>ML776929.1:2008023-2032107 GCA_009831015.1 Picea engelmannii
CTCCAACCTGATGACCATGCCCAACATGTATGAATAAATCTTAATCCCTGATGATGAAACCCATAATATTGATATCATACAAGGACAACCCACCCAAATGGACAAGGACAACCCCCTATTCCCCCAGAGAAGGATAAGTCTACACTGACATATCAAAGGAAGAGTCAAAGAACTCGTTGGTTAAAACTCATCCAAAGAAGCCATGTCACAAAACTAATATGCAAAGAAGGGAGAAACTCACAAACCAGGAAAAAGAACTTGGCAAGCAAAAAGAAATGGATGATATGCTAAAGAGGGAAACTGAAAATATTAGAAATCAAAGTGGCTCTATCTCCTCTAAAGGAGGAAACTCCAAACCCCAATATAAATTATGAAAGAACTATCCAGAAACTATAGAGGATTGGGATCAAAAGAAAAAATCGAAATGGTCAGACATCTCATCAAACTGAAAAATCCCCATATTCTCCTACTTCAGGAAACAAAAAAGAAAGCAAAAGAGGTTCTTCAAGACTCAAATCTATTTTGGAAAGACAATATTGGGAAAGATATTAGTGCCAACGGTTCCTCTGGAGGATTGTGCAGCGCATGGGACTCGTCGATTTTTCGGCTCATCAACTCAAAAGATTCAACCAACTGGATGTTGCTTCATCTAAATCACTGCCCCTTAGGTATGTATCTATGGATGCTCAATGTTTACATGCCTTGCACTCCACTTGAAAAACAACAGTTCTAGAACTCTCTCATAAATCTCTTAGATGAGATAAAAGGAGAAAATATAATAGCTACAAGATAATTCAACACCATTCTTTGTAACAAATAGAAAGTTGGAGGTAACATGGTTCATGATCCCAGTATGGAACTCATGGAAGAATTCACCTCCTCTTGGGACTTAATTGATATAAATCCCACCAAGGAAAAATTTACTTGGTCAAACAAAAAGATTGGATCTGATCACATAGATACTTGACTTGATAGGTTCCTTCTTAGTGGCCCTTTTATCAACTCCTCTCTCATACCCTCTTCCTCCATTCTCCCCTGGGATGGATCCGACCATCGACCCATCTCCCTCCTACTGGTTGATCCCTAAAATATAAACCCTATCCCATTTCCCTTCAACCCCATATTTCTTCATGACCCCTCTGCCCTCCCCACCATATAGGCCACCTGGAATAATTGGATCATCGGCTCCCCTATTGATATTTGGGAAATAAAAATAAAAAATCTCAAAGAGGCTACGAAATATTGGATCAAATCCAAACCTAACATGCTATCCCAATCCAAATCCTCCTTGGAGGAAAGATTAGAACAAATAAGGGAGCACTTAGAAATAGAACACCCAAACCCTATCATCCTGGAAGAAGAAAGAAAGGATTTCAAATCTTATCAAGAAACCGTGAAAACATAGAAAGAATATTGGAGGATAAAGTCTATAAGTCTCTAGCTTCAAGCGGGAGACAAAAATACTAAATAATTTCACAGACAGACCAAATCTAGATTGTGGATAAATAGAGTGACTGAAATATATAATGTTGATGGAAAGATGATTTCGTATTTTGAACAGATAAACAAAGCAGCCTCTCAACACTTCAAAGGTATGTACAAACAAAACCTAAGTCTCGGCCTTGAATCCTTTGAGAGAATGCTCGAACCCATCCCTTCCATCCTAAATTCTAAAGATAATGAACAACTCTGCAAACTAATATCTGAGGAGGATATTTGGAATGTCATAAAGAGTTTGAATCCTGATAAAGTGCCATGCCTTGATGGCTTCACTACCCACTTCTATAAAAAATGTTGGGGAATTATCAAGAAATATTTGGTCAGAATGATACACTATGTCCACAAAATGGCCAAAATAGGAGGAATCACTAATTCAACCTTTCTTGGTCTTATACCCAAGGACTCTAATCTGAATTATTTCAATAGATTCAGACTGATATCCTTATGCAATGTCTCAAAAATATTCTCCAAAATCCTGGACAACAGATTAAAGCCCCTCCTCCCCCTACTCATCTCCCCAAGTCAAGGAGGTTTTGTTGAAAAATGGAAAATGGTAGACAACATTATTCTATTTCGAGAAGATATTCACTCCAACCAAAGAAGAGGGGAGAAAGGAATGGCCATAAAAATCAATATGTCCAACACTTTTGACCGAGTTAGGCACAACTTTCTCTTGGAATTTCTAACTTGATTTGGGTTCAATGAGAAATTCCTCTCCTAGACCTCGGCTTGCATCCACCACCCCTGGATAGCCCCTTTAGTCAATGGTAGACCCACCCCATTCTTACAGATTTCTAGAGGGATCCAACAAGGCTATCACATATCTCCCATTCTGTACATCCTCATGGATGAATCCCTCAACAATAAACTTGACAATGAGAGAAAACACAAACTCATTCCTAGGATCAAAATTTCTCAAGGAGTTAAAAGACTTAATAACTCCCAATTCGTTGATGAAAATATTCTTCTAGGAGGGGAATATTCCGTAATATCCAGAAGATTTAAAAGAGTCATGGATGAATACACTTCATCTTCGGGTGGGAAGGTCAATGACTCAAAGAGCCAAATTTTCCCGTGGGATTCTTCCCACCAAGAAGTGGAGGTGATAGCTAGAATGCTCAACTTCTCCTTCACTATTGATTGACATTCCTTCAAATATCTCAACATACCTATCTCCCTTAAATCTCTCCCTTCCAGCTCTTGGAGTTTCATCCTAGACAAAATAAAAGGAAAATTCCATCATTGGGGCTCCTTCTGGCTAAACCCAATAGGGAGAGTAGCGCTTATCAAATATGTCCTCTTAGATATTCCCATATTCCATCTCTTTATGTTGTTATCTCTTGGACAAATTCAAGATTTCATCTCTCAGGAACTTAGGCACTTCCTGTGGAAAGGAGGTTGTTATAATTTCAAACATTTTCATCTTATTAACTGGAAAATAATAATATATCCTCTCCACCAGAGGAATTGGTATCAGAGATCCTAATTTCCTCAACATAGCCCTTGGTGTCAAAATATTATGGAGGTTAGTCATAGGAAATAATGATTGGTGGAAAAAGGTAATACTCCATAAATATCTCTCTGGAGAAAGACTTAGATGTCTTGATCAAAACCATCCCTCCCTCAAAGGCTCCCAAATATGGAAACTCCTCTTGGCCTCTTTACCCCTCATTAAAAACCATATTACCTGGATTCCTGGGAATGGAAAGAATACATGAATATCCTTAGAAAACTTCCTAGGATTCCCTCCCCTTGAACAAAATATTTCTCTCCACTCCCTCCTTTCTGGCTTTCTGCACAAGACAATACCTCTTTATATGACATATCCAAATGGGACATAAACTATGGAAAGTGGTTGGGTTGGGACTTGGGGTCCCCTCCCCCAAATCTGCAAGCTCTCTCCCATATTATCATCTCTAGGATCAAGGGTTGTGATCCAAACTCTCTATCCTCAAAAGACACTCGTGGCTAGGGTGATTAGGACTACTCAGTAAATAAAGGATTCATCTCTCTTCTCAATGACACTCAACCACCACCAATATCTCAATGTTGGAAGCAAATTTGGAACAATGATGTCTTGCCAAAGATTAACATCTTCTGATGGACCCTATATCATGGGAAAATACTAACAGGGGACAATATCAACAAAAGAGGTTACCATGGACCCTTTAGGTACACACTTTGTAAAGAATATTCTGATTCTATACAAGAACTATTTTTAGAATTCATATTATCTCGGTATGTATGGAAGGTGATTCTCTAAGATCTAGAGACATGGGTCAGGTGGTCGAGGTCCATAATCCAAATTTTTTAGAGACGAAAATCCATATACAAAGGCTCCATGTTTAAAAAATCAATCTTCCAAATAATATGGACAATACTGCCCAAGTATATCTATTGGAAGATATGGCTAGCCAGGAATAAAGCTCTCTTTGTTGGGGAACACAGTCCCCCTACATCAGTAGCTAATAAGGCTATCAACTTCCTCTCTGAATAATTCACTCAAACAAAGATTCTAGCCAGATCTCTCCAACATATTAATAGTATGGAATGTGCTTGGGTGGACTCGAGTATCTCATTTTCTAAGACTCCTCCCACCCTTTCTCGCCCTCCTTGGAAACATTAACTTAATAGAAGGGAATTTGAAAATTGGATAAAAACCATAAATAGTCACACTATGTTCTTCGATGGATCTTCGAAAGGAAACCATGGGGAGACAAGTATGAGAGGGATGTTTCTCATCCCAGAAGGTCATATGGGTCTATCTTATTCTTGGATCCTTGGCAATGCCACTAACAATTAAGCGAAAACTTACACCCTCCTCAAAGGACTAAATCTATCCAAGGATACATGCATCTCTCGCCTCACTGTAATTGGGGGCTCTTGAATCATTATATCATATATGGTGCGTAATAAGGATCCTTATAATCTCTCCCTCAAAGAAATTATATCTATGATAAAGGAGTAGACCCAATCCATGGGTGGCATTAATCTCTTTCATGTTGCTAAATATTTTAACTCATAGGAAGATTACCAAGAAAATATCATTGTAAAGCATCCACAAGGAACTCTTTGTATCAATAGTCTCACCCTTTTCCATCCTATTCCATAATTTTTCACTCTAGCAACCTCTTGTTTTTTAGGGGACTCTCCTAGCTCCCCTCTCTTGTTTGGCCCTTAGTCCTTCCTCCTTTCCTTTGGGCACTGAACTTCTCTCGATTTACAGATTTGACTCCAATTCACGTGCATTTTTAATCTTGGATAGAACAAAGGATTGAATGGGAAGGAAAATAAAATGAATTTCATTTTTTTTATAAATGGAAGCCTTCAGAGATATTGTCTCATTCTCCAGAGACAACTACATTATTCTAAGTAATCAATACCCAATGGACATCACTCCTCCAAATTCATAAAACATACTACTCAAAAGTTGAGCAGTTGGAAGAGGACATGGAAAAGTCTTGTCAGACTACATAAGAACTCCAAATCTACTACAATGGGCTCCCTTACCATGTCATCACAGTAATAGAGGAAACCATTAATCAACCTCAATCCTTAGGGAAACTGCAAGATGAAATAGAGGTTCTTAGAAAACAAGTGGAAGACCTACGAGCCACCTCTCATCACATGGCATCCTCAACTAATTCTAAAGTTGTTTCATTCCCCACTCCAACACCTGACATTGTTGATCTTAACATGCCAACGACAAACTCTCAAATTGAGTAACACACTCTCAATATGTTTTTTATTAACTTATGTATCATTTATGTATATGTATTCTAGTTGTATATTATAGACTATATGATGGAACGTTTGTGGCAAATTTGAATCACAAAGCTCTGCTCAAAGTATTAGTCATTAGGATGGACTAGTTTCTAGAAAGAACAAAGATTCTGTTGAACCAATTTTGGCTTCCAAGTTCCATTGTATCTCTTAGGCAATCATCCTAGTTTCCACCATTTATATATATATATAAACTTCTCTTTTTTGTTAAAAAAAAAAATCTCCACAATTTAATTACCTCTCACTTTCTTCATTCTACCTTTCCCCAACAAGTGATCCCCTTCAAAGTTTTTTGATGGATTTCAAATCCCCAATGTGATCCACTGCATGCATAACTGACATTGCTAATTTAGGAATTTAATGACTAATATACACCATGGATTGATATACCATATATCCATCCACCAAAGAACCCTCAGAATGTGCTCTTTGTCTAACCAAAGCCTTCAATGATTTCAAGTGCCTCTCCACCATCCACATTGACCTTGTGTGTATATGTCCACACATTTCAATCTCCTCAAATTGGTGTATGAGGTAGTGTGCTTGTGCACTAAAAATGTTTGGAGGTAGATACTTTTTCATTTCACACATTAGCCGAGGAATTTGTCTCTTCCAATACTTTATATCATCTGGATGGATTTCTTTGAAAGAAAACTATCTACAGAGCATGACGCAAGAAAATAACATGTTTCAAAAAAACATAATATATATTACATTACAAGTAAAAAATATGTCATTAAGTACAACAACAAATTGAAAAAACATTTTGCATATAAATCACAGCTACTTACCTCATGTATTTGCCAAGATCGTATATAACTTGTTTAACGTTGTTGTCAAAGTTGTTTGGGAGAGATAGAGATAGAATATACTGTAACAATAAAAATGAATCGTTATTTATTTCCAAATTAGGCAAAAAAATTAAAATCTTAAAAAATGTAGACAGCCAATATATAAATATGTATACCAAAATTATTACCTTAATGAAGGTATGCCAATCATGTGTTTTTACCCCACCAAATTCACCTTTCTTCGTTAAGATATTACTTATGTTTGAAGAAAATCCTGCGGGAAATTTAATTCCTTGAATGAACTCTTTTACATCATTGCTTTGTTTCTCTATTAATAACCATGGAAGGTTATTTCAATATCCATCGCTATTTGATTGGATCACAATTTTCATTGTAGGATTGGCTTCCTAAATGCCAGTATAAATTTTGACAATTTTTTCTTTATCCTTCCTACCATATATGATTCGTCATAATGTTCCTGTCACATTCTTCCTGATAAGCATTGTATCAAACAAATGAGATATTTTTATGTTAAGCCCTAAATAGTGGTACATTACCCATTAATTGGGGCATATTACATTAGTAATTTTATTTTATTTATGTCGGATTGGGTCCATTAGTTGTAATTGTACCTCCTAGTCTCCTATATATATGAAGGGGACCTTTTCATTTGGAATCGTCTTGTATTTGGAAATTTATGTGGTGTATAAGGAGGTTTCCCCCTTGAAGAGGCTTATTATATGAAATTCTCTCTTTTTCAAGGCGTTGAGTACTTATTCTGAGGTTTTTTAATTCTATTTTGATATTTGGTTCTTAACATTTGGTATTAGAGCTCAAGGTCTTGGGGTTTCGCTGCTATATCTGAGACATCTTGGAATTTTCACTATAACGTTTTTTATACGATGTTTCAAAAGGAACCCCTTAGAGGATATTTAGCAGACAGATCAAGGTATGTGGGTTTCAAATTTTCTCTCCTAAGGCCTTATACTTTCAGAGATATATCCTGTGTAAGATAGGGTTATGGAATCATCTTGAATTTAGTCATCTAGAAATTTTTGCTATAAATTTTTTTCTCTAATGTTTCAGATACTGAAACATGGAGGCTATTCATGTAAATTATCAAGGTATCTATGATAAAACTTTCAACTTCTGGGTCATCCTACGTTTCTAGATACACCCTGTGCAAGATAGGGTATCTGAATAGCCATATTAACTAGTCTCAAACAAGTCTTTCGGGTAAAAACCTGATATCTTCTTTAGTGAGTATCCAAATTAAGTGAGACTAGTTGCATTGCAAAATGGATAGTCTGTAGTATTTATGGTACAATTTTCAGAATCAAATATCATATATTGAGCTCTTGGAACACTTTACAAGTACGCTCTCCTAGAAGGGACAAAAATAAACAAGGTGTGGGGAAGTTACCATAAATTCCACTTGGAACATCCAATTTTGATTAGACCTATGGCATTGCAGAGAAGATGTATCAAAGAGCTACAAAAATAATTTTTTAGACCCAGAAGGGCCAAAATTTTGGAGATACAGTAGAATAAATATCGTCTAGCAGAACCACCTCAAAATAAAGGTTTAAAAGTGATACTTGACCAACATGCCACCAAAAAAGGGAAATTCTACACAAAATAAGCGTCCAGACAGTCCTACTTGGACTCTTGATGAAGGTGAAGAAATGCGTAGGGACATACATGATTTACAAAAGAAGAAAATAACAAAAAATGAGCTACAAGGGATAATGGATTCAACTGAAACTAAGTTGGAGGCAATAATGGATACTAATATGGATGGTTTAAAAAGGGAGATGATGGAAGGATTGAAAAATTTCCTAATAGAGAGGACACTTGAAAGTGAAAATGTATCCCATGAAATTCATGACGAGGACACAAGGAAGATGAATCAATACTGGAGAAACTCCAACTTTGGTTTGAAGCCGAACCACTTTCCTAAGATCGATATGAGTAAGTTTTATGGAAAGGATCCAACCACAAGGATACTTTAGATGGAACAATTATTTGATCTACGTGATGTGCCGCATACACAAAATTTATGAATTGCTTATTTATATTTAGAACCTAATCAATTTGTGTGGTATCGATGGATTTGTTCTTGAAAATCACTCGTCACTTGGACAATTTTCAAGGAAGAAATGATAACACACTATGAGGATACAAGGAGAAATACCTTCTTTAGCCAATTGATAAATCTCAAGAAAAAGGGTTCATTTGTGGAGCACATTGAGAAATTCAAAAGATTGAATATAAAGTAACAAATATTCCATATGAGCACCCGATTGATATATTCATAGGAACTTTAAAGGATAATATTCAATATGAGGTTCACCTTTGGGAATCCAAATAATTGGAGAATGCATTCAGGGTGGCAAAAAATGTTGAAAGTAAAAATATGGCTATGGCTACTAGAAGGACCAATCCTAACATATATCGAGAGAATAATGTTCCTTCTTCTAAAAAACCTCAACCTACAAGTTTGAAACCTCAACAATTAGAGGAAAGAAAAGCAAAAGGTTTATGCTTTAATTGTGACAGCAAGTATAGTAAGGGACATAAGTGCGGTGAGAAGAAATTACTCTACATAGATTGTGAAGAGGAAGAAAAACAAGAACCATATCAAGATGAAAACATAGAAGATATTTCTTCTGAAGAGTTGATTCCCACGATATCATGTAATGCAATGGATTGAATTATCACTCCCCAAACCCTCAAGATCGAAGGATATATCAAAAATAAAAATTTAATAGTCCTAATTGATTCTGGTAGTACTCATAATTTCAGTCACTATAAATTATCCAAAGCTCTCAATTGCTTTATATATCCAGTGCCAAAGTTTCAAGTAATGACTGCAGATGGAGGAACTATCAATTTCTTAGGAAAATGAAATAATATCAATCTTACTATGGGGGAATATGTAATGAATAGTCCAATGATTTCTATACCCATGAGTGGTGCTGATGTTGTATTAGGAGTCCAATGGTTACAATCATTGGGAACAATGGATTTTAATTTTCAAGAAATTTTCATTGGAAGGAAAAACAATTGAGTTAAGGGGTATCACAGGGAAATCCAGTAAGGTGATAATATCTAATGACATGACAAAATTATTGAAAAATGGGCATCAGGGTGTAATTGTACAACTATGCTCACAAGATGTTCAAACATCTAAGCCATCTATTCCCCTAGATCTCCAAGGGATCATTGATAAGAATTCCAAAGTCTTTGAAGATATTCCCAAAGGTATTCCACCCACTCAAAATCATGATCATGCTATTCACATAATTCTTGGGAGTGTTCCTCCTAACATTAGGCCTTACAGATACCCTTATGCCTAGAAGAGTGAAATTGAGCATATGGTTGAAGTAATGTTAGTGGATGGCATTATTAGACCTACCCAAAGTTGTTACTCTGCATGGGTGGTAATGATACTCAAGAAAGAGGGCTCATGGCATATGTGTCCATATTATAGAGAAATCAACAACATCACTATTAAATATAAGTTTCCCATTCATGTCATTGATGAATTGTTAGATGAACTACATGGAGAAATCTAGTTCACAAAGTTGGATCTCCATTCAGGGTATCATTAGATTAGAATGAAGGAGGCAGATATCCCAAAAACAACATTCTGAACTCATGAAGTCCATTATGAATTTTTGGTTATGCCTTTTGGCCTTACAAATGCACCTTCCACATTCCAAGGGTTGATGAATTCCATTTTCGAGTTTTTCCTTCGAAAAGTTGTGTTAGAATTTTTTGATGATATACTAATCTTTAGCAAGTCTTGGGAGGATCATGTACGACATGCTTACAAGGTGCTATAACTACAAAAGGAGAAAAAACTATATGCAAAACCATCCAAATGTTTCTTTGGGGTGAATGCGGTAGAGTATTTGGGTCATATTGTATCTCATGAAGGTGTCAAAGTAGACCCTGTTAGCACTCTGTAAATTTTGCCTAGCTGAATAGACAAACGACAGAGGTAACTATTTCAACTAGCTTTAGAGCTGAGGCACTAGCCTGCTCAACTCAGAGAGGTCTCTCTCGTCTCACTTGATATATATATGGAAATCAGTGGCTAGATTTGGTTTGTTTTGGGGGGTTTTAATAAAATTGTTGAAGAACTGAAGATAACCTTTGGGATATGGGGTCGGGAATGTAGGATGCATTGCCAAATCATGAAAACTATCAAGAATAAAAGGCTAAATGAGGAAGTGACTTCTGAGTTTATACTTGAAAATTTAGGTGGTATCAGAAGAAAGGAAACACACAACTATATCAGAGCATTATAGTAATGAATTCTGAAATGGGTTGGAAGAGATAAACATAGTCTGAAATGAATTTTCGAAATTTTTAGATCCTGATCTAAATTTTTTTATAGTGATAACTTTGGATCCAACTGGGGATTCTATCCTCCCCGCGAGGTAGAAAAGAACTGTAGACCACGTGCCTGATCTATTTGGGCCACTCTAAAAACATGTGTGTACCCTTCTCCTACTATGTCACTAGCGTCGGCTGAAAACCAAGCTCTACACACTGCTTCTGACTGGATGCTAGACGCTCGAGTATATTATTGAAAACTGACTGTATCTAGTACTAGAAAACTCAAACTGAAAAATTCTTGACTGACAAGATTATTTGCATGCTCCTATCTATTCTAAAACTGCTGAGATGAAATACTCAATCAAGTGATGTTGAAGTGCCAATGAAACCAGTCAAGCAATTGGCCTCCCAATTTTTCTCTGATCACATCTTTCTTAAGCAGACAAACAAATGTAAAAGATGTCAGCTGAAAACACAAGTTGAATCCAAAACTTGAAATAATGAATAAAACAAACTCCTATTTCAATGATGACTGTAATAGGATGGCTGCAGGATCTTAGAAACCATGAAAAGTCATTTCTTCTTGATGAGAAAAAATAGAAAGGAAATCCTTTTTCATAAGCGTTTGCTTCTCTTTCTCTGCTTCTTCTGTTCTGAGAACATTTTCAAATAAAATGGCAACAATAGGTTTGTCTACTTTTCCATGCATATCGACATAAATATCCACACATTCTTGAATATCTTCAAATGTTACAGCTATATTATGTGCATCGTTTTGTTCATCAAACAATTATGATTTGGTTTCCTTAAACTTCTGTAAATTTGCTTGAGGACTGTCACTCTGCCTTTCAAATGACTGAATGGGAATAAATTCTTGTTCATAAATTTCCTGTAAAAGTGGAAAGTCAATATCATGAAGTATTTCACAGTATGGAGTTCTCATGGATGCATTTTCAGAATCCTCATCTGTGTCTATGTTGTTTAGAAATTGAACCACCACGTCATTCTCAAGGGAAGAGAAAACACTTTGAAACACTTTTTCTTGTTGAAAATCTATATTGATTTCGGGAGAAAGGAAATGACCTTGAACAATAATTTCTGGAGCAACTTCTTTTTCCTTTTCAAGCTGATAGCTGAACATAGACTGCAAATCTGAGCTGACATGACCTTTTATGTGATTGTTCATAGAATTATCATAACCACTTCTCTCATGCCTGGAGGATTCCTGACCTGAGATACTACAAATATTTTTCTTCAATAATTCGAAAGAAGCAAAACATAATGGTAGGGTTTTCCCACCTGATTTGAAACCGTCTTCAATTTTATCCCCAACAAATGGCTTCATTTCAGCACAAGTAATAGGGTCTTCAAGCACACGAAAAGAGTGTTGTGATATATTGTCATTCTGTTCCATTGATTTAACGTGGTTTTGCATAAACACGTATTCATTTTCCTCAATGATGATTTTAGATTTCTCTTTCAACAACTTAAATGCAACAAAACATAAAGGCATATAATCTTCTTCAGCTGATACGATACTCTTTCCTTTGCAACCGTGATATGTAGGTTGAGTCATTTCACTATACTGCTGGAAAAAAAAAAATCTGATAGAGAACATGCAGTTGGTTGTTCCAAGGAGTCACCATCACAATCATCATTGTATTAATCATATATAGGTAAATTATCAACATATGCAATGTCATCTAACAATAACAACCTTGGAACGTCAACATGTTCTTCAACAAACTGATTTGCAAATTCATCTTTTTGACTGTCTACAAATGAATACATAAAACCATAAGCCCCCTGTTTATCATGGGATGGATCATGATCTGAAAATAGAAGGCTGAATTTTTATGCTATGCAAGCACCCTCTACTTCATGAAAATAAAACTTTACAGGACCTTGCTCCATGTGTTAAAATATGCAAGATAAATTATGTGTCAAGTTTATGCATCTTCTTTTAAATGTTCATGTGTGAGGAAATGTTCTTTTAAAATGGTTAAATATGTACTTTAAATAAATACACAACAACATAAATTGCAGCAAATAAACCATCAAACTCACAACAATAACAAGATGATAAAGGAGTTCACCCCTCTTTGGGCTACATCTCCTTGAGCCTCCATCAATGGAATTGGCTCTCTGGGATTAATTTGTCAAATATTCTTTTACAAGCTGCTTCTCAACTCCAATGGAAATACTGACTGTACCATTGGGATCAGAATACATAAAAAACCCCAAAATGACTAATAAAACTCTGAAAACGGATCATGGCTCATCCGGGCATGACCTCTTCTACATGTGGCCTTAAGCTTCTCTTATCTTCTCTTTGGAAAAAACACATGTAAAAGTCCTCAAATGGATCTAAAACCTATTCCAAAGTGTTCAGAGCATATCAATTAGCCAAAAATGATTATTCAATCACAGAAAACAAACATAGGCTCATCTGAGCATGACCTCAAAGAATGAGGGCTTCAAGCTCCCTGGAGCTTCTTGAAACTTCAATGGTTAAAAACATAAAAAAGAAGTCTTCAAATGTCTTTGAAAACAATGCCAATGGATTTAGAACGTCCAAAAACCCCTAGCTGGGATTTTACGGCACCTCATTCGGCCAAAAAATAAAGAAGATAGGCCTCCTGCCATTCTCTTCCTTCAAGCTTGCTGTCTCTAGTTCGCCAAAACACACCTCTAGGCGTTAAACCAAGAACACGCTCCAAATTCATGCTAAAACCTAGCACACATGTGCGACCGCATAACAGTGCAAACTGTAGGATGGTTAGGGCGTGCCCAACCCCTAACCGCCAAGGTCACGGTCACAAGGTCACCATGTGACCACACACTCATATAAAAAGGGCTCCATTTACATTGGCGAATAAAACAATGACAAGTGGCAGGTCGTTTGGTACAACCGTTGAAACCAACCCAACTCCCCGTGCGCTCCGTGGCTAGGTCATATGTAATATATATAAAACCGCGGGCTATCCATGTAATTCACCAAACTCCGCGCGCAATTTTTTAACTGTGGTCATATGTGATGGAATGTGTGACCGAGGGCTTATCGTTTGAAAGTGCGCGCAAATTGTGTAACCACCGGTCACATGCATGAACGCTGAAACCACGGGCTGGGGCTAAGCCCCAGCTCGACCCCCACGCCAAAATACAATAGTTTTAATTTAAATAAATTTAAACATATATGTATAATAAGGAACACCGTTCGGCGCATTGGCAGGGAGGACTTTGCAAATACTTGACCAGTGGGGAGGTCCGGGTTTCAATCCCCATGGACTCCATAAATTTTTGAACTAACAACCATTGCCAATAACGGGGTGCCACGTGGCAGCCCATGACTGGGCCACGTGGCACCAAAACACTTGCCAAAATGATGCCACATGTCGAAACATGATTCATCCACATCTGCCAACTCAACTCTACCATGTCACCTCTTCCACATCAACGTACGACCTATGCCACGTCAGCATCCGTATGGACTATACGGACTACACAGTCAGCACTCATTTTTTTTACCTGTTTGGTGATTCGAACATATCGCGATATCTCTCTCATCCGACGTCCATTTGAACCAAAATGAGTTGCGTTGGGTTCGTGACGACAAGGGCTACAGACCCATTCATTTTGAGGCAATTCCGAGAACTTTGATTTTTGAGCTAAATTTTGACCCCTGGTCCAGATTTTGATCATGCCTTCCCATAGAAAGGATTTTGGACCCATAAAATCTTATGATTATCTGTCTGAGATTCAATACTCTTCTGCTTTCAAGTTCTATCAACTAATTCTACTTGAAAAGTCTTTTCGACAATCACCTGGATACCTTGACATGCCTTGCACTGCAACTGGCTATGTCCCTCAACCACTATTCTCTGGCTGTTGCTGACCCACTGTTCTCTTTGTGCTTGGAAGATTGCCAACCTTCCCACTGAGAATCAAGTCCCTCTTGCGAACTCTTTGACGTCAACACAATCAACTCTCCAATGGCTGCAAAAACTTTCCTGTGACATCTTGTCACAAGCCAAGAAAACCATCAATCTTGAAAACAAGTTTATACAAGACTGAAAATGATGCCAACAAAGTCTTTTTGCTCTTAAAACAAACTGTCACATCTTGTACTTCATCAAAGCACATGGCATTTTCCTGCATCTTGGTGTACTCAAAATCAACTTTCAAGCCAACAAACACCATCGACTAAACACAAGTCAAAAAAACATGATCGACACAACATAGTCGTCAAGACAACATCGACACAAGTCGAAACTCATTTGAAACATATCGACCTTCCCAAACTGACAAGTCGACATTCATGATACACAATCATGTTATAATCACGAATCATTCATGATGAACTATCACCAAGTTCACTGCTTATACATACACAAAAACCATGCCTGTGTAAATCTCTTCAACTCTCCTTCAAGTACAAACATAAGTACATACACCCAAAACATGTGGGTACATAAGAGATGAATATGAAAAAGATATATGGCTGTAACAAGTGAACATCATACTCCACTTTTACATCCTCCTGGCGAAGTTGTGCAACAACAAAAATGCCTTCACACGAATTGCATTCACATGCAAACTTGCATCATACAAGTTATGATAAACTGCTGCAACTTGTCATACTCTCGACATAAATGCATACATAAGGCTGAAATATGCATCTACAATAGAAAATGCAAGCCTTACTTGCTCAAGAAATCCAACCATTTCTTACCAAGCCAACTCAACGGTGACTTTTTCTGTTGAAAATCATCCTCTTGTGAATCATCTTGATTCACATCAATGATGGAATCTCCTCTTCCATTCTTGCCAATTTCTTTATCCATCTGCTTCTTGTGCTGTGGATGAGTGGTTGGATGCAATGTCCAACATTGGTCAATGAGATGACCCCACTTCTGACAATGAGTGCAAATCTTTTGTATCCTCTTTTCACGTTGTCTTTGCTTGTAAAGTTTCCTGAAAGTGGTTAATCTTTTCCAACATTTTGAAATATGATGGTTATATAAACCACAATATGTACATGGATTCTTTCTTCCATTTTTACATACAAATTTATCATGCTTAACATAATCAAAAGCAACTGAATGATAAGCAGAATTATACCTTGAACATTCACCTTTATCACCTCTTTGAGGAGGTGCATATGAAGAGTTACAAGCTCTCATTTGAAGACCAACAATAGTGTTCTTGTCCTCATCGCTGTCACAACTCTTTTGTTTCACACATTTGCATTCATCTTGAACACATACTTTGCATGCTGGAGGGATTGAACTTTCAACAAAATTTCTTGAACTTTCACCTTTATAGCCTTCTTGAGGAGGTGAACTTGAAACAAAATTTTTTCTTGGAACTTTTTCCCTTGTCTCCTCAACTTTGGAATTTGCTCCATCTCTTTGTTCATATCCAAGACCCCTATACTTGGGCCTCTCCTCAACAACAATAGGCTCAACAATGCCTTGTGCATGCTTTCCTAACCCTCTACCTTCATAGCCCATTTTTAACAATAAATTGGACCCTGTTCCTCTTGTGTGATTTTCAAAAACACCAAAACATTCATATTTAGAGGAATTTGAAGATAAACTAACATTACATACCTCGTGTTCATGCATGTACTTAGTAAGGGTTTCCTTTGCCTCATGGAGTTGAGTCTCCATCTCATGCAACTTTTCAAGAAGCTGGTCTTTCTCCTTCTTCATGGCCATCAACTTCTCTTCAAGGGAAATGCTCTCCTTTCTATCTTCACACATATCTTTCATCACATCTCTCATGGTTAGTAACTCCTTCAACATCTCTTTGTCAAAGAACTTAGATAATGAAGATGTATGAGAACTATCAATGTTTGAAGCTTCCTCCATCCTTGCAAGATATCAAACTTCAACACAAAACTTGCACAAATACCAACATCTAAATCTCAAGCTATCAATGGAAAACACATGAGCAAAACAAACTAAGCTCTGATACCACCTGATCTGAAAATAGAAGGCTGACTTTTTATGCTATGCAAGCACCCTCTACTTCACGAAAATAAAACTTTACAGGACCTTGCTCCATGTGTTAAAATATGCAAGATAAATTATGTGTCAAGTTTATGAATCTTCTTTTAAATGTTCATGTGTGAGGAAATGTTCTTTTAAAATGGTTAAATATGTACTTTAAATAAATACATAGCAACATAACTTGCAACAAATAAACCATCAAACTCACAACAATAACAAGATGATAAAGGAGTTCACCCCTCTTTGGGCTACATCTCCTTGAGCCTCCATTAATGGACTTGGCTCTCTGGGATTAATTTGTCAAATATTCTTTTACAAGCTGCTGCTCAAATCCAATGGAAATATTGACCGTACCATTGGGATCAGAATACATAAAAACCCAAAAATGACTAATAAAACTCTGAAAACGGATCATGGCTCATCCGGGCATGACCTCTTCTACATGTGGCCTTAAGCTTCCCTGAGCTTCTCTTTGGAAAAAACACCTATAAAGGTCCTCAAATGGATCTGAAACCTATCCCAAAGTGTTCAGAGCATATCAATTAGCCAAAAATGATTATTCAATCACAGAAAACAAACATAGGCTCATCTGAGCATGACCTCAAACAATGAGGGCTTCAAGCTCCCTGGAGCTTCTTGAAACTTCAATGGTTAAAAACCTAAAAAATAAGTCTTCAAATGTCTTTGAAAACAATGCCAATGGATTTAGAACGTCCAAAAACCCCTAGCTGGGCTTTTACGACACCTCACGCGGCCAAAAAATGAAGAAGATAGGCCTCCTGCCATTCTCTTCCTTCAAGCTTGCTATCTCCGGTTCGCCAAAACACACCTCTGGGTGTTCAACCAAGAACACACTCCAAATTCATGCTAAAACCTAGCACATGTGTGCAACCACATAACAGTGCAAACTGTAGGATGATTAGGGTGCACCCAACCCCTAACTGCCAAGGTCATGGTCACAAGGTCACCATGTGACCACACACTCATATAAAAAGGGCTCCATTTACATTGGCGAATAAAACAATGACAAGTGGTGGGTCATTTGGTACAACCGTTGAAACCAACCCAACTCCCCGCATGCTCCGTGGCTAGGTCATATGTAATATATATAAAACCGCGGGCTATCCATGTAATTCACCAAACTCCGCGTGCAATTGTTTAACTATGGTCATATGTGATGGAATGTGCGACCGAGGGCTTATCGTTTGAAAGTGCACGTGAATTGTGTAACCACCGGTCACATGCATGAACGCCGAAACCACGGGCTGGGGCTAAGCCCCAGCCTAACCCCTACGCCAAAATTAAATAGTTTTAATTTAAATAAATTTAAACATATATGTATAATAAGGAAAACCGTGCGACGCGTTGGCAGGGCAGAATTTCCAAAGACTTGACCGGTGGGGAGGTCCAGGGTTCGATCCCCGCGGACTCCATAAATTTTTGAACCAACAACCATTGCTAATAACGGGGTGCCACGTGGCAACCCATGACTGGGCCACGTGGCACCAAAACACTTTCCAAAATGATGCCACGTGTCGAAACATGATTCGTCCACATTTTCCAACTCATCTCTACCACGTCACCTCTGCCACGTGAGTGTACGACCTCTGCCACATCATCATCCATACAGACTGTACGGACTGCACAATCAACACTCATTTTTTTTACCTGTTTGGCGATTCGAACAGATCGCGATATCTCTCTCATCCAACGTCCATTTGAACCCAAACAAGTTGTATTGGGTTCGTGACGACGAGGGATACACACCCATTCGTTTTGAGGAAATTCCAAGAACTTTGATTTTTGAGCTAAATTTGGACCCCTGGTCCAGATTTTGATTAGATCAGAAGCTAAATCAACACCTCTTCTTTCAACAAATGGAATATAATTGTTTGCAAAATCATTAGCATTGGAAACTTTGAGAGGACCTATGATATCATCAATTCTATGCTCAATATTCCAATCAACTATTTTATGTTCATAATTAATTTCATGTTATTGAGCATTCAACCCCTCATTTTGGATCTGTTTACATGCTTGGATGTTTTGTTGAATGTCCTGAGCATCACTAAACATTTTTTGTAAGGACTCAGGTATTCTTTCCATCAGGAGGAAAGGAAAATCTAGATGAAGAGTAGTTGCATAATGGAGCATGGCATCAACTTCAGAGGGTTGAATTTCTTCGGACAAATTATAATAGATGCTAGAGAACTTTCTACTGAATACATAAATAGATTCATTGATGTGTCCTTTCAAGGCATAAAACTCAGTAAGTTTCAGCTCTAAGGATTTCTCCTTGCCCCAAAACTTTAAAAAGACCTTCTTCAATTCCACCTATGAGCTGATAGTTTCTAGATGAAAATGTTTAAACCAGTGTTTGGTGTCTCCTTTCAAGGATTGAGATAAAAATCTCATACACACATCATCGTGGACAATCTCAAATAGATATATAAAATTCTCAAACCCTTGAATGTGCTTTTTAGATGAGATGATATTAGATTCTCCGTCAAGCACAAGTAGATACTCATAGTAATTTGGAGGGAAATCATGAAGGCCTTGGGGTAGCTTTAAGGGTATATATCTATGTCGGGCCTTGGGGGATGTTGGACCAAGAACTGTGGAAGAAACACTAGCCTGGGTCTCACGGGATTCATCAACTTGGTCATTGTCATTGCGTGGCCCAGGTGGAAACTTTTTATCATAACCAACGACAAGGTGAGGGTATGCATGTGCAACTTAGAGAGGAGGAAATATAATTGCAAGTCTTTCATGATCATCATTAAAATACAATAGGTAAAGGAAAATTTGTTTGGCATGTTCAAGGAAGGAGCAGAGGCAACTTAAAATGAAAAGTAAAATGCTTTGGAAGAGGTCCCATTTTGAGTACCTTTTTTCCTTCATGATGCTTTTCCTTGCCCCTGTCAAGGGGTCTCATCTTTCAGTGAAGTCTCTGTCTTGCGCTTGAAGTATTGAGAGTGGAGTTACCTTTTAGAAATTCAGGATTATTTTATCATTGGAGTCACCTTCAAACTGATGTGGAGTCGCCAGAGTAGGAATACAACCAATATGTGCCTAAGTGTCTGCTGCTCTCAGACCTTAGAACTCAACCATGTCATTCTACCTAGGGAAAAAATTTCAATTCCGTCCCCGACAGCGACGCCAGAATGTTAGCACTCTGTAAATTTTTCTTGGATGAATAGACAAACGACAGAGGTAACTGTTTCAACTAGCTTTAGAGCTGAGGCACTAGCCTACTCAACTCAGAGAGGGCTCTCTTGTGTCACTTGATATATCTATGGAAATCGGTGGCTAGATTTGGTTTGTTTTGGGGGGTTTTAATAAAATTTTTGGAGAACTGAAGATAACCTTTGGGATATGGGGTCAGGAATGTAGGATGCATTTCCAAATCATGAAAACTATCAAGAAGAAAAGGCTAAATGAGGAAGTGACTTCTGAGTTTATACTTGAAAATTTAGGTGGTATCAGAAGAAAGGAAACACACAACTATATCAGAGCATTATAGTAATGAATTTTGAAATGGTTTGGAAGAGATAAACATAGTCTAAATTNAGAGAGGAGGAAATATAATTGCAAGTCTTTCATGATCATCATTAAAATACAATAGGTAAAGGAAAATTTGTTTGGCATGTTCAAGGAAGGAGCAGAGGCAACTTAAAATGAAAAGTAAAATGCTTTGGAAGAGGTCCCATTTTGAGTACCTTTTTTCCTTCATGATGCTTTTCCTTGCCCCTGTCAAGGGGTCTCATCTTTCAGTGAAGTCTCTGTCTTGCGCTTGAAGTATTGAGAGTGGAGTTACCTTTTAGAAATTCAGGATTATTTTATCATTGGAGTCACCTTCAAACTGATGTGGAGTCGCCAGAGTAGGAATACAACCAATATGTGCCTAAGTGTCTGCTGCTCTCAGACCTTAGAACTCAACCATGTCATTCTACCTAGGGAAAAAATTTCAATTCCGTCCCCGACAGCGACGCCAGAATGTTAGCACTCTGTAAATTTTTCTTGGATGAATAGACAAACGACAGAGGTAACTGTTTCAACTAGCTTTAGAGCTGAGGCACTAGCCTACTCAACTCAGAGAGGGCTCTCTTGTGTCACTTGATATATCTATGGAAATCGGTGGCTAGATTTGGTTTGTTTTGGGGGGTTTTAATAAAATTTTTGGAGAACTGAAGATAACCTTTGGGATATGGGGTCAGGAATGTAGGATGCATTTCCAAATCATGAAAACTATCAAGAAGAAAAGGCTAAATGAGGAAGTGACTTCTGAGTTTATACTTGAAAATTTAGGTGGTATCAGAAGAAAGGAAACACACAACTATATCAGAGCATTATAGTAATGAATTTTGAAATGGTTTGGAAGAGATAAACATAGTCTAAATTTCCAAGCCGAGAGCATTGAATAATGAATTCTGGACCTTTAATTTCTCAATTTAGATAGAGGAAAGAAAAAATGAAATGAAAAATAACAAGAATCACACACTATGAAAGAAAACTAGACTCATAACACCACCAGTTAGAATCTTTTCGTAAAAAGTCCAAAATCTGCCTTTGCATTCATGTATTCATTCTAGCCCCAGAGATTTACAAAGTTTTCCTGCACAGAAGGCAGGCTCCTCTTTTCTCCATGCTTTCTATACCCTCGAGACCAAACATGTATAGAGTAATTTCTTTTGGAATTTAAAAGGTTCTGACTTCCTCATAATTCTAAAATAGAGACAAGTTACAAAAAGGAATAACAATTATCCTATTTTAAAGGGACCGTTGGTAATAGGTCTGTCATATCGGGACTCCCTTTTCTTAGGCCACCATCTGTCCAAAAATTTCTAAAATGTACCTAAATTTACCTGAGGATTTACCTCAGCTTGGCGATTTCCTCCTCCAGGGTACTCAACCAAGCAAGATTTTCTCTGATGCTCTCTATCATCTCAGTTTTGGTCTCTATCTTCTTCCTTTTGCTCCTTTTCCTCTTTGCAGCCGGATTGTAGGTGTTGTCCGTGTGTTCATTTATGACGCGATCCCTCATATCGGGGTTTAATGTGACCCTCGACTCTGTCTCAGTTGCGGGTTCGGTATGAAATTTAGTTGCCAGTATTTGCAAGACCCATATTTGTTTCTTACTTATTGACAATCTTGGCAAATTAGTTGAGAACCTAGTCGCATCAGACATCGTCTGATGAGTGTTATCCATACCTTTCAAACTTTGCAGAGACCGTGATTTTTCCACCCTTTGAATTTACAGGACTCAAGAAATCAACACAGGTCGAGCTTGTTTTTCTTATGCATAAGATGGAAATTTCCTAGAGTAGGATAAAACGATTCATATAGTCTTTTCATTTTAATCATGAATTACTGACATAGTATGTTGGTGTGCCATGCTTCATCAATCCATTTCGAATGATGAGCTTCAAGTTAGTTATGTGGCGACGTCCTTTTGATACGTCATCTGGGAAAGTACCTGGACCATTGATGTGGGGTGATTTGACTAACTGCCATCCTTCCCATGAGTTATTGATGTGAAATTTTAAACCACGTGACATCAGGGTTGTGGGAAAGGTGGTTTCGGGCAATGCGTTGTATGCCCCTATGCATGTGTAAGAGCGCCACACATTCCCCATCAAAACCACAATGGTTTTCCCCAGTCCGCCCTTGCGAAATTAAGTTCTGTTCTATTTGTTGGCCCGATGTGGGCCTCAACCGTGGATCTGGGATTCTTCAAAATCGACAGTCCGCCGAGCTAATCCCTTCCTGCCTCCTCTATATTTGTCTATATGTCGTTGGATATAGCCCGACCCCCTAAACTATCACGCCTCTAATGTGGTATAGCATTTCACTAAATTTCTGAATTTTTTAGATCCCGATCTAAAAATTGTTATAGTGATAACATACCCTAACAAGATTAAGGCCATCATCAACTGGACGATTCCCAAAACATTGAAGAATCTTAGAGGATTTTTGGGTTTGACAGGTTACTGCCGCAAGTTTGTTCGGAACCATGGAATAATAACAACACCTTTAACGACATTAAATAAGACAGATGCATTTTCATGGACTCCAGAGACAACTCAAACTTTTGAACAAATTAAAGAGGCAATGTACAAAGATCCTATCTTGACCACACTAGATTTCAAAAAAACCTTTATTGTGGAATGTGATGCCTCAGGAAATGGCATTGGTGTTGTTCTAATGCAATAAGGAAGGTCCCTTGCTTTTGAAATTCAGACACTCAAGGGAAAGGACTTACACAAACCCATTTATGAGAAGGAAATGATGGAAATACTACATGCATTGAAGAAATGGCGCCCTTACCTAATAGGTAGGAACTTCAAGGTCAAGACAAATCATGATAGTCTTAAATAGTTCTTGGAACAAAGACTATCTTTAGAAGAACAAAAAAAATGGGTGACCAAGATCTTGGGTTATGATTTTGAAATTGTCTATAAAAAAGGGAAGCAAAATGTTTTGGAATATGCACTCTCAATAAAATATGAAGATGTTGAGGCCTTTCTCTTTTCTACCTTGATCATCCAACCCGATTGAATAATAGAAGCAAGGGATGAATGAAAGAATGACTAAAATGTGTGGACTCTCATTCAAAGGTTGCAATAGGATTCCAGTGCATCAAATACATTTACATGGAAAAATGATTCACTATGGTACGAAGATCACTCATATTTATGTAAGAACTCCCAACTCAAACAAAATTTACTATTGAAATTTCACACCTCTCCGGTAGGAGGGCACTCAGGATTTTTCAAAACCTACCATAGGGTCAAGAAGGATTTTTTTTGGGATGGCCTTAAAACTGATGTTCAAAGGTTTGTGGCAGAATGTTTGGTTTGCCAACAAAATAAGGTGGAAACAATTAAGACCCCAGGTCTTTTACAACCATTAGCCATCCCAAGTCAGCGCTGGGAGGTTGTTTCCATGGATTTCATCAAAGGGTTACCGAAGTCTAAAGGAAAGAGTGTCATCATGGTGATTGTTGATAGACTAACCAAGTACACACACTTTTTTGCAATCTCTCATCCTTTCAAATCCAGTACAATTTCCACCGCATTCATGGAAATAGTTCAAAAACTACATGGAAGCCCAAAGATTATTGTAAGTGACAAAGATCCCATCTTTACTGCACATTTTTGGACAAAAATATTTTCTTGTTTGGGTACTCAATTGGCTCATAGCTCATCTTATCATCCTCAATCTGATGGAAAAACCGAGATAATGAACAAATGTCTAGAAGGGTACCTTCGTTCAAACTATATTTCTAGAACTAGATGAGGAAGGAAAAATCATAGTGGAGCTTGAAGCTATCACTAACACAAGAATTCACTAGCTGAGGAATAGATCCATTTCAAAATATCTCATTAAGTGGAGGAAACTACATGCTGAAGATTCCACTTGGGAAGATGCATTTTTTATACATAATCATCCATAATTAATCAAGCGTTGTTGACAACACTTTTCTGAAGGGGAGGGGCATGTTAATCCCTAAATAGTGGCACATTAGCCCTTAATTGGGGCATATTACATTAGTAATGTTATTTAATTTATGTCGGTGTAACGAACCGCCTCGTTACGACAACCGTTCGAGTGATTGGTGCAATTTTTTTTTTTTTTTTTTTTTTTTT
>ML776929.1:2044401-2065389 GCA_009831015.1 Picea engelmannii
TACATCAAGGTAGTAAAACATCCTGTCATATAACTTAACGCATCATAATGAAAAAGTTTTATCATCATATAATCCAGATCACTTGCGAGCAAGTGTCCTCAAAGAATAAGTTTTGTAAGTGCGCCAGAGCGGGATGTTACAGTCGGCTTGGGTATAATAGTTGTAATTGTACCTCATAGTCTCCTATATATACTAAGGAGACCATTTCATTTGGAATCATCTTGTATTTGGAAATTTATGTGTTGTATAAGGAGGTTGCCCCCTCGAAGAGGCTTATTATTTTAAATTCTCTCTTTTTCAAGGCGTTGAGTACTTATTATGAGTTTTTTTTAAGCTATTTTGATATTTGGTTCTTAACATTTTAGCTCCTCATAGTAGGGAAACCTCATGAATTGAGTGGGATAACATTTCATTCCTTGTGGAATCCCATTATTAATACCTTCACGATGGCGGCCTTAAGATGAAGCATAAATGAAATCACGACAATAATTATCAAATACGGTAAAGTAAATTCAATAATTAAAATAAAAATTCAAAACAATATTACACATACGATACATAAAGAAATTGTGTACCTTGATGATTTCTGTTATATTCCAACCTCCATCGGTGAGGTGTCATTCTTCATGTTTTTAATCCAACATCTTCTTTCCAATTGAAAATATGTTTTTTAGTAGTAAGATATCTATGGTTCTTAGGGAGAAAGTGCCTATACTCATTAAACACCATCTTTCGTAAAAATTGTGAATGACGATACTTCATCTTAGGATCATAAACTGAACATGAAAACTTACCCTTCATTTGAAGACCTACAACAAATGAATTAATGTCAATTATACGATGGGATTATTTAAAAAAATGCATGTTATATTTAAATAATTATATAGTATTAAAGTGCAACAAAATGTCACATACCACAAAAATGTGTTAGACCTAGGGCATCATGAATTGTCCATACAAGTATTCCACGGAATTGAAATTCCTTCTCCTTGATTGGCTTATAGATGTCATACATAGTGATGTATACCCATAACTTTAGTATCCCGTCGATAAGAGGCTCGATATATACATTCATATTTTTAACTTGGTTCTTACCTAATTGTTTGAAATTACACATAATTAATACCATGATATGCATATTATATAAGTAAATAAATAAATAAAATATATTCTGCAAAAAAATAAACAAATGAAAAAGTTACATTCGAAAAATTAATGTAAACAAATACCTAGAACAATCATTGTCAACATTATGTGCTCCCTCTTTATTGACATCCAAGGAGGAATTTTATTGTTGATAACGAAAATAGGCCACACTGAGTAAATAGACCTAAGCTCTCCGAATGGATTAACACTATTAGTTGCCAATGAAAGCCTAAAATTACGAGGTTCATATTTAAATTCTACCCATTTTTCCTCAATTTCCCTAAATGCATAACCATCTACATGCATTTGAAGAACACCATCTCCACTTATGTTCCATGCCTGGTAATCCATACACTATGCTATGATTTCACACCTGAACAATCACTACAAACATGGAATTATGGGAATATGTCGAAGAACCTTTCGAGACACCCTTTTTGTTACTTGATTGGTTTGATATCTACTTATATGACACCACGGATGTTCTGTTTTCATCGCATGTTGTCCATAATATAGAATATGATCATTAGGACATGCATATATAGTTTGATACTACATTCCAATGTATTTCATAATGGCATGTAAATCTTGATATGTGTGAGGTAAAATATTTGACGATGGTAACAAAAATTCACCTAACAATCTACAACATAAAAAATGGTTGGTTAATATAAATAATATTGATCATAAATATTTCATTATTATTTTACACGTTAATTAACATGAAAAAAAAGAGAAAAAAATCAACCTTTCTGTATATGTGATGAAACATACTACATACCTTAGGATCTATGTCATATAAGTGTTAGACAAATGATTTCTAACCTTTAAGTTCACCAACAACAATGTAGCAAAGATAATATTTTATCTTGAGCCTTTATAAATTCGTTTATTTTCCTTTTCTATCATAGGTTCATCATAAATACCATCAATGTCCCCATCCTCATCCGACTGAGAAAACAAGTCTTGGATCATTTGATTTGTCCCATCATCTTGAACTATGTTATTATTTTAATCTTCTTCCATGGGATCTGTTGGAACACATATATTTTTATAAACTTTAGACTTTAAATAGTTTTCATTCTCGTTTAAATAAAAACAACGCGCGCTTGATCCTCACCGTTGATGAAATATGCCATCAAATCAAACGATCATAATCTCTTAGAAGTTATGGATCCACCTATTCGTTAAAAAGTCAAATCACTAAAGACTACATTCGAAATGTCGGGTTTCAGAGTTTCACGATGCAAGCATTTCAACATGTAGCAACTCCAAAGTACCGATATTTGAAATAACGAAACTTTCTTAAGCATTAAACTGGATTAATTAAGAATTAAAAAAAATTAACAATTAATTAATCATATCGCAATTTCGTGTTTCGGGGATCCTGCCTCGAGCAACTATCAAATTCCCAATATCTGAAATCGTGAAACTGTCTTAGGTTAATCACGATTATTTAAAAGGGTTAAACATGATTAAAATCAACTAATCACATCACGAGTTCATGTTTAAGAAGTCATACCTTGAAATGTTATAGGATATCTCAAGATCCTAAATTCCAAAATTTACTTAACGATAAGTGTGATTAAATGGTGCATTAACGATGATTATCACGTGATTAATCCTTCCCTGAATAATGACTCGGATAAATTCAAATTTCATCTGTGCTTTTCTCGAAAATTAATGACATTAATAATTGATTTAGGGCAATCATTCCAAATGAGATCCTGGACCACCGCCTAAATCTTATTCATCAAGGAAAGTAAATGTTTCGTCAGTAGAGGTATTGGTTAATCAATGCAATTAAAGGAAAAGGGTATTGAATTTGAATTTCATTGTGCGTTTTTACTGAGCAACAAGTTTTCAAGATAAATAATTTTGTGCATTCCCTATGAACATATAAAAGAGTTATGTGGCCTGATACCATGGCTCCACGAAAAGAAACTAAAGCACCCAGTGAAAGTTCAAACCAGAACACAATTGTCCTTTCTGACACCTCGCCCATAAGCATATACGCCATTAAATCCTGGATGCAAGTATTCAATATTCTACAATATGAATTGGTCAATTTCCCAGATGATTCAGGTGACGAGGAGATAGAGACCATGGATACCAAATACAAAACTGTGGCCCAATCAGAGTTACATAAGATAGGAACGAGGCCTAGACTCCCGCCTTACAATGATATGGTCGGTTGGGTGTTGGAAAACGTTGATATCCTGATCAAGACCATATTCAATTCACAAAAGGTCGCAGTTGGGTCTTTTCGGCCGGAACATCTATAGGTAATGTACAAATTGTCTCCAACACCCAATTTCATTTACAATGCCAGTTTCCTAGTGGACTTTGACAAGAAGTAATGTGTCCAATATGGAAAAAACCTACCCAACTTAATCAAGGATTCGTACTCTCGCCCTGAGAAGTTCAGAGCTGAATCCCATGGCGTATACACAATATCTTCACTAGAGCCTCACATAATGTATATAACAATGATAATGTGTAGCCTCTATGGGAGGGGAAAACAAAACCCATTTCTTGTTACAGTGGGTGCCTATTATGCACATGGTGGCAGAGGGGTATTCTTTTGACTGGGAAAAGATGTTGTCAGACAGTTTGGTTAAGGAGAGTACATAATATTAGTCACTGAAATCCAAGGGGAAACCTGCCTCATTCTTCATGTCGACTTATATCATGGACGTTGTCTGCTTTATGACACCTTTTCCCCTGATGGGCTGGAACTGGACTCCAACAAGTGCCAAGCCCATACATGTGTATCATTCAAAACTTTGGGAATATAAAGCCAAAGATTTATTCTACAAAATATGCAATTGGGTGGTGGTACAGATGCATATCGCTATATATGGTTTCCCACCTCCTAGGATTTTTGACAAAATAGTGGTTAATCTAGGCAAGATATTTGACTGGTACATTGAAGAGAATTTATCCTATATTAGGGTTTTCAGTTGTTCAGTTCCTCCACATGCTCTGCCTAAATTTTTACCAGATCGATTGGTATGTCGCGAAGTAGCACATCAAACTGTCCATGGTGGAATTAGTAAGGAGTTGAAAGCAGTACAGAAAAGGGTATGACCCACCTTCCCCTTGCATATTGGTACATTTTCTCTGCTATATTTCGGTCATTCAAAAGTAGAGGCCATGGCCCTAGAATAAATCAAACTGGTCAATATCAAATTCAAGAAGCACAATCCATTGAAGATTGTAGGTAATCACATGGCCCTCTGCAATTTGAAAAGATATGAACATGAAAATTATCCTTAGGATGAAGTATTCCGAAGAGAAAGGTCCTATCAGGAGGTTTTGAGTCGAGTTCAATCCCAGGCTCCAGATAAATTGGTTGATTTTTATAACTTCCAGAAGCATCAAAGAAATAGCCTTCCCAATGTATTGCAGGGAGAGACCCTAATATCTATAGCTACACAACGAGTTGAGACCCAAATCTTGGAAACATGGAGCTCTAGTAGACAGGATGCTCAATAAAGTTTGGAGAAGACTGAGGTTTTGACTCAGAAGGAAGACACCACACTGACATATCCACCAAGAGATCACGCTGAAAATCAGACCGTGTCCTTGATAAAACAGGGAGAAGAAAATCCATTGTCCACACCGGAAAAAACCAGCTACTGACACAGCTGGTAAGAATCCATCCACTAAGATAGGTAGCCCTATCCAATCCATCACACCCTTATAGTTCAGTAGAGGGAGCCCGAGTGCAGAAGTTGTATTCATAAAAGATCTTATACCTATTTCGATAGAAGAGATGCCTCCTTCGGAATTATTCTTCAGTAAGAAGAGAAGGGTGGTAGTAATAAGAGAAACACATCAAAGGGATGGTGCAACTTTCAAGAAGCATAGGGTGCTATTGGACGGGAAAGCCCTAGAAGAAGAATACTTCTCTACAGATGTTACAGGCTCCCTGGGAGATTTTGCAACAACAAACCAGTTTTTAGTAGGCAACCTGAAGGAGAAGTTGAAGCACAAGGATGTGTTGGTGAGCCAATTGCGGAGAAAAATAAAGAATGTAGAGCAGGAATTCAAGAGCGAGATGACTAAATTATTTGAGCAGACTAGAGGCCATGAAAGGAAGGAAATTCAATAGCTCAGGGTCAACCTTGATGAGATACAAAAAGAGTCACAGACAAGCAGGGAATTGATCAAACAACTGCAGGTGAAAATAAGATTAACTGAAAAAGCAGCAGTGGAGATATTAGTTTTCCAAGACTAGGTTTTAGAGATTCACGAGAATATGGGATCAACCCAACGGTGTCTCTTTACTAATGTTGCAGGTGAATCCCCCTGAAGACAAGTGGATTCCCTCTTGGTCTCTAGACTCCTAAGACCAAGACAAAAAAGTGCTTAACATGGACACTGACTTCCTTTTAGATCCTATCAAGCTAATGAATGAAAGAGAAGGAGGAAGATATGTACCTTATTAGCGACGTTTGTCCTTGCAAAGTCATGGCTGAGCTTTGATCCTGAGCTCCCTGATAGATCTTGTAAGACAAACAAAGATACAATGGACTTCCTACTCTACTGAGATTAGCTCAATCATAGATCCATCTACTGCAGACAAACTCATATGGAACAAGAACAAGTTTGAAAGAAATAGGCCAAGCATTGATTATTTAATGAGAACAAGTAAAAGTACTTACAATCCTTTGAATGAAGGTGAAACAACCTTTTCCAGTTCTCCTTGTCTAACCCCTTTGCTCAAATGATCTCCACTAATTGCTTTGATGACATATCACTCATGAGATCATAAGTTTGATGTAATTATCAATCTCCATTGTCAATACCTTCTTATGAGATCATAAGTTAGGTATAATTCTCAATCTTTCTTCTCTTTTGTCAATACCACTTATAGGATCATAAGTTTGGTATCAATCTCTAGTCTCCACTGTATGTTTCACCATGAGAAGGCCTCCTTATATAACCTTGGAGAGGCCCAACCACTTGAGAGATATTTGGGATGAGTTGAGGATTCCTCTCCTTCATTTGAGGATCTCCCCTAATATCATGCCTTTACCATCTATTCGAATCCAACTACCTTCAGTAGTTGAGGGATTCTTCCCTGATTTAACTCAATAAACCCAGAATTTGCCAAAAAAAAGGGTAGTGCTCCCCCAAAAGGGTGCATAGGGCACTCAAGCACTCCCTCAAAAGGGTGCATAGGGCACTCAAGCACTCCCCCAAAGAGGCTTATGGAGTGATAACACTCCCTGACAGTGGGTAGGGGAGCGCTCCTCTCCAAAATTTAGTTTTTGAGTGTTTTTTCCATGGCAAAAGGCTTATACTTCCTGTTAAGTGATTTCTCTTCTTCCAAACCACCCTTTGAGGTGTCTTAAGTGTCTTCATGATGTCGTTAGAGGCACAACATATGCAAGATGGCCGTATGATGTTTTTGACACTTGCAACACTTATAGTCAAGATGTGACACTTGCAGACAAGATTCGACATTTACAACGCTCGTAATGATGACACTTGCGACACTATCAAAGTGAGTAATTTTGAGGTGTAACAGATTGCCCCCCAAAGTATGAAGTTAAAAGACAATGATGAATGAAGTACTTTGTAGAATTTTTTTGAGCAAGGGTATGGACGCAGAGAGACCGGAAAAAGCTGCACACAACCATCAAACAAATATTATGACATGTTTCAAACCCAAGGCAGGCATACCTATGCTTGAGTGATAAAGACTTTTTAGGTATGGCCACCATAAAATACACTGCGGATCCATAATTATATTGAAAAAATGGTATAGTCACTACAGATATAATGTGGATCTATACTCCTATGACCTGAACTGATCGTAGCCACGAAGAATACACAGTGGATCTACGAGACGACAAGACATAGCCACGACCAATACAAAGTGAATCTATGTAATAGTATATGTGTCATAGTTCAAAAGAACTCCTTTGCAACCTGGGAAAAGTACATATAAGTGAAAAATCAACCCAGGGTATTCTTACCGATCCCGATGTAGTACGAATCTAACCATGCGAATAGATGTCCTGATGTCAAACATGGCAGAAACCACTTGATTACCGGTCAATGATGTAAACCGTTAAGAAGCACGAGGGAAATCACCATTGATGTCAATGATTCACAAGGTACTCTAGTACATTACGATGAATGTGAATACATGAGATAAAGTTGAACATCCATGGAATCATCCAATCAGAGGTCAATGATTTAAACCCACTGTCAGACACGAGGAGGCCTTCCATTGAGGCATGTAGGTCCCAAGTTACTAACTAGTTTCTAAGTCTAGCTCCTGGATAATGTGCTGAAGTCGACGGGAATAGACTCGTTGAAGGAGGGACTTGATGTATCCCCCATCAACGACACAAAACTGACACAAAGATGTAATTGGTATATCAAATGAACATGGACTGACACGGGCATTGAAACAAGATATTTGTGATGGCTGACTCTCGAGGAAGATACTTCCCTTGAACACTGAGGCACGACAAAAGAATCATGACATGGACCAAATATTGATGATGCAATGGATGTTGTGACTTTCGTCAGGTGACCCAAATGAGTAAAAGAAACTCAGAGGATTGGTTCAGTGCAGAGGTTCAACGGATTAAAATGTGTGCAAAGACAAAATGTCATGTTCAAGGGTGACCATAAGAGTTACTGGTAGTGTTCTCAAAACTGCTTGGCTTGCTTCTTTCAATTTTTCCCCCATCCAGATAGATGAGTACCTCTTTTTAATTTAACGAGCTCGAGGAGGGTAACACATGCTTGATATGACTCACCTTCGGTAATTCCTTCTTCTTTTGTTTAACAAACTGGAAGAAGTAAGGGTTCGATCCCATATAGACCCTTCAATGAATGATTGTTTAACGGGTCCATAGAAGGTAAAATCAGTGGTTTTTCATATTTAGAGAGTCTGAAAACAACTTAAAGACGACTCCAATGTTGTCCTTTTTCGTAATGTTAGTATCACGAGACCAAAAAAGAGATAAATTATCACTCAAAAGGTGCCCTTTCAAAAAATTTAACGAGTGGGAAAGGAAGCAAGATCACTCGACAATATTTTCATGTTTAGAGAGTCTGAAGAGAGCTCAAAGACAACTCCAAGGGGGTTCCTTTTTCGTTTATCCATGCAGGTCCGAAAAAGAGATAAAAGTTTACCCAGTTGCATTCTCATGGATTTACGAGCATGAGAAAGAAAAAAGACTAAGCTCGGTATGCCCCCGGCTTGAAAGTTAGTGGCTTAACTCTAGAATGATCATCAAAGGCTGAAGACATTCCTTCCAAGCTTCAATTCATTCACCGACTTTGAGTTTGTCACCAATTTCGCTACTAGATGGAGAAAAAGGATAAGGGTAGATGAAATGAAGGTTCAAGAGATGTGACTGTTTCATTTTTTAACGATCTTGACACAGGAAAAGAACTATGCTCAGGGCTCTGGGTTCAATCCCCAGATTTTTTTTTCATTTTTAATGAGCTTTCTACAGAGAGGAAAACTATGCTCAAAGCTTCTGTTTCATTTTTTAACGAGCTTGCTATAGAGAAAAGAAACTATGCTCGTGACCTCTGTTTCAGTTTTTAACGACATTTCCATAGAGAAGAGAAACTATGCTCGTGGACTCTTCTTGATCATGGCTTCCGAGAGAATAACGCTCTAGAAGAACACCATGTCAAGGGACAAAACTCGGTCATGGATTCCAAGAGATCTTCACTGGATGGAAAAAAATTACTCTGGAAGGAACACATGTCGAGGGTCGCGACAAGGGTAAGGATATTAGGCTCCAATAGCCCTACTGAAGAGATCACCATGTCAACTACCAGATCCAAATCATCGGGAGTCGAAGTCATGGGAGACAATGCCACATAATTGACATGCGGTGGGGGCGATACTGTCTGCATGTAAGAACCATTTATGGAGGTAATCCAGTCAGGACCAATGAACGAAAGTTGATCAATAGTCATCATTATTCCATCATGAGGGAAAGATATCACATGAAAAAGAGTGGATAGAATCGCTCTCATGGCATAGACATAATCCTTCCTAAGAAGTAAAGTGAAATCCAAGGGGTCTCGGACTACCATGACATCAATAAAGATAGTTTTCCCTCCCAAAGTTACCAGAAACTGAGGAAGGGTCCCTAAAGGTTGACTAGTTCTTCTGTTAAAAGATAACATATTCTATGTAATCGACACAAGATGAGGACAACCCAAAGCGTGCCAAGCAACATAGGACAAAATAATAATGAATGCACCTTCATCTATCAATGTTTGAGGAATGTCCCAACCACAAGCCTGTACTGTAATCTGGAAAGGAATGTGAGAGGGAAGACGAGGTCCAGTTAGCACACACCAATCAAAAAGGATGGCCTCATTGCTTGGAGGGGGTTTCACGGTAGAAAGAGGAATTCCCCCCAGCATGGTAGATTCTGTATCAACTAGAAAAACGTGGGCAATATCAGGTTTACTCTCTAGAGGGAGAGTAGGATTGACTGATGATGGGATCAGATCAACCACGCTAGAACTCTTCAGAGGAAGAGTGGGCTCGACCGATGATGTAACCGGATCGACCACTTTGGCACTCTTCAGATGAAGGGTGGGACTGACCGATGAAGGGACTGGATCAACCACTTTGGAACTCGACAAAGGAGGAGTGGGATCGACCGATGATATAATCGCATCGACCACTTGGGTTTCATTCTCCAAGGGGAGAATGGGGTCAATGGGTGGAAACGGATCGACCTCTTTGGTGTCACTCTCTAACGGGAGAGTGGGATTGACCGAAGACAGAACCAAATCAACCACTTTAACACTCTTCATATGAAGGGTGGGACTGACTGAGGAAGAAACTGGATCAATCACTTGGGTTTCACTCTGTAGATGAAGAGTGGGGCTGATCGATGATAGAACTAGATTAGCTACTTTGGTGAGTGGTTCAACCGAGGATAAAACTAGATTCACCACCTGATCAATCAGATTGACCAGATATGGAACCGGATTGACCAGTCTATCAACTAAAGATGGGTTGGGGGAAAGCTTATGATAACCTTTTGGAAGTCTTTTTTTTTTCAAAAGAGAAGAAGCCTCATCCATACGAGGACAAATGTGAGAATAATGATCACCTTTGCATAACATACAAGGAAATTTGACAGTTGTCTTCTTCTTACCAACCTTGACGTCACTAGGTGATGGGGTATCACCGGTATGTCCAGCAGAGGCCGATGACACGGAGGACCACATTTCTAAGACCTTGGGAATACCAGGGAAATCCCTAAGAAAGTGGTCACCCTTACAAAGACTGCAAGGGAATTTGGGTTTTAGATTCTTCATTTTAATCTTGTTGACCTCATCAACACTCCCAGTACTATTAATAGTAACTGGTTGCTTGGATCCAACATCTAATGTTGTTGGGGCCTTGGTCCTTTTTGGGCTCTTCTTCTTCTTCTGATCAACCTGGCTACTTGTTTTAGAGCTTTCACTAGGCGAAGAAGGAGAAATGGAAGGAGACTTAATGGGTGAAGAAGGCAAAAAGTTGACGTGAGGTTGATGTGTGGGTGGTGTACTGACATCTAAAGTATTAGGTGCAGTTGAAACATTGGGAGGATTCGAGATCATCGGAGTGGGGAACAACCAAACTGGTAATCCGATGGTGAGTCCCGGAAGACTCAGTGTGGCAATGTACGGAGGACCAAAGTTTCCAAAAGAAGGAAAGGTATAAGGTTCTCTAGGAGAAGGGGTTCCTCCATTAGCACTCTCAAGATTTGATGCCATTAACACTGACTCGACCTAAGGTCCACTAAGTAACACAACCAACACACGCTATGAATCTGAGAAGCAAACAATCAAACAAAACCTTCCCACAATGAAACCACTAGTTGGTGATGAAATCCAACGTCACGAGATCAAAAGAGGAAGAGGCGGGGATAGAGCGGGTGGATCAGCTATGTTGGTGACCTGCTTAACGGACTTACACCTTGGTGCAAGATTCCATGCAGTAATTGTGGATTTATCCTCCAATGAGCCCAAGTGATTTTGACAAATGTTTGTTCCAGGTACAGTGAGACTTCCCTTCACTGTCACCTTGTGTGAGACCCTGAAGATTATGGATACTAAGGTCACCAACTCATAGTCAATCCCTGGGCGGGTACCGTTGACAGTCCGATCCGAACGTATGGGTAGGATAACAAGTCTGAAATCAACTTGAAAGGCGCCCACACATAATTGTTGGTATACCCTCAAGTCACCCCCAATATACGATCAGACCACTACAAATAGTTGAACCACAGAGGGATAATATCCATAACTCTCCCGAATGCGACCTCGTGCATAACCCCTGTGTGAGAGGGGGATCCCATAAATCCTATACGACAATTGGATTTTCTCTCCCTATCGCAAGATTCTAAGTTTGTTTGATAGCTTTGGAAATTTATCCTTTCAACCTATTCCAAATCCCTACACCTTAAACTAATGTAAGTTTGCTAACAAAGATGTAAAAATTCTGATAAATTTTAGTTAAGTGTTGATTTTAGTGGTTGTTGTTTACTTAGAGGTGTATGAGAGTGAATATTGATGATATTGTGACTCAGTTCCCATAACATGCATAATAAATGATAAACAATCTTTTATTTCAATGAATGTCTAATTAAGGGAAGGATAAGGATTTTCCTTTCACTGTCAAACACTAAGATGCAATGAACTCATGCAATAGTCCTCAATAAGGAATCCAATGCAATGCTAAAATGTTTATATGTGACTGATAACCAGTAGATGTAAATCTTCTTATGCTAATTGGACTTCAAGCGTTGTGAGATTTAAGCAATCTGGAAGCAAACTTCACATAAACCAAAAGACACCCTTGTTGTGATCAAACAAGAAACAGAAAGTGAAAAACTCAAAAGGAAGGAGAAAGAGCTTGGACAAGATGAATCAAAGATCAGAAAGAAAAATACAAAAGACCTTTGAAACCCCTTACAAAGTTTTCACTCATTTAGATAAACGAGAAGAAAACGACAAATTGACTCCAAATCGTGAAGGACAAAGTGCAAAGTAAGGACAAATGTCAAAAAACCAAAACAAAAGAAGATGAATTCTCAGAAATGGGGGTGTTTGAAAGACAATATCAATATGGACTAAGAGTATGGGACCCTGAGAAAAAGCCAAAACTAATAATAGCTTCAGAAGATGAAAATTCTGGAGAATTTCTCACAAAAATGGGGTAGCGCTCTGGTGTAAGGGGGACCAGAGCATTCCAACGCTCCATGTAAGGCTATAGGGGAGTGCTATCACTTTGAAAACAACAAGGGGGGAGCACTCTGCTCCAAAAACTCAGAAAAATGTCCAAAAACTCAAAAAATGAAAGAAATTCAGTCAATCGGGGTGATCCTGATGACATAATGAGGAAATCAAACAAATCTAAGAATAAAAAAGACAATGTGAAGAAGATAAAATCAATGGGAAAAGGGCTAGAACAAGATCTGGGAATGGAAACCAAAATCAGAGCTCCTCCCCAATGGAGTCGCCAATTTCTGTTGTAGGTGAATCCCCCTGCGGACAAATAGATTCCCTCTTGGTCTCTAGACTCCTAAGACCAAGACCAAAACGTTCTTAACATGGACACTAAATTCCTTTTAGATCCTATCAAGCTAATGAATGAAATTGAAGGAGAAAGATATGTACCTTATTAGAGACGTTTGTCCTTGCAAAGTCCTGACTGAGCCTCGATCCTGAGCTCCCTGATAGATCCTGTAAGACAAACAAAGATACAATGGACTTCCTACTCTACTGATATTAGCTCAATCATAGATCCATATACTGTAGACAAACTCATATGGAACAAGCACAAGTTTGAAAGAAATAGGCCAAGCATTGATTATTTAATGAGAACAAGTAAAAGTACTTACAATCCTCTGAATGAAGGTGCAACAACCTCTTCTAGTTCTCCTTGTCCAACCCTTTGCTCAAATAATCTCCACGGATTTCTTTGATGATATCTCACTCATGAGATCATAATTTTGATGTAATTCTCAATCTCCATTGTCAATACCTTCTTATGAGATCATAAGTTAGGTATAATTCTCAATCTTCCTTCGTTTCTGTCAATACCACTTATAGGATCATACGTTTGGTATCAATCTCTAGTCTCCACTGTATGTTTCACCATGAGAAGGCCTCCTTATATAACCTTGGAGAGGCCCAACCACTTGATAGATATTTGGGATGAGTTGAGGATTCCTCTCCTTCAGTTGAGGATCTCCCCTAAGATCATGCCTTGACCATCTATTCGAATTCAACTACCTTCAGGAGTTGAGGGATTCTTCCCTGATTTGCCTCAACAAACCTAGAATTTGCCAAAAAAAGGATAGCGGTCCCCCAAAAGGGTGCACAGGGCACTCAAGCACTCCCCCAAAGAGGCGCAGGGAGCACCAACACTCCCTGACAGTGGGTAGGGGAGCGCTCCTCTCCAAAATTCATTTTTTGAGTGTTTTTTCCATGGCAAAAGGCTTGTACTTCTTGTCAAGTGATTTTTCTTCTTCCAAACTGCCCTTTGAGGTGTCTTAAGTGTCTTCATGATGTCGTTAGAGGCATGACATATGCAAGATGACAATATGATGTTTTTGACACTTGCAAAACTTATAGTCAAGATGTGACACTTGCGGACAAGATTCGACACTTACAACACTTGTAATGATGACACTTGCGACACTATCGAAGTGAGTAATTTTGAGGTGTAACAACTAAAATAGAATGTGTTCAAGATTATTATCGATTCGAAAAACACTCTTTAGAAAATATTTTCCTAAGGGAGGAGGCCACTGCAACTAGAGTCACATTCCAGGAGGTTGTCCTGTAAGGAACAAAGGAGGAGGTTACTAGGGTCACCATATTTTACCTCTCAGAACAAACCCGAGGAGATATAATAATTAAGATATGGGAGGCTCATATAATTGAAAGAAAAATATTGGCCAGGGAGGTGAAAAAGGATTGTGAAGAAGCTTTCTATTCTCTTGAAAAAGAATCATTGTATGTGGGAAGAGATAATATCTGTGGAGACTTGGGACAGATTGATATGACACAAAATCGATCTGATTTCGAGGCAAGTATGGAGGTAGCTCGGGCCGAAATTTTACAATTGAAACAAGTTGATCTTTATCTGATAAATAAATGGATAGCCAACCCTAGATTAAGATTACAGTCTTTATCTCTAGAATCTAGAAGGATGGAAGATAAACTGCCTCATATAGAGAAGAAGTTTTATACCTTTGAGGCAAATGATACAATAGAGCCCTCCAGGCTGGTGGTGCAATTTGTGAGAAAATGTGTTAAATGTATTGAGCCAGGAAAAGGTAGGACCCCCATAAACCAATGAGATAACCTGTACACATTGTTTGTACAGATCATTATTAGAGACCGTCTGTCTCTGAGCTGGATGACAAGAGGGAAAAACGTCTCCACCAGCATGAAGAAGAGACAAAAGAGATGCAAGTGAAGCGTTTCTAATTTCACATTTTGTAATTTTTACTATTTTAGAAATACAGAGAATTCCAACCGTTTAGGGATGAGAACCTTTTGTATAAATACATATTTCAAAGATTGAACAAAGGCTTCTTCTTGCCGAATGTAATTAAGATAAAATCTCCTTTGTGAGAATTAATACAAGCGCAGATAGAGATTCCAATCTTTGTGCATTCTGAGTTATGTTTCCTCTTTGTACTCCATATTTCTTATTTTTTTAAATGTCTCTTTGATAAGTGAGTGTTTACAATTTAGTAAAACAACTACTGTAATCACACCAAACCGGTTGTTCGTTAAGCAAGCCCGTTTTTCCTCTGTATTTGTTGTCAGTAAATACAAGACCTGTAAGCTACTTGGATAACTAAATCTTATATCCTTTCAAGAGTGCATGCTTTCTTTTCTTCTACTGTGAACATGATAAGATTCATCTATGCATTGATGCCTTATTTTGTCTAACAGTTTTGTAAGTTCCTCTCACCTCACCTGATTTCATAAATCGACTCGGACGACAAATTACGACCTCTATACTGTTTCGTTTTTATTTTCATTTGAGGAATTAAGTCTTATATAACTATCAGAAGAAAAGCACTTCTTAAAATCAACGTTTATATTTATGGTGCCTTGACATTACGCTTCTAAGCCTTAAGTGTAATCTCAGGAACAATAAGATCATTAACTTGATCTTCATTATTCACTTCATGTTCTTCAGCTTGTACACCATCATTTCTACTACTACTTGGTGCATTCTACATAAAGTTAGGGGGGAATTCTAAATTTATAATTACAAACAATCATGCAAAATTAGTGTGTATAACAAAAATTAAAACAATATAAAATTTTATAAATACAATCAATATAAAGACAAATAATGAATATATAGCTAATTACCATAGGACAATATTCATTCGATCCCTCATAAATGTGCCCATATCACCTACAATGTCTTTTAGTTGTTCTTATTAAAATTCTTATGCGACGTGCAATACAACATCTTTTGTAAGGGAAATAACATTTACCGTCACCCTTTTCACCCTCTTTACCTTTTTTCCCACCTCTAATACTTTTTGACATTCTTCCCCACAAAACAACAATGATGATTATCTTATAAAATTGAGTGGTGTAATAGAATATCTATTATATTTTTCTAATGCAATTGACATATGAAATAAATCTATTTTTCGCTTGACACGAACACCTTATACCCTTTCTGAATTGTCGTTGTCATAGAAAAATTGTCACAACATCTCTAAAATGCAACATATTTATTATTTTTGTCCATCGGAATTCCAACGACAGTTGACCAGGTCAATGTTGACTTAGTCAAATAGTGGGTGATCGTTTGAAGAGAGCAACAACTAGACCTACTATCGTCAGTAGTGAGATGAATATAGAGATATTGTCGGTATTGAGACAAACATAGAGATATAATTTGTATTTAGATGAATATAGAGATAGTGTCAGTATTGAAACAAATCTAGAGGTTTTCATCTCAAGTCCAACAAATGCGGGTAGGATTAAAAAAAAATGAAAAATTGAAATATTTATCTTGTATTTTTCGATAATATGGCCAATTTTGTCCGTACCGTTGGAAATAGTTCATCGAAATTTTTTCAATATATAGTAGTGGGTAGGTTAGGAGGAGAGTTGTCCCCCAACTCTTAATTGTTGATGTGGATCTATTGTTGGTACTTGTCATTTGAGCCCTTTGGAGATTGGTTGATTTCAAAAATTTTCATTCACCTTGGCTAGTTTGTTAGATAATTTGGTAAAGAATAATAAAATGAAATAACTAATTTGTTTTAATTGATCCTTTAAATGAATAATTGCTTCATGGTAAATTTGCTTATGTAATCACAATGTAAGATTTTTTTGCATGAGTGTCACTACTTTTTCTTTTTTTAATATCAAAAAAGGCATAAGTTTATTATTAAACAATTTTTACTATGCATATTTTAGGATATTCAAATATGAGAGCTCCTTATAAGGTATGAATAAGGGTTTCCTTAGAATAAAGTTTATTTACTAAAGTATAGATAATTATTGTAACAAAAATAATGGGTTGATGTGCCTTACATTAGATACATGTAACTGTAAATTATCAATGGTTATATAAGAACATAAGAAACACAATTTCTTCATAAAAGAAGATAAGGACAAGTGGACGAATTTTATCCCTTGATTCTTCTATTATTTTCAAATTAAGTTATTCTTTTCTCGTAAAGTTAAATTTAAAATATTTTCGTAAGTACTAAAATTAAAATTAAAGATTCACACCACTACTATGATAAAAAAAAAACTTATGCGTGTTGATCATAAATTAAAATAAATAAAAAATGAAAGAAAAATGTTGGAATGGAAAAGATTTCATTGACTAAAGTCTAAATGATTAAAAATACAAATGTTGGTTGGAAATAAAATCAATATAGTAATTGAAAGCATATAAATTCTAAGTTTATAACAATACGAAGTAAGTAATTCTAATCCATTGCAATTATGAATATAAACTAAAAGAGATTAAACAATTGTAGTTCTTGAAACCTTGGTGCAAGAGTAATAAATTTATTATTGATCTTGACTATGTCTTACAATAGAATATTAATGCAAAAGTATGGAAAGAACTTTGCTCACTAGAAGACTAAGCCAAGTAGAATTGGTCTCTATCGATTGGTGGCACCCTTTGATACACGCCTTATTTCATGATGGTGCAAGGAATTCATATAACATGATAATGAAAGAATGATATTGACATATATGGATGAGTGTGGGGTAAGGATTTTGTCTATACCAAAACACTTGTTATATAGTTTTAACCATAGATGTAGGGAGCACACTTTTTAGGCATGAGTAGATATGGGATAATCATAACGCGATCAATCAAGTAATAACCATGTTGGGATAATCATGGCAAATACTTAGGGAACAATCATGGTGGGTTAATCGTGGAATAATCATGATAAGCAGGAAATTATGAAATTACACATGCAGAAAGGGGGAAGCACCATAGCATAAGGCAGCATTCTCCTATCCAATCAAATATTAGGGATAGTTGAGCGGGGTGCTTAGTCTAAACAACAAAAATGTGGAATTGTCAAAATCAAAGTAGTTTATTAAGGCTTATATCGCTCTGTTTGTGGTATACTTGATGGATAACATTGAATTGCTTGGAAAAATATGAAATTGTAATTAATCCCTAGGATAAATTTAGGCAATGATAATGAAAGGGTGTCTCTCTCTTGATTACAAGGTGGAGAAATTACTGCAAGCAAGTGACAAACTCTCTTCCTTAACGACATTGTTGAGCAGATTGAACAACATGAATGATGATTTAGGGATATTAGTAAAGGTCATCACGATGAATCATAATTTGAATGTTGAGATTGAACTTCAACATATTAAGATAGTAAATCATGAGTTGGAGCACTCATAATTGGTGAGATGATGGCGTGTTGTAGATTGAGGAAAACATTTAAATAACAATTGTGTGCTTTTAGGTTTATAGATCTTCAAGGACAAGTAAAATGGACTATGGGATAGGTTGAGTCTTAGAGACTGATGAAAAAACACCTATCATGAAGAATAAGAAGTTGGTATTCCAATGCTTGGTTGTGTATTTTGGATTAAGTGAGCAAATCCTTTCAGTGTGAGCAACAATGGTTACATGTGATCGATGACTATGTGCAAAAAGGAAGATAATTCCATTCCATAGTTTTTTTTTCTAAGCAAGTATGGTTGTTGTTCTTAAAACTTACTATTGCATTTATAAAGCAAGGTGATTGATTTTTATGGTTATAGATTGATGGTTGAGATATACAATTATTATTCCAAGATGGTAGTGTGACATGGATGATAGCATAAAGTAAAAATGTTGTAAGTCTATGAATAGTAATACATTTGAAAGTTCCAAGTAGTTTTCATTGAGTTATTTTCCTATGTCGCTTGTGAAGTAGGGAAATCATCATGACACAATTGTATTTTTAAGAGAGGTTGAATAGTCATGAATAACAAATTTCAATCCTGCTTAACTTTGGTTGGACATGTCTTAATTATTGTTATCTTAGGTGAGTGAACTAATTTTTTAATGTGTATGTAATAAATAAGAAGCATGCCAACCCTATCAAACCAATTGGCATGAGAATTGCAAATTAGAAGTATCTTGGTATATATACTTTCTATCAAGAAAAGTAATGTCAAGTCTGGGTTATTTAATAAAATTGGGTAATTCCAGTGGTGAAATCCTAATTATTGTAAGGTATAAATAGCTAGGTTGAGCACCCCAAGTACAAGTGGTTAGAACATGGTAGAAAACTTGAATACTAATAACTTTTTTCTAGATTTTTGCATGATATGGGGTATAGTGGTTCTTGGAATGAGTTAAGCCAAATATATGAAGTGTATGCGAACCTTGCGAAAGGATCAAAATATATTGAACGCTCTAGGAGATAGACATAAAATGACGAGTTAATAATATATGCATATATTAATATCATGATAGACATATTTTATTTTGATGATTTAAGATATACCATAAATAACACAATGTTATATTTCACCATTCTGATAAGAATTCAGGCATAGATTATTGTGACCCTAGATGATTGGGGTTTACTTGAAAGTTTTAACATGGAATTCAGATATTGAAAAAACATTTGATTGATTTGTCGACTATATAAACCCATAAGACATCATTCTTATTTTATGATAAGATGAGGAATTATAAGCCTACGATGATTGATAGATGGACAATATCACTTGGCATTGTAACCCTCTTGAAATCTAGATAAGATTATTTAAGAAAAAATAATTAAAAGGGACTTCTTAGTTATCAAGGTAATACTATGATGCTAATCCTTAAGCTTTCTGTAAATGGAAACAAATTTGGGCTTAACAACTGCTTGTAGCGGAGTTGGGTATCATACGTATGAGATCATGGGGTGGGTTAAAAAACTAGTGATCTAAAGAGGTAATGAATAACATGATGTAGTTAGCATGCAATTATTTTTTATTCATAACGATGTTTAGGATATGACAACATGCAATATTTGGGTTGCAGTTCCTTGCTATTCATTCATGAAGGTATTTCATGATGTCCTTAGTATAGTCCATATGAATTGATAAACTTAGCAAGAATATATCCATATATTAGATGGGTTATTTCATGGTATTTCAATAAAATTAGATGTGATATCTGGGTACTCATTGCTTATATATTCATGCATTATTGATGACTCTAAATATATAGATGTTATGCGTTGAGTTGATTAATCATGCTAGGAGTGTTCATGATATTTTATTTGTTTCCATATATGCTATGAGTTAATACTCTTATAATAGGAGTATTCATGATATTATGCAATCCTATGCTTCTTAAGAAGACATGTGGTTGCATTCTACTTATGTTTCTTATGTTAACATGTAGTTTTTTTCTAATTAAACTTGAAATGATGATGTGATGTTGTTATGATGTCATGCGGTAGTTTCATGTGATTTTTGCTAATGCATAATGGTATTTCATGATTTTTTATTTCTTATGATGGTATGTGATTTTTATCATGTGGTTCTTTTCTAATTCACACTGATATAATGACGTTATATTGTTACGATACCATGTTATTCTTGCTATGTATAATGGTATTTCATGATATGATGTTTCTTATGATTGCATCTAGTAGTTAACATGTAGTTCTTTTCCCTTGATAGTAGTATTTCATGCTGTGATGTTTATTATGATGGAAAGTAGTACTTAACATGAGGTTCTTTACCATTGATGGTGATATTTCATGATGTGATGTTTCTTATGATGAGATGTGGTAGTCAACATGTAGTGCTTTTCCATTTATGGTGATATTTCATCATGTGATGTTTTTATAAGGGAATGTAGTTCCTTGTTAATTATAGATAATGATTAAAGATTTGATTTATGTTATGAGTGGGAGCTTGACAAGAAATCCACCCACATGCATGGAGGGTTGGGTCATTCAATCATTTTGTGGTATCCCATAACCATGAAGGAAAAATATATACAACTAACACCTTATGGGTCAGGGACAAACTCGACCAATAAACCAATGCCAATGGTTCTTTTATCTCTCAAGATACCAAAAATTTGTGAAGATGGAAAGGGTTATACTCATTGGTGGATCTGTGATGTTGGACTTTCAATTCCTGGGATTGATTTCTCGGTTGGAGTTGTGGATGGAGTTTTAGGCCAACCTTTGAGATGCTTGGGGTACATGACTTAGTGTACTAGACCAGACATATGGTACCATCTAGATAAACTAACTAAAGTAGTTTATTATAAAGAGAAAGTCTAAAGATTCCTACGGTTCGATT
>ML776929.1:2065450-2125075 GCA_009831015.1 Picea engelmannii
GGTTCCTCCCATCTGTTTGTTTTCTAGGATTAAAGAGAAACCTATCTCATCCAAGCACCGCTTAGAAGATATTGCCTGGGGGGAGACTAAGGTAATAAGTAAATGGATATAGATAGGAAATCATTTTAAAGGGCATATTATATATTATATATAAGGTCGAAAATTTACAATATCTAGGGAGGTCTTGATCAAAGAGAGGATGGATAAAAGGGAAATATGTTATAGAATAAATTGACCGATAAGTGGCTTAAAGGTGTAATCGACTAGGTTCAACTAGCGCACAATAACCAACCCTATCATTATAAAATGTAGCTTGGACTTGGACAACCCAATTGCTATGGTTCAATAATGGTTTATCAACCTTGAGGCCATAGAGCTCAACTAAGGCCAAATGGTATTTTATCCTAAGGTTAGAGAGCTCGATTCTAGAAGTTGGGGATATGGTGATAGTTATAATTGCACTCCCCCAAAGTTGTGATGAGACTAATTCTTGGTGTGGTCACACCATGATGGGTGACCCTTATACTCACTGCAATAAAGGGATCGTGCCATGTCAAGTGAGATCTGTTGGAGATATTGTCATTGATGTCAACAGTCGATGTCATTACGTTATAATGATGAGTTGGTATGAACAAAGAGCGGAAAATCCATGTATAGAAGGAATAACACATTAAGAGATTAGGAGGGTTAGCGACTAAAGATTAGAAGCTCAGAAGAGTCGATGCACATGAAGCTCAGAAGGGAAAGCGCATTGCAGAAAAATGATCAAATCAATTCATGACTGTTGGATACACAAGCACCATATCAAGGGCATGGATTGATTGTGGAGCACGAAGAAAGAATTAAACAACACGTTAATTCCAATCCCGCAATTAGTCTAGACCGTTAGATTACAAGAGAAGGATCGTTGGAGGACTGGTCAATGATCAGATCAATTCATGATCCTTGGATACGCAAGCGCCAGATCAAGGGTAGGGATTGATTGTGGAGCGCGAAGGGAGAATTAAACAACACGTTATTTCCAATCCCAAAATTAGTCTAGACCGTTAGATCTCATCGATTCAAAGATCGATGACTGTGGCTGATCCACAAAAGATCGCACAACTTCAATTGCAGAGTTTGGGCAATGGTATAAACCATGCGCAAGTTATGGTTCCGCAATCCACACCAATCACTGATGGTCACCCGCCAATAGATATACGGTTGACATCAGTTCTACTACCAAACGAGCAGTTTCCATTACGAAACTCGACGATATTTTTAAACGTCGTGCTAGATGATGATCTCATAATCATCCCTGATCGTTGATCTGCTTCAAGAGCATTCCCGACCGTTGGATCAAGGAAAGTAGAAGGATAGGATAAGAAAAGATGAAGGTTGGAGCCCCGAAGTCCCGAACTGAATGAGGACCATCGGATCTGGACAATACATGATGGTCGTTGGATTAAAATAATGGTCAACTTTGGCGTTGACCACTTCGGTGAAAAAATATTCATAGCATATGAGTTCACCTGAAGGTCATAGTTCCGAAGTCACTCTCAGCCATCGATCTGAGATAAATTTTGGGAGTTAGGACAACCATTAGATCCAGAAGAAGAACATGTGACACATGAGGAGATCCACATCAGCAAGGACATGTGGCGCAATCAGATGATGACAAGTGTCAAAGTGTAGTTGGAATTTTAGGTATGCATAAGTCACGAATCTAAGTGACATGTGGTAGCCCCTCAGTCAGTGCCACATCAACAAGTGATGTTAGCAAGTAATGTCACTCTGGGAGTTTGTACTTCGGGAGCTTCACCACCAAAAAATGCTCGAAGTCCCAAAGTTCTAAAATGAACCATAATCGTTCATCACACAAATAAAATCCAACCGTCCGATATACTTCGGTGAAATGAACTCCAGAAGATTGAAGGTCCATGAAGGAGAAATCAACCGAAGCGCTGAAGGACGAATTCAACTCTAACCATTGATGTACTTTGGGAGCGTTCTCAATCGATGATCAAGCGTAGTGGAAGGACAACGTAAGTGGAGGTGTTAATCGACAAAAAGAGGTCACCATCGCTTTATGAATTATTCGGTAGGTAATCACTCCGGAGGAATTGCTACTCCAGAATTCAGTAGCCACGAACACCCAAAGTAAATGAGAACCGTCCATCTCATCGTGACATTAAAACGTGATCGTTGATTTTGATAGTGATCAAGCACTTGCTTGGATTAGCGCCTGGTCACCACCTGCAGTCGTATGGAATAAAGAAACAAAGGGAAAAAGAAGAGGCAACACTTAAATTAATAAGCCCGTGGTCCTACGCCTATGGTCATATGTAAATGGTTTGAAGGAAGCGCCTCTACAGTATTTTATTTTTGCAATATTTGCAGAGACATGAAATTAAGTTAAATGAAATTGATCCATACCAGTGATCGATTAATGAAAATCATTTTCATTAAATTGAAAAAGCTTCTCGATAATATTTGAATAAAGAAAAACAAATGAGATTATTGTTAATGAAGAGGTGAGATGGTCCAAATAAAGGGACACAATGTTTCATAGCTCACACCAGTTGGAAGAGTATATAAATGATAAAGAGTAGTGAGAAGAAAGTGTCTCTGGAGTCCATATAAGAAGATCAAAACAAAAGCAGAGTCCAAGAAGAAGAGCTGTTGGTTCTTATGAAGTGAGGGTGGAAGGGAGGAGCATGGAAGGATTCATATCCTTACTAAGAAAATTGTAAAAGATAAGGGAGTTGGAGCTTCCTAGGTTTGGTGCCCTAAATACAAGGGAGTTGGTGCTTCCTAGGGTTGGTGCCCTAAATACGAGGGAGTTGGTGCTTCCTAGGGTTGGTGCCCCGAAGAAGGGAATTTGTGTCTCCTAGAGTTGGTGCTCTAAAGAGAATTGATGTCCTTCACTATTATTTATAAAACCTTGTAATTGATGTTAAATATATTTATATAATTGATTTTTCATAAAATTCATTGTTGATTTATTGTGGTGATCAATAAAATATAAAAAGTAACTTTTAATTGTTAAGAAGGGGTAATATTGATTCACCCCCCCTCTCAGTATTCCAACAATTGATATCAGAGCGGGTGCCTTCAACAAAGTATAACAACTGGAAGGTATATCTTGAAGATGGATCAACAAGAGGGAATGTCTAACAACAAAGCACCATTGTTCAATAGAGGAGGCTATGCTCTATGGAAAATAAGAATAAAAAAATTCATGCTGGCTCTTGGTTTTGATATCTGGCAATCTGTTGTAGATGGCTACACTACACCAACTTCTCCACCCAAAGATGATGCAGGAAAGAAAATATGTAATGAAAACTCAAGAGAAGTTAATGGAATTCTAGGAGGGTTGACCAATTCTATATGTGTGAAGGTTATGCATTGTAAATCAGCCAAAGAAATCTGGGACAAGTTGGAGGTTGTATATGAAGGAGATAACAAAGTCAAGGAAGCCAAACTATAGACCTATAGAAATCAGTTTGAAAATTTGAAAATGAAAGAAGAAGAAAATATTGTTGAGTACTTTCATAGGGTAGATGAAGTGCTTAACTCAATTAGAGCGACAAGAGAAGAAATTACAGATAAACCTATTGTGAAAAAAATACTAAGGTCATTGCCTATGATATATGATGCAAAGATTTCTACAATTGAAGATAGATCTGATCTAAACACACTCACAGTTGATCAACTTCATGGAATTTTTATAGCATATGAAATGAGAACAGGGAATGATAAATCAACAAAAGATGAAACAACCTTTAAAGCATCTAAGACAAAGATGAGGCAGAAGCAAAATACTAATGATAAGTTATCATATATATCAGATGTAGAAGAGGCCAACTTTATAAAGAAACTCTAGAAAGGATTTGGAAAATATAAAGGAATACCTTTCAAATGTTTCAACTGTGGCATAATTGGACACTTTGCTAACAAATATCTCTATTCCATAGATGAGGAAAATGATGAAGAAGTTCACAACCAAGAAAACCAATACACTAAGAAATTTCATAAGAAAAAGAAAAAATTCTACTCTAAAGAATATATCAACTCTTCATACATGAGCGAATATGAAGATTCAGAGCTTCTATTTATGGGAATGAAAATTCAAGATGATAAACATTCAGAAGATGAAAAATAAGGGAACTTTGAAGAAGAAATCCTTAGTGTAATTGAAGAACTAGGAAAAACTAAAAAATAAAACATAGTACTAAAAAGAGAGCTTCTAGAGATTAAAGAAGCTACTAGATCAAGAGAGAGGAAAGTTTCCAAAACCCTCAAGGAGTTAGAATAGATCATCAGTGATTTGAAGTCCCATCTCCTAGAAGCTAATAAATCCGAAGAAATTGTTTTAAAACAACTTAGTGATAAAAAACAAACATGTGAGAAACTAGAAGCTGAGATTAAGCTACTAAAAAGTGAACTTGAGAAAGAAAATAAGAGACCAAACTTTGGATATAGTTCAAAGATCTTGGATGAAATTATCAGTAGTCAAAGGTCACCAAACAACAATACTGGTTTGGGATACACCCAAGACTCAACTTATACATCATAAGGATCTGTCAAAAGACCAATTAGTTATGCAGATGCTCTAAAGGGCTCCTCAAGAAGAGAAGATAATAAGGAAAATATGATACCATTGAACATCGTTACACATAAACAGAAATCAACATTCCCTACTAAATTAAAAAATGACAGGAAGAATACAATCACCACAAGGAATCCCCCTAATAAATATTTATTCATTGGATATTGTTACTCTTGCAATAATTTTGGACATAAGGCAATACACTGCAAAGATTATGGAAAATACAATAACTTAAATGTCCAAAGATATAAGAACAATATGTACAATACAAAGAAGAGAAACTACAACTTATTTACTCCTTTGCAAAACTTCAATATTGAATGTAAAAATTGCAACAACTATGGTCATAAAACTAGAGAATGTAGATTACCAATGCAATTCGTAAAAATAGGAAACCCTAACAAACAGAATAATAAGACATGGAAAAGAAAATCTGAAGTACCAAACAAGAAAGATGATGAAAATATTGCTCCTGAAATTGATGAAGTTAATAATAGGAGTTTGGTGGGTAAAACTTCTAATAAAGAATATAATAATCAAATCTATGCATATAAAGTAGATCAAACTCAGTACATGAAAACTCCTAAAGAAAAATCTGACACAACTCCAAAACTTGATAATGTTATACAAGAACATCATCCATTACCCAACAAATGGAAATTAATAGAGGAATATTCTCAAAACAAGGATAAAGAAGCTTCTAGTGCACATAATAGTGATGTTGATGATGAATATTCAATAGTAGAACAAACAAAAGAATTGAGTGATGATTATCCCAGAATTTTTTCAATCCTATTTTAATGGTCCATTGAAACTCCTTCTCAAAGAAAAATTAAAAACAAAGAAGGGAAGGAGAAATTAAGGAAGACTTAAAAATCATTCTCGTTGATGCTCCTATGAGCATTAAAGCACATAAAAATGAATAGGATCATCGAAAGCATCATCGTTTGATGATATAACTCTATGTAGGATCTGCCATAGTTTATTGCAGGTCTTTATTTTCCCAGTAACAATGCAGGTTATGTATTGGTATTAGAATGGTTATAAGTGGACATACCCTAAATGGAAGTTACTATGTGAGCAAGAAATGGAATGAATGGAAAATTATGCAGCAGTGAGGTGATGAAGATAGACCGAGTACAAGTCTGAAAATGAAAAGATTGGAAACCGAAATTTCAGAGATAGTGGTTGTGATAGAGAAAATGTGAAAGATATATCGGTTGGTCGATGCGTTCCTGAGTTGGTTGGATAACTAGATCAATTCTAGTTGAATAGATTACATTCTATCAACAAGATAAGTCATATGTAAAGCAAAATATAAAGTCTCTCGAATAAATATGGATACACCTGGCTAGAGATCAATGAGAAGAAATGGACAAGTCGAAAGGTCGTTTTAAAAGTATAAGCTTCAGTTGCTCAATGTTCTAGTAGGGAAATAGTATCCGCAGCGGAAACAATAGGATGTATACAGTGGTATACATGGCATCCTGTAGAGTTGACAGGGGGAGTAACCTGATTTAATATTCTGGTAAAAAACATACAGAAAGATAGAGATTAATCATAGGGGGATAAACCATTTTCCATTGATGTCAAAGGGGGAGAGTAACTTCATAGAGAAAATCATAATCACAAGGGGAGTTTGTGTATGAAGTTAGAGGGTTTCCCTCAATGACAAAGGGGGAGATTTTTGGACATATTTTCATTGATGTATTGTCATTGATATCAACAATCAATGTCATTACATTATAATGATGAGTTGGTATGAACAAAGAGCATAAAATCCATGTGATGGGTGTTCTATATGCACTAAATCCCTCAATTAAATTATCAACCTGGGGTAAGTAAACTTAGAGTTGTAGCACTATATGTGCCAAGGTAGAAAATCTAGAGGATGTATAGTCTAACTAAGGAGATGGCCTATCTAAGGGCTAACCTAATTAAGAAAAGACTATCAATGAGAAAACCCTATTAAGGAACTTATATTATTTACCCTAAGCAACTTTTAAACAATGGATCGATGGATTGTTCCTAAAGAAGCAAATGAAAACCCTACTTTGAGAACGTTAACTTAATCAATCTAATGAGAAAAAACAATTCTTCTATTCAATCTATTCAACTTAATGAGCAATAACAATAGTGAATTAATCTAATCAATCTATTCCCAATCAATGAGCAACAACAAGTAAACGAACAAACACCTAACCTATTAAAATTTATGCAACAAGTAAACTAATCAAAACTACTCAACAAGTAACTAATCAACTATTAAGCAAGTGAACTCTATTCTTAAGATAAAACTCATAATTACTTCTAATCTACAAAGGGAAATCTTAACCTATTGAATTAAAAACATCATGACAATATTCAAAGATTAATCAACAATTACTCTTAATCTACAATAACAAGAAACTTCAAATATAATGATGATGATTATATCTTCGGTGTCTTATGACATCGCGATGAGATCTAACAATTAGTGATATCTCAAGAGAAATAAATTCAATATTAACTTCTATAGCGAAATGAAAGGTATGAATCAAGCAATCTAACGAGAGCTTAGCCATTATAGAAGAAATATCAATTATCTTGAAAATCCATGTGATCTCTTAATTTATGCATTAATCATCAACAATAAGAAGACATTATTCTACTTAATTCAAATGCACTCTTATGCTAATGTAAGCAAATTCACACCATTAGATACTTATAAAAAAATTAACTCAAACTCAAACCTCTAATTAAAATTGCAATCTAAATCTAGATTGGAGATTTCATAAAATAAACCAAGTTAATCCTATTATTAACAATTCAAATTGCGAGTAAAAATGATTATAAAAACATTATTTAAATTATAATTCTACATACTACAACAAAATTGATAATAAAACAGAGAATTAAAATCAAAACTAGCAAATATTCATCCATCGAAACTTTGCCAAACAAACTCTATACTCTCTATTAACTCAATACTTTGTTTTAACTATTCTATTTCAACCTGCAGAAATTAAAACTAGAATTTAATCACACAACGAAGTTAGTAGCTAAGCTTGCAAGCTATTTACTAATAAAAAGACACATCATATTAACAACTATCCTTTACAAGCAACCTACAAAAAGGAAATTGAAACAATTAAATTATGAACAACAAACACACAACATGTAAAATGATAACAACACATATAACAAAATATGAAAGAAATGGAAATTTCACAACTCAAATACACAAGCTAACTATCTAACTATTCACCTAGATGTCGGTCACTGTAATTGCTTATTATCTAAACAATCAAGTGTTACATAAATTGTCAACCCAGGGAAGTCTGTTTATTTCAAAGGCAATCACACACTATATATGCTCAATCTCAAAAGCAATCTAGAGTTGTAGTAAAAGTACACTAATCACACCTTGCCTTGAATAGACTGAAGTTCTACTATGAATTACAGAAAATCAATCTATCTATTACAGAGTTTGAGATTTAAGGAAAATAATTATCAGAAGAATCTTGGATTACATTAAGAAACAACAACCTAGGAAAAAAAATCTTTCAGCATACTGCAAGGAAGACTAACTATTCTGTAACAGAGAATAGGACCCTATTCCCCAAAGCAGGAATCTTCAGCACCTGTCTCTGACTATCACACTTTCATGAACTCATTACCAATCAAAATGATTGACAAGTACTGAAGGCTAACTATTCTGTAACAGAGAACATGACCCTATTCCCCAAGCAGGAATCTTTAGCACCTGTCTCTGATTATCACACTTTCATAAATTCATCAAGAAGAATTACCAATTAGAATGATTAACAGTTACCCAGGAATGAATTGTATGAAAACAATGTAACAATCAGTAAAGCAAAGTTTCAGTAAAACAGAGTTCAGTAAAGTAGAGTTTCAACAAAACAGAGTTTAAACAAGGCGTGAACAAAAATAATACTAACACACTACATAACTAATAGGTGAATCTTGTGAAGAAGGTGGGCCCTCTCCTTCTCATAAGATTCCCCGGAAATGAAAGGAACTAAGAAGAAATGCTCAGAATAATCTTTTATTCATCTATCAATTGTATCATGTTACAATATCCAAATTGAACACGCCCTTCTCTGTAATTCCTTTCTAACCAAAGAAATCCCCCCGTCTAATGATGATTTCCCCTTATTTAAAGAGGAGAATCCTCTTAATACAATTGATCATAAAATTGCATGTGTACATACGAATCTTATTCTTAGTCAGATCTAATCTACTATGATGGAATATGATATTCTGATCTCCCATAGCAAAATGTTGTTACAATAGTTGGAATGGTGTTGGGTTGAGGTGTAGTTGTTGCAGCCGGTGTAACAACTTCTTTATTTATCTTCTTGTTACTGTTGTTGTATATTGTTTCAGCATCGGAAATCACAGACTGTTTCAACAATGAGATTTGTGTTCTATTTGATTGTTTCAGCAACGTGGTCTCAAGCAGCAGCAATGGTTGGTGCTGGCTTAAGGTGCGGCTGTTGCGGCCAATGTAACAACTCCTTCTTGTTACTGTTGTGTGAATTGTTGTTCCAGCATCGCAAATCACGGACTGTTTCAGCAACAGGATTTGCGTGTTGTTGATTGTTTCAGCAATGGGTCTTCAAGCAACAACACTAATCTACAGTTCAAACTGTTTCAGCGACTATATGTTTATGATTGATGGCTAAGTATGAGAGTAATGTAAAATTACATGTAAAACAAATTAAACATATAGCAAAGAGAAGAAACGTTATATACCTTTGGAAAGATAGGTTAAGGTGATAATGTAGGCTTAAATGTGAGTGGGAAAAGGATGTAATGATATCAAAAAGTATGAACAAAAAGGTACATTATAGGGTCCTAACATCCCCCCCAACTAAAAAGGTTGCATGTCCTCAAGCAACTTCAATCTGAATCAGAATCCAGATACTGACTCTGAGCGTGTAGATTACTTAAGCAGTAGCTATGGAAAGTGTTGTCTGTTGGAGCTCTGAATCCTTGAACGCGTTGTAGCCTTTGCCAAGCTATTGTTTCAACCTTCTTGGGCAACTTATGATGAACTTGATATTTCTCTGCTAGCATCCATAGAATATGAAAATGGAACTGATAACCTATCCACCATTCAACACATTGCTGAACACATTTGATGTAGCTAGGTACCCGGGAGATTGTTGTCTCAAGATTGGTAGGACTAAAGGGATTGTGCTCCTGCCTTTTCTCAGAAGATTGTTTCCAAAACATGTTATTTGCTTGTAGGGAAGCGATCTCTATGGATTTAATAAACTGTTGACAATCCTGAAGTAGTGTTGTCTGTAGTTTCCGAATATATTGAATCATCTCTGGTTTCTTCAAAAATTGATAATACTCTGCAACAAAGGTGACAACGTTCTATGGTTTTGGCCATATCCAAAGGAGGCGGTTATCTTTGTTATGCTTGGCAGCTAGGAAGTCATTCTGCCATGTAATCTGATTGTTAAGGAAGGAGGTGAGTGCCCGAATCTGGATATCACCGACAAGAGGGTTAAGGTTAAGCTGTCGGTTCTCATGGATTACCTCATTATGAAGATATACCTCACATAGGAGGTGTTGATCAATAGTAGAGGCTTCTGCAAAAGTTCTAACAAAATCTGCTGGATTTAACACTGCGTGGGGTCTGCCTTCTTTGATTGATTTAATCTGAAAAAATGTAAGTTGTTCTATGAGGAAAAGAGAGTAATTGGAGGATGGTTTCCTAGAAGCCAACAATTTTTGTGCCAAGTCAAACATCAGGAACAATTTTCCTTTTAGCTCTTCATTCTGCTTCTTATGGGCACGAGATTCTTGGCGTGTTTTCTCCAAAGCTTCCCAGTTTGAATAGATGTGGTTTAGCCAAAGTAGTTTGTGCTCCTGCAGGCTTTTGTCCTGTGTAACAACAGACTCTTTTTTCCATTTGTCCATTATTTCCTGCTCATCCCATGGTTGAGCTTGTGTTTCAACATCGCAAGTGATAGGATGAGGTAGGGTCTGAGTGGCTCGTTCCACAAGAGTATGGTTGTTGATCTTGCTAGGAGGGGTAGATTCATCAATAGGCAGTGTTTGTACAACTTTATTAATAAAAACAGGGGCTTCAGATGTAGCAGTTGTTGTAGGCCAGGGTTCATTTTGAATTTTGGAAGGTCCTACTAGTTCTTGTGTAACAACAGGGTTTTCTTCTTTGACTGCAAAAGTTGTAGGTGTAGTGGAAGCTCCAGACATTGAAATTTGAGTTACTTTGTAGCATGCTTGATAATAAATGTCCCCACATTGACTGCACATATACTCTCTACATTGATTCTCTTTTGTGTTTTCCTCTGTCATGGTCGCTATGTAAGCTAGAGTATACAATTTAAGTTCCTTGTCGTAGGCTTCCTTTACCATTACTAGCTCTTGCTTGTAGGCTTCCAGTTCAGACCTTAGGAACTCATTTTCTTGTAAGACAGAGGCCATTGTTGGTTCTGGTTGTTGATATTTCATGGGTGTATTAAGAGGGGTGACTGGTTCTTGTGTAACAGTCATAGCCACAATAGTTGGTTCTTGTGGAGCAGCTACAGGATCAGTACTTGATTCTTGTGTTTCAACTTCTTGATGTAGAGAAAGTAGTGTTGCGGCACCCTGGGCATCTGATTCCTATATTTCAGGAACAACATCAGCAACTGGTTCTTGTATTTCAGCTGTAGTTGGTTCTTGTGTAACAGTGATAGCTGGTTCTTGTGTTTCAACTACTGAATGAGTAGTTGGTTCTTGTGTTTCAGCTACTGGATCAGTAGCTGGTTCTTGTGTTTCAGCTACTTGATTTAAAGAGAATGATGTCGCAGTACCTTGGGCCTCTGGTTCTTGTGTTTCAGTGCCCATGGGTGGAATAGGTAAAAATTCTGAAATTTGGGAGGGTGGAGGTGTACGGGCGTTTAGCAAGATGGGTTGGGGGTTTAGGGCAGTGGCAGTAGTGGCTTCTCTTGTTGAGGTCCTCATTCGTTTTCTTTGTAAAAAGGAGGGAAAAGGAGGAATTTGCTTCTTTCTTTTGCGTGTGGGTTTTTCCTCAGTGATAGGGCAGGGAGTGTTATCAGGTTTATCTGGTTCATAATCATCGCTAAGTATATGAACAGTAGGAGTAGATGATTCTGGTAAGTTGTGGGGCAGGCTTGGTATGGTAGGAGGGTTAATTGGATCAATTGGGTCTATAGGCGGATTAATAGGTATTTCGGGAGGGTCTGGAAGGTTTTGTGGTTGTTGTTCCTGAGGATTTTCAGGATGTTCAGTAGCTTCCTGAGGGTCTATGGGTGGGTTGTTTAGGGGAGGGTTTTGTTGGGAAAAACCCTTTTGGATAAGTAGTTGAGCGAGACGGTGATGGGTGAGGGAAAGGGCGGGATTTTTAGCCTTTTTACAATAATGCGACATATTTCTAAGACATCCGAGTAGATAGTAGGGAATATTCACCAATCTAGCATGTTGTAAATGGGATAACAAGAAAAAATTGTACTGGTATACTACCTGGTATCGACCTTCACAGGTGAGATAGTGCTTGACAAACTCTGTAACTTTCGACCAAGGAGGTGGAAACGAGCTAAGTCGAACACCCCAACCTTTAGGTTCAACTTGTTCTCCTGGCAGGAGAAAATCCTGTTGGGCATTAAGGATGATGTGTTTGTGGCTGAACCAGTGAATGCCAGTGATAGGGAGACCCGAAACATGTGCTATATCATCCTCTGTGACTGGAATCCAAACCCCTTGAACAATGGAATGATCTTCTTGAATATTTCGAGCAAATTGAAGAACCTGTTGTTGATCAAATCCCTGGAGTCTCTGAAAATAACCCAACCAGCCTGCCTGCAGAAAAATTTGATAGACTTCTGGATACAATTCTAGCAGGGCTGTCGTGGCGGGTTCGTATCGTATAACAGGGCCTCCCATAGCTAACAGCTCAGTAAAATGCACAGTCAAAGAGTCAAGTAACCGCTTCTGAGCAGAGTAAGTTTTGCGGGTGAAGGCATGCAAATGGTGGTGAAAACAAACGAAATAATGGGTAAAAAGGAATGACGGTAGTCGGTTTGTGTGAAATGATGGCATAAGATTTTGATATTTCCCCCCCCAAGTACGACTAAAATAATGATTTTAAGTGAATGATAATAATGAGTCGGGATATTCTCGTTAGCCATAGTTCAATTGTATTTACATATAAAGTTTACATATCTCATCTTTACCTTTGATTCGTACTTCAAAAAAAATATAGTGCCTGTCCATAATAGTTCTGTAGTAACCATGGGAGAGACTTTGGATTTATTAGAGAAATTGTATCAAGGGTTTGTTTAATTATGAGAGAGGGTCGTGAAAGGGAAAAATATAGTATGAAAATAGGAGAATTGAGAGCGAAAGAGATGAAGCAGATGTTTTTATTGACAGGGAATGCTGAGAAAGTGGTGTTTCAGCAACATGAAAAGAATAGAAAAATTTTTGCTGAAGAGTGATGTTTTAACAATGGAAAATACTGCTGAAGAAATGGTGTTTTAGTAGTGGCGAAATGTTGTTGAGAAATGGTGTTTCAACAATGGGGAAAAAAATGAAATATTGTTGAATAGTGGTGTTTCAACAATGGGAAAAATGGTGAAATATTGCTGAAAAGTGGTGTTTCAGCAATGGGGAAGATGGGAAAAAATGAGGAAAATGTTGCTGGAAAGTGATGTTTCAGCAATGGGGAAAAAGGCGAAATATTGCTGAACAACGGTGTTTCAACAATGGGGAAGATGGGGAAAATGAGGAAAATGTTGCTGGAAAGTGATGTTTCAGCAATGGGGAAAAAGGTGAAATATTGCTGAACAGTGGTGTTTCGGCAATGGAGAAAAAGGGCGAAATATTGCTGAACAGTGGTGTTTTAGCAATGAGGAAGATGGGAAAAATGAGGAAAATGTTGCTGGAAAGTGATGTTTCAGCAATGGGGAAAAGGGAAAAATATTATTGAACAGTGGTGTTTCGACAATGGAGAAAAATGGTGAAATATTGTTGAACAATGGTGTTTCAGCAATGGAGAAGATGGGAAAAATGAGGAAAATGTTGCTGGAAAGTGATGAAGAAAGAGGGAGAAGTGCTTCAAAAAATGAAGCTTGGATCTTCTTGAAGTAATATCATCCTTTCTTGGTAGGCCTTTTCTTTGATCAAGAATCTGCAAAAGAATCAATTGTAACATGCCATTCCTTGACAGGGATTATTAGTAAAAGAAATTTAATCTAATACTAAAGGAATTAAATTCAGAAAAATTAATTGCAATGAGGGGTAGGAGGTCCCTCTAAAAAAAGATAATGTGAGTCTGCCACACATGTGGCCTTAAAATCTTCTTTGGAAATGGGGCGTTGGTACAGACAGAGTCGATGACCATTCACTAATAACGGTGTTTTAGAGTCATCAATTGTGAGGAGCCTTACTGTTCCATTGGGGAAAACAGTGTCCACTTCGTAAGGTCTAAGCCATCTTGTATGTAGTTTCCCTTGAAATTCTTTAAACCGAGAATCATACAGTAAAGCCCAGTTACCTTTTTGGAATTGCTTATGCTTGATGGTTTTGTCATGCCATTTTGATCTTTGTTGTTGAATCATAGTTGTATGATGAATGGCATCTAGTCTTTTTTCATCCAATTCATCAAGCTATTGCAACCTGGTTGTCTATGCATCGGTCAAATCAAGGTTGACATCTAAAGCGGTCCTTAAGGTTTTGATTTCAAATTCCACAGGAAAGACGACACTTTTTCCATAAACTAATTCATAAGGAGAGAATCATGTAGTATTTCTCCAGGTAGTTCTGTAAGCCCATAATGCTTCAGGGACCCTGTGAGACCAATCCTTTCTATTTTCCTTCATTTTTTTTTGTGAGAATGGCTTCTATTACTTTATTTGTGATTTCCACCTGTCCATTGGCTTGGGGGTGGTATGGTGTAGTCATTCTATGATGAATATGATATTTTTGAAGGGTGGCTTTAAAACTGTGAGAAGTGAAAGGAGGTCCTCCATCTGTTACTAATTCTCTAGGCACTCCAAATATGATAAAGATGTCTTCAAATAGAAAATCTAGAATCGCTTCTTCAGTAGCTCTATGGAGTGCTTTAGCTTCCACCCATTTGGTCATATAATCTGTGCAAACCACAATATAAACTTTTTGATTGGATGGAGGGTTAATGGGTCCTACAAAGTCTAAGGCCCATCTTTCAAATGGTTCGAGTACTACCTGGGGATTTAATGGAATTTCATCTCTATGATTAGGTTGACCCATTATTTGACAACTATCACAGGCCTGAACATATTTCTTTTCATCTTTAAAAAGTGAGGGCCAATAATAACCCATCCTGAGAATTTTATGTGATGTTCTCTTATCAGCAAAATGCCCTACACAAGGACCATCATGAAAATATTTTAGTAAATCATAAACCTCATCTTCTCTAATGCATCTTCAGATTTCTTGATCAAGTCCTGTGTGGAAAAGACACCCATTTATCCAGCTATACCGAGCACTTTGTTGAATGATTCTTCTTTTCTCTCGGTGGGATAGGTGTAGTGGTAACTTCCTAGCAACCAATTAGTTAGCGATGTCTGCATACCATGGTGAGTGAGCAGATACTGCAAATAGATATTCATCAGGAAAAGAATCATCTACTGGGGTATTATCATCAGGTGTTAAGCGAGAAAGGAAATCAATAACTACATTTTCTTTTCTTGGTCTATCTACAATTGTAATATCAAATTCTTGTAATAATAATAACCATCTGATGACTCGAGCATTTGTGACAGGTTTGTTCATTAAATATTTGATAGCTGAGTGATCAATATGAACAAAAGTAGAGTAGCCAGTGATGTAATGTTGAAATTTATTAATAGCATAGATAACTGCTAAGAATTCCTTTTCGGTAACTGTATAGTTAAGTTCAGCAGGAGTCATATTCTTGCTAATGAAGTAAATAGCATAAGGGAGATGATTTTCTTCTTGTACCAAGACAACTCCTATTGCAATATCTAAAGCATCAGAGGATATATGAAAGGGAAGTGTCCAATCAGGTCCTCTTAGAATAGGAGCTGTAGATAACTGATGTTTGAGTGTATTAAATTCTTCCTGGCAAAGATTAGTCCACTTGAATTCAACATTTTTCATAAGTAACACAAACAGAGGAGAAGCTATTTTGGAATTTTTTTTGATAAATCTTCTATAGTATCCAGCATGTCCTAGGAAACTTCTCACCTCTGTTTGGGTTTTGGGAATAAGAAGGTCTTTAATAACTTGTATCTTGGATGGATCCACCTGAATTCCTTGAGATGAAATAAAATGTCCAAGTACTACTCCTTCACTCATCATCATATGACATTTTTCTGTGCTTAAGGAGAGGTGGGCTTGTATACATCGTTTAAGTACTTTCTCAAGGTTTTGCAATGCTTCCTCAAAAGAGACACCATAAGGGGTAAAATCATCCATAAAAATTTCCATAGAGTCATTAATCATATCAGAAAAGATTCCTATAACTGCTCTTTGAAAGGTTGCTAGTGCATTACATAGTCCAAATGGGAGGACGCTATAAGCAAAAGTTCCCCATGGGCTAGTAAAAGTAGTCTTATCTTGGTCTTGGGGTGCAATTTTGATCTGATTATACCCATTGAAACCATCTAAAAAGGAGAAGAATTTCTTCCCTGACAAACTATCTAACACCTGATCAATGAATGGTAATGGAAAGTGATCTTTTTGAGTGGCTTTATTTAAGGATCTATAGTCTACACATACTCTCCATTTCCCGTTTTTCTTAGGAACTATTACCAACAGGGAAACCCATTCGCTGTCTGATATAGGATATATAAACCCTGCATTAAGCAATTTTTGAAGTTCCTCCTTAAGAATTTCTCTTAAATTAGGGTTCATTCGTCGTTGAGATTGGCAGATCAGTCGACAATCTTCCTTGATATAGATACGATGAGTACATAATTCGGGAGAGATTCCTTTCATATATGTATAGTCCCATGTGAATGCTTCCTTATGTTCAAGAAGTAACTTCATTAATTGTTGTGTTTCAGCAACTGTCAGGTTGGGGTTTATGTTAAGTGTTTTTCCAGGTTCAATTTCTACTGGTATACTTTTAGAAGAGATGGTGGCTGATGTTTGAGGTGGGTTTTCAGAGTTAAGGTTTTCCTGGGTATCTGACTCCAAAAGTGTAGTTAGTTGGTTATGAGTTTCTGGAGTCATGGAGGAAGGTTCATAGATAAAATTATTAATTACTTCATCCTCAGTGGCATCTTTAAGGCTTAAGGCTTGTCCGATAGTCAAGATAGGTTGAGTAGTTTGATCATCAAAGTCCACCCATAAGGAATTGTCATTATTAATCAAGCGTGTAGCATGAGGGTAGAGGGTAATCTGTTTAGTCTCATATCAGTTGGAAATTGTCATTGAACTAGATCTACGGCTGATAAAAGCATCTGTTGTGGATAGCCAAGGCCTGCCCAAAATTAGAGGGTGACCCCCCAACTTTGTTTTAGGTTGTAATACCACAAAGTTAGCTGGATAATTCCAGGATTCAATTGAGATGATTAGGTCTTCAATGACTCCTTCCAGTTTGATTGTAGAACAATTAGCTAATTCTAGAATGGTTGGGGTATCTCTGATTTCATTCTTCAGTTGTAACAGTTGTGAGGTTTCAAGAGTCATAATATTGATAACAGTGCCTAAGTCTACCAGAACTCAAGGAATTATTGTTTTTCCAATTTGCACTAAGACGGTAGGATGGCCGGGATCACCATATTTAACTAGGGGAACTTTACCCGACATTAGTGCGGACAAATCACCCACAACATGAACTGTGAGGGGATATTTAGTTTTCCTACCGGGTTTCTTAACACAAATGTCTCGCATAGTTCTGGCATAAATTGGTACGTCTCTTAGTGCTTGTAATAGTGGAATTTTGACATAAAGATTTTGTAATTCCCCTAGAAGATTGAAAGCAGGTGGCTCAGGCGTTTTAGTCAAAGATAAATGCTTAGGGAATGGTGGTTTTGTTGTTTCAGCAACAGTGTTGGAGGACGATTGTACCTCTTCAGGTACATCGTGCTTTTTTATTTCTTCTTTATTGGAATTAGAAGAGGTAACATCATCAATGATAGGTTCTACTATTTTCCCAGATCGTAAATGAATATCATTGCATTGCGTAGGGAAAAGAGAAAGTATAGGTTGGTTTTGAATATCAATGCATTGCACAGCCTTATTATTGGGGTTAGGGTTAGGTTGTACAGATAGTTGGGGCCTCATCATTTGATTGTTCGGTGGAGTACCTGATGTTAAAGAGAGTGGTTGCAGAAATTGTGATTGAAGTTGAGGTAATTGATTTGGGAACAGGGGTTGTTGACATCTCCAATTTGGATTCCATTGGTTAAGGTAAGGTTGTTGTTGTGGAGGCCAAGGAGTCCACATTGTTGGATCTACAAAGGGAGGGTTATTTTGTTGCATGGGTGGGTAATTCATTTGATTGAGGGGTGGTTATTTCTTTTGATTAAAGGGAGGGTAATTTGCTTGATTAAAAGAAGGATAGTTATTCCAACGATTAGAAGATGTAAATGGCATATTAGGATTCATACCTTGTCCCTGCGGCTGCCATTGCCTTCTCTGTGTCAATAGATAGACAGCTTCAGCTTCTTCATCAGTTGGTTGTAATGCTGCCTTAATTCCTGGTAAAGAAGGGCATTGTTGAGTTTCATGATCCTTATCACAAATGGTGCAGATTGGCTTTTTGTCCAATGGGCATTCCCTTCGTGGGTGCTTATCTCTGCATTTGGAACAATAGATGGACAGAGCTACTTCTTCTTCGGCTTGTTTCTTTTGAATATGCAAAGTATCAATTTGTGAAGAAAAAGAGATTAACATTTCAGTTTTAAAACCCTCAAATAAATTATCTATTTCGGCTCTTGTTGCTCCTCCACTAGCTGATTTTTGAACTCTTGAAAATGTGGTATCCCTACTATTTGATCTATTCCTTGCAGCTCCTCTTGAACATCTTTTACATAGGTTAACAATTTCATCATATGATTCTTTAGATATGTCCTCTTTTCCAAGCATATTCAACATATCTAGACATTCATCCCTTACTCCTTTTAGTAATATTGTTTTAAGAATATCTTTACTTACATCGGGGTGACTGGATCTTTGTAGATTATATTGTAGCCTTTCCACAAAGTCCTCCAAATTTTCATCCTCTTTCTGTATCATCTTGAATAGTTTCTCTCTTTTTTCTCTTGTTCAGCAATAGTCTTGGTATTTGTGTAGGAATTTATGTTTCATCTGATCCCATGTTGTGATTACATGACCTCCAAGACTCATGAACCATCTTAATGCATTTCCTTTTAATGTTGTTGGAAATAGCTTTAATTTTTTAGCATTGGAAATGTAATCATAACTTCTGCATAATATGTCAAACTCGAAAAGGAATTCATCAGGATCCTCTGAAGATAAACCATGAAAGTTAGGTAAAGCTGAGAGTGGAATATTCTTCATGGGAGCTACTCCTCGAGGAAGATCACCAATAGGAAATCCTAAGGTAGAAAAAGAGTTTTCATCATTTACCTCTCCTTCAAGACCTACCTGTTCTTCATGGTATAGTTCTTCATTATACTCATCCATGGTTTCTTATGTTTGTTCCCCTACTGCACTTGCTTGATCCTCAATGTTTTTTGTTGGTTTCTCAATTGTCCCAGGGCTCCAAATTTCTTTCCCCGTTTCAAAGTTTGCTTGAAAGGAAGGTTGATATTTTGGTTTTCGAGAGCTTGGTCGCTGAGGAGCAACAGATTTAGATTTTGATATAATCTCGTCAATAAAAGTCTTTCTTCCTCCCCTTCCTCTGCCCTTGCCACCTGTAGGGTCAGTTTCTTTGGGGTCTCCGCGTCCTCTCATGCAATCTGTATATCTGAAAGAACATAAGTGCTTTTGAAATCTATAATTTCCTTCCCCGACAACAGCGCCAAAATGTCGGTCACTATAATTGCTTATTAACTAAACAATCAAGTGTTACATAAATTGTCAACCCAGGGAAGTTTGTTTATTTCAAAGGAAATCACACACTGTATATGCTCAATCTCAAAAGCAATCTAGAGTTGTAGTAAAAGTACACTAATCACACCTTGCCTTGAACAGACTGAAGTTCTACTTTGAATTACAAAAAAACAATCTATCTATTACAAAGTTTGAGATTTAAGGAAAATAATTATCAGAAGAATCCTGGATTACATTAAGAAACAACAACCTAGGAAAATAAATCTTTCAGCATACTGCAAGGAAGACTAACTATTCTGTAACAGAGAACATGACCCTATTCCCCAAAGTAGGAATCTTCAACACCTGTCTCTGACTATCACACTTTCATGAACTCATTACCAATCAAAATGATTGACAAGTACTGAAGGCTAACTATTCTGTAACAGAGAATAGGACCCTATTCCCCAAGAAGGAATCTTCAACACCTGTCTCTGATTATCACACTTTCATAAATTCATCAAGCAGAATTACCAATCAGAATGATTAACAATTACCCAGGAATGAATTGTACGAAAACAATGTAACAATCAGTAAAGCAGAGTTTCAACAAAACAGAGTTCAGTAAAGTAGAGTTTCAACAAAACAAAGTTTAAACAAGGCATGAACAAAAATAATACTAACACACTACAGAACTAATGGGTAAATCTTGTGAAGAAGGTGGGCCCTCTCCTTCTCACAATATTCCCCGGAAATGAAAGGAACTAAGAAGAAATGCTCAGAATAATCTTTTATTCATCTGTCAATTGTATCATGTTACAATATCCAAAGTGAACACCCCCTTCTCTGTAATTCCTTTCTAACCAAATAATTTCCCCCGTCTAATGATGATTTCCCCTTATTTAAAGATGAGAATCCTCTTAATACAATTGATCATAAAATTACATGTGTGCATACGAATCCTATTCTTAGTCAGATCTAATATTCTATGCTGGAATAGGATATTCTGATCTCCTGTAGCAAAATGCTATTACAATAGTTGGAATGGTGTTGGGTTGAGGTGTAGCTGTTACAGCCGATGTAACAACTTCTTTATTTATCTTCTTGTTAATGATGTTGTATACTGTTTCAGCATCGCAAATCACAGACTGTTTCAGCAACGAGATTTGCATTCTGTTTGACTGTTTCAACAACATGGTCTCAAGCAGCAACGATGGTTGGTGCTGGCTTAAGGTGCGGCTATTGTAGCCAGTGTAACAACTCCTTCTTGTTACTGCTGTGTGAATTGTTGTTCCAGCATCGCAAATCACAGATTGTTTCAGCAATGAGATTTACATGTTGTTGATTGTTTTAGCAAAGGGTCTTCAAGCAGCAACAATAATCTGTAGTTCAAACTGTTTCAACAATTATATGTTTCTGATCGATGGCTAAGTATGAGAGTAATGTAAAATTACATGTAAAACAAATTAAACATATAGCAAAGAGAATAAACGTTATATACCTTTGGAAAGATAGGTTAAGGTGATAATGTAGGCTTAAATGTGAGTGGGAAAAGGATGTAATGATAGCAAAAAGTATGAACAAAAAGGTACATTATAGGGTCCTAACACTAGACCACTGGTGGGCCCCCTGAAGGTTGTGGCTACTTCTCAACAACGAATCATGAGCTAAATCAACACGATTCTAGCATTTAAATTAAAAACGCAGTCTTGCACAAGTTTGTGGAAATGTCTTGAATTACACAGTAAAACGATTCTAGAAATCCTTCACAATTCTTAAAAATTCTTAACCAATCTTGTCTGACCACTACTGTGGTATTTATAACAGTCACAATTCGAGAGGTCGACCACTGGAAGGGTCAACCTCCTATAAAAACAACAAAATCCATTAAATACGCTATAACTACCTTTGGCTTCTAGAAACCAAACAAGCCACTCAATGCTCAGCATAAAAACTCAATCTAAGATGTCAAGAGATCAGTATTTGGAGGCCATGAGGGTGAAAAAAACCGATGCCGCCAATTCGCCTAGCACGGGTCGTCGATATATCAACCGCCAAATCGCCCACATTTTTAGTGTTGGATGTAGTGCCAGATGAAGTGCCAGATGAAGTACTAGACACAATGCCAGATGGAGTATTGGACGAGCTACTGGATGGAAAAATGCCATGTGATTTTTCCCTGTGACACACATATCATGCATTATCTTCTTGTAATCATTAAAGAAAACTGAATTAAAATCAAATCATCAAAAAACATCAATTACACGTACCTGGTATAAGCTATGATGATTTGCTATGAAATCCTTCAAAACTTCTTCAAAATGGTTATTAATACATATATAATATCGGTAAAAAAATATTCAATCAACATCATTAAACAACCAAATCATGAGCCCAACATTACCCCCACACCTAAGATTTTGTAGGTCCCACTGCAAATAAAAATGAATTGCCCAATATGACTAGACTTGTTGAGCAGGGGATGGATTGGCTTTAGAATCTTCTTGCCCTGAAGACTTGGTCTTGGCCTTCCTACATTTTTTCAATTGTGCACAGAGGCTACAATTATCATTGGTCATTTGGTCAACCAATCTTTGGAGGGAATTCAACTTTGCTTGTAGTATTGCTTTGTTGTGGTGGAGATGTCTATCCATGGTATTCCTCTCTTCCAATTTTTGAAGCACCTGAACATTTTCCTGTTGTAAATTTTCAATGGCTGGAATATGATCAGAAATCTCAGAGGAGGGCTTGGATCCCTTGAAGGATGTAGAGAGTCTATCAGTTTTGGGATCTGGTATATGCATCTGTGAGGTAGGAGTAACAGGGGGTTTATGAGGAGAAATAGGTTCAGATTTTGTCTCTCTATGAGGCTCCAATTCTTCTGCATACACTTCCCTAAGTCTTTTATGAGGGCTTTCGAGATCGAAGGATACTTGGATAGGGTCCGAAGTGGTTGGGGGTTTTTCATAAGGTTTTCCTCTTGTATTTCAGGCACTTTTTCAAAAAGATCCTCTCTTGAATCGATTATCTCCTCTCATATTTGTGGGGACTACAGGGAAGTCTTGTTGAATTACCTCTTGTAACTTTTTGGGTGCAGGATCAATAGATGTTGAGGGAATTGTACAGTGATCAATAGGCTTCTTAGTCTTCTTGCCTGATGAGGCTACAGGGGTATCGACAAGTTTCTTGGTCTTTTGTTTCGGTAAAGGGGTAGCTTGAGTAGGAGGGTTTGGAGTCTTTGGAGAATGGGGTTTGGATGGACTAACAATCCCTATATCAAGTGTTTTCTTGCTGCTCTTGATTGTAATATGGGGGTTTGAAAATTGATAAATGAACTCATCCCATGTCTTCCCCTGTTTTTCCAACTCAACTATAACAAGCAATTTGATGAGGCCATGGTGGAATAGGATGTTATGGGGATTGCCCATGTTCTTTCATACTTGGGAAGACATATTCTCAAGACTTTTTAAGAATTAAAAAGGGAAATTCAATGGCTTATTGAATTGAAAATGAGATAATAATCGAAAATGGTAGGCTTTAAAAACATAATATCTACCTTCACAAGTGATCATTCTGGTGATGACTATCAGAGGGTTAATTAGCTCATCCTTAATCCACTCCTTGGAGTATCCCTTAGCTCCAGAGACATTCTGAAAATCAGGTTTAAAGACCCTGTTGTAGCTCGCGCGTTGCAAATGGTGGTGTTTAAACTAGTGGTCTCCAACTCTTGAAAGCTTTGTGGCTGAGACAATTGATTCCTCCGAGACCACAAAAGTGAGAGACCCCATGCATGCCATACTTCCATCGAATCCCAGGGAGAATTGCAGATAAACATCATCATCGTGGCCCTGCAAATGAGCCAAGAATGGTCCCCACCCTACGCGAAGGAAAGCTTCCTTGCACTATGTGAACTTAGGGATAGCAAAGAGGTCATCATAGGAGGACGACTCATACCGTTTAGGAATGGTGATAGTGTGGATAAATGGATAGAGGGAAGAATTCGACAGAGGATGAGTGAAATTAGGTAGAGGATGAGCGTGATTAAGCAGAGGGAAAATTCAATTGAGAAGAGGTTGAGCGCAATGCATAAATGGGATAAAAATTTGAGTGATCCCTCCATTTTTTAATGCACCCAAGGTGTAAATGGTTTCATTCATTGATGAATTCATCACACACGATTTTCCATGAGTGCACCGATTTCGAATTCGAAGAGCATCTTTTGGAGGCAGTTGTAATGATGAAGGAGTTAGATCAATGTCCAACTCTTTGACTTGGACATTTGATCATAAAAATGTTTAAGAATAGTATCATTTAATCTCAATTTCCATTAACTAACTCAAATAAATTCAAATGATTCCTGGTTACCTGAAATTGTGAACATTTACTGTGTGTATACATATTTTCTAATCCTTCATATGGTGCATCATCCAGTCATCCATATGGCACCCCATACGACACTCCATATGGCACTCCATATGGTACCCTTGTGTGAAATGAAATTTGTTCATCCTGTAAGGGATGTTTTATCCATAACATTCAATCTTAAAATGATTTTGACAGTCACAGTGAACAGGAGCAAAGAGTGTTTTGTTATTACTTGTTTTTCCATCATGCTCACACAATCTGTTCCTCTTTCTTGCATATTATAAGGCATGTAATCCAAATCTGTAATGAACAGTCTATAAAGAAAAACTAGTTAGGTGGCATGTCAAAGAAATGTACAACAGTTTATAACAAACAGGGAATTAGCATTTCAAAATAAAATAACTGTTGATATAATAACCTGTATCATGAAGACAATATACACAAAATTTTAAAGATTCCACTTCTTCTTATCATTGCTTATAGATAGGCAGTGTTGTCATTTGTCAACTCATGAAACCCTCCCCCACTCCTAAGTATTGTGACACCTCATAATAAAAAACATAGGAAACCAGTCAATTCTCCCAATCGCTGAAGATTTACAACTTGTTAAGTGTAGAGATAAATTTCACATATCGGTCCGACGAGACGGTTAGAATATGGCCCCACCTATAGGATAAAATATCCTACATATAGATAAGAAGAGGTAGGTGTTAAGAACCAAATATCAAAATAGCATAGAAAAACCTCAGAATAAGTACTCAATGGCTTGAAAAAGAGAGAAATTTAGATAATAAGCCTCTTCGAGGGGGCAACCTCCTTATGCCCACATAAATGTACAATTACAAGATGATTCAAAATGAAAATGTCTCCTTGGTATATATAGGAGACTAGGAGGTATAATTACAACTAATGGTCTAAAGTCGGCATAAATAAAATAACATTACTAATATAATATGCCCCAATTAAGGGGTAATGAGCCACTATTTAGGGCTTAACATACCCCTCCCCTTGAGACAAGTGTTGTCCACAATGCTTGAGTAACTCTGGATGCTTTTGTATAAAAGACTCATCTTCCCAAGTGGAATCTTCAGTCAGTAGTTTCCTACATTTAATGAGATACTCTGAAATGGATTTATTCCTCAGCTAGTGAATTCTTGTGTCAGTGATGGCTTTAGGATCCAATATGAGTTTTCCTTCCTCGTCAAGTTCTGGAAATATAGTTTGAACTGGGATCTTGTCACCTATAACCTTCTTTAAGCATGAAACATGGAAAAATAGGTGTACTCGTGAAGATGCAGGAAAATCCAATTTGTATGCCATAGTACCAATCTTTTGCAACACCTTATAAGGGCCATAGTACTTTGGTGATAATTTATTATCCTTCTTGGCTTGCTTGAGGGACATCTGTTTGTATGGTTGTAGTCTTAAAAACACCCAATCCCCTACTTCAAAACTTATTTCACGACAATTTTGATATGTTTTTTGTTTCATACGATTTTGTGCCATGGTCAGGTTGTCCTTTAATATTTGGAGAACTTGTTGTTGATGCTCAATGTGATCTTCCATTACTTGAACCTTAGATTTTTCTTTTAGAGAAGAAGTGATGGAAGGAGGGTGGTATCCATAGAGTTCCATAAATGGTGACATTTTTGTTGTAGTATGAAAGGAAGTGTTATACCACCATTCTGCCAAGGGTAACCATTTGAACCATCGTGTTTGTTTATCAGAGATGAAGCAACAAAGGTAGCCTTCCAGAAATTTGTTCACTTTCTCAGTTTTTCCATCAGATTGAGGATGATAGGATGAGATATAAGTCAATTGAGTACCCAAACAAGAAAATAATTTTGTCCAAAAATTTCCAGTGAAGATGGGATCTCTGTCACTTACAATAATCTTTGGGTTTCCATGTAGCTTTTGAACTGTCTCCATGAATGCAGTGGTAAATGTACTAGCTTTGAAGGGATGAGAGAGTGCACAAAAGTGTGCGTACTTGGTTAGTTTATCAACAATCACCATGATGACACTCTTTCCTTCAGAATTCGGTAACTCTGTGATGAAATCTATGGAAACCTCCTCCTAGCGTTGACTTGGGATGGCTAATGGTTGTAAAAGACCTGTGGTATTAATTGTTTCCACCTTATTTTGTTGGCAAACTAAACATTCTACCACAAACCTTTGAACATCATTTTTAAGGCCATCCCAAAAAAATTCCTTCTTGACCCTATGGTAGGTTTTTAAAAATCCCAAGTTCCCTCCTACTGGAGAGGTGTGCAATTCCAATAGTACCTTTTGTTTGAGTTGGGATTTCTTACATAAATATAAGCAATCTTTGTACCATAGTGAATCATTTTTCCATGTAAATATATCTGATGTACTAGAATCTTGCTGCAAACTTTGAATGATAGTCCACACTTTTTCGTCATTCTTCCATTCATCCCTTGCTTCTATTATCCAATAGGGTTGGATGATCAAGATAGCACAAAGAAAGGCCTCAACATATTCATCCTTCCTTGAGAGTGCATCTGCCACAGCATTTTTCTTCCCTTTTTTATAGACAATTTGAAAATCATAACCCAATATCTTGGTTACCCATTTTTGTTGTTCTTTTGAAGATAGTCTTTGTTACAAGAAGTATTTAAGACTATCATGATCTATTTTGACCTTGAAGTGCCTACCTATTAGGTAAGGATGCCATTTATTCGATGCATGTAGTATTTCCATCATTTCCTTCTCATAAATGGGTTTGTGTAAGTCCTTTCCCTTGAGTGGTCGAATTTCAAAAGCTAGGGGCCTTCCTTCTTGCATCAGGACAACACCAATTCCATTTCCCGAGGCATCACATTCCACAATAAAGGTTTTTGTGAAGTCTGGAGTGGTCAAGACAGGAGCTTTTCACATCACCTCTTTAAGTTGTTCAAAATCTTTTTTTGCCTCTGGAGTCCATGAAAATGCATCCTTCTTAGTTAGTTCCATTAAAGGTGCTGCTATTCTTCCATAGTGTCGAACAAATTTGTGGTAGTAACCTGTCAAACCAAAAAATCCTCTAAGATTCTTCAATGTTTTGGGAATCGGCCAGTCCATCATGGCCTTAATGTTGTTATGGTCTACCTTGACACCTTCATGAGATACAATATGACCCAAATACTCTACCTCCTTCACTCCAACGAAACATTTGGATGGTTTGGCATATAGTTGTTGCTCCTTTAGTAGTTGTAGCACCTTGTCAACATGTCGCACATGATCCTCCCAAGACTTGCTACAGATTATTATATCATCAAAAAATACTAACACAAATTTTCGAAGGAAGGGCTTGAAAATGAAATTCATCAACCCTTGGAATGTGGAAGGTGCATTTGTAAGGCCAAAAGGCATGACCGAAAATTCATAATGGCCTTCATGAGTTCGGAATGTTGTTTTTGGGATAACTTCTTCCTTCATTCTAATTTGATGATACCCTGAACGAAGATCCAACTTTGTGAAATAGACTGCTCCACGTAGTTCATATAAAAATTCATCAATGACGGGAATGGGAAACTTATCTTTAATAGTGATCTTGTTGAGCTCTCTATAATCTGGACACATACGCCATGATCCATGTTTCTTGAATACCATTACCATCGGTGCAGAGTAAGAACTTTGGCTAGGTATAATAATGCCAGCCTCTAACATTTCTTCAACCATGCGCTCAATTTCACTCTTTTGGGCATAAGGGTATCTGTATGGCCTGATGTTAGGAGGAACACTCCCAATAATTAGGTGAATATCATGATCATGATTTCGAGTGGGTGGAAGACCTTTGGGAATATCTTCAAATAATTTGGAATGCTTATCAATGATCCCTTAGAGATCTAGAGGAATAGATGGCTTAGATGTTTGAACATCTAGTGAGCATAGTTGTGTAATAACACCTTGATGCCCCTTTTTCAATCATTTTGTCATGCCATTAGAGCTTATCACCTTGCCGGGTTTCCCTGTGATACCTCTTAACTCAATTTCTTTTCCTTCCAATGAAAATTTCATGAAAAGTTCTTGAAAATTAAAAGCCATTGTTCCTAATGATTGTAACAATTGGATTCCTAGTAAAACATCAGCACCACCCATGGGTATAGCAATCATTGGACTATTCATTACATATTCCCCCATAGTAAGATTGATCTTATTTCATTTTCCTGAGCAATTGATAGTTCCTCCATCTGCAATCATTACTTGAAACTCTAGTGCTGGATATACACAACAATTAAGATCTTTGGCTAATTTATAGTGAATGAAATTATGAGTGCTTCCAAAATCAATTAGGACTACTACCATTTTATTTTTGATATATCCTTCGATCTTGAGGGTTTAAGGAGTTCTAATTCCAACCAATGCATTACATGATATCGTGGGAGTCAACTCTTCAGATGAAATTGATTCTACGTTTTCATCTTGAGATGGTTCTTGTTCATGTTCTTGTTCTTCTTCCTCTTCACAATATATGTAGAATAATTTTGTCTCTCCACACTTATGTCCCTTACTGTACTTGCTGTCACAATTAAAGAATAAACCTTTTTCTTTTCTTTCCTCCAATTGTTGAGGTGTCAACCTTGTAGGTTGAAGTGTTTTAGAAGAAGGATCATTATTCTCTCTATAGATGTTAGGATTGGTCCTTCTAGTAGCCATAGCCATATTTTTACTTTCAACATTTCTTGCCACCCTAAATGCATTCTCCAATGATTTGGGTTTCCAAAGGCGAACCTCATGTTGAATGTTATCTATTAAAGTTCCTATGAATACATCAATCAAGTGCTCATCTAGAATATTTGTTACCTTTATATTCAATCTTTGGAAGTTCTCAATGTGCTCTGTAACTGAACCCTTTTGCTTGAGATTTATCAATTGGCTAAAGAAGGTATTGCTCCTTGTATCCTCATAGTCTGTTGTCATTTCTTTCGTGAAAATTATCCAAGTGACGAGTGATTTGCGAGAAAAAATCCATCTATACCATACAAATTTATTGGGTTCTAAATATAAAGAAGCAATTCGTACCTTTTGTGTATGTGGCACATTAGGTAGATCAAAGAATTGCTCCATCTGAAGTATCCATGTGATAGGGTCCTTGCCATCAAACTTCCCCATATCGATCTTAGGAACATGGTTGGTCTTCAACCCAAAGTTAGAGTTTATCCATTCTTGATTCACCTTCCTTGTGTACTCATCATGAATTTCATGGGATACATTTTCACTTTCAGGTGTCCTCTCTATTACAAAATTTTTCAATCCTTCCATGATCTCCTCTTTTAAACCATCCATCTTTGCCTCCAACTTAGCTTCCATCTCTTGTAGTTCATCTTTTTTTACTATATTCTTTTGTGAATCATTTATGTCCCTACGCATTTATTCACCTTCATCAAGAGTCCAAGTAGGATTGTCTAGAGGATTATTTGGTGTAGAAGTTCCCTTTTTGGGTGGCATGTTGGCCAAGTATCACTTTTGAACCTTGATTTTGAGGTGGTTCTACTAGACGATCTTTCTTCTGTTGTATCTCCAAATTTTCGGCCCTTCTGGGTATGAAACTTTCTTTTTTGTAGTTCTATGATATTTCTTCTCTGCAATTCCACAAGTCTGATCAAAATTGGATGTGCCAAGTGGAATTTATGGTAACTTCCCCAAAACCTGTTTGATTTTTGGCCTTTCCAGGAGATCTCACTTGTATAGCGTGCCCCACACAAAATAATTGATATACAATTCTGAAACTCATACCAGAACTACTACAGACTATCCACTATCTAATGAAACTGATCTCACTCAATTTGGATACTCTAGGAAGACGTTATGATTGTTTTACCTGGAACACCTTCTTGAGACTAGTCAATAGGACTAGTCAGATACCCTATCTTCCATAGGGTGTATCTACAAATTTAAGATGAAATAGAAGCTTAATGTTTTACCAAAAATACCTTACTATTTTATGTGAATATCCTCTAGATTTCAGGGTCCGAAACGTTACAGAAACATTTTTATAGCGAAAATTCTGCAATGACTCATTTCAAGATGATTCCAGAACCTTATCTTGCACAGGCTATATATCCGAATGTATAAGGCCTCAGGAACTGAAATTTTAACTCAAGGTACCTTGATTCGTCTAATAAATATTCTCCAAGTTTTTCCTTCTGAAACATTTTATAAAAAAAGTTATAGTAAAAATTCCAAGGTGTCTCAGATGTAGCAGCGAAACCCCAGGACCTTGAGCTCTGATACCATATGTTAAGAACCAAATATCAATATAGCATAGAAAAACCTCAGAATAATTACTCAACGCCTTGAAAAAGAGAGAAATTCATATAATAAGCCTTTTTGAGGGGGAAACCTCCTTATGCCCACATAAATGTACAATTACAAGATGATTCAAAATGAAAATGTCTCCTTGGTATATATCAGAGACTAGGAGGTATAATTACAACTAATGGACTAAAGATGACATAAATAAAATAACATTACTAATATAATATTCCCCAATTAAGGGGTAATGAGCCACTATTTAGGGCTTAAGAGTAGGCGAGAGAGTTTCAAGATAGTCTCAAAGTTGGTTCCCAATGATAGATTTATGGAGTTCATTAACCTTAGCTTAACCATACATACTTCATGTTATCTTTGTCTACAACTAATGTCGTACATCAAGACAATTTTAAATTTCTTATTATTTTTTTTTTAGATTATCATCCTCGCTAGGTAGAATGCTCCACTGCCAGCAAGCTTGTTCAGTACTTTGGCTAGTTTACCTAGTCATACCACAAGCCAGTACCCACTGCCAGCAGACCTGTTCAGTATCCCGATGGGTTAGCATCTTACACCCTTAGAGACTGGCCCTCCATATTTTAAGATTTTAGTATAATATTTCTTTGTGCAAGAATATGGGGGGACGGCTCTGAAAACAACTTTTTTTTCTCTTTTTTTTCAATTGGGATGGTATTTATGTTAGAGGATGAATTTCCTTCATATATTCTTTATAGATTGTCCTGATGTAAGGGGTACTTAAGTAGACATAGCATATCTAAAGATATGATATAGTCAATCATTTTTAGTGTGTAGTGGATGGTACCATTGGGAAAGAACAGAAAGGTATATTTAGGCTCAACTCACTTTCTTCTTTTTTAATTTATTGTGATGTTTCCATGACTAACCGCTAATCATACCTCCTTTTTACTCTTTAATAAAGATACTTTACTCACTTACTCAGGGTTCTTGGGGAAACTTTATGAGTGACCTCTAAGTTTGATGGTTGCGGTATCACTTCCTTATATAGTGGTGAAGGTTTAAGAGCAACTGCTTTTTAATATGCCTTGAGAAAAAGACAATGAAAATCTTTGCAAAAATGTGGCTAATTATAGCAAGTCATTATTCAATTGATGCTTAGCAGACAACAAGGTTCAAATATAACAATATTTTGAAGGAAAATCCTTCCTTTATATCTCCTTGAAACTATCTACTCTTTGTGAAATAAATACTTACAGAAATATCTAGAAGTGTTTATCAACAAAATTTAAAATTATTTACATATGTATAGTCGAAAATTCAGAAATAAATTCAAGAACAAGGGGGAACTTCCCCATCTTCTAAGGCCAATGCCTTATCAATTGACATGACATGTAGAAATTCTTCTTTGGAAATGGGCCTGTGATAAAGTTTGATTCAGTGTCCATTTACTACAAAGGAGACTTGTCCATTGTCAATTGTTTTGATTTTCACATCCCCATCGTCATACACAGTGACTACCTCGTAAGGACCCAACCACCAAGTGGTAAGTTTTTCGTTGAAGGTTTTAAATCGGGAGTCAAACAACAAAGCCCAATCACCAGGTTGGAAGTGTTTCTTCTTAATAAACTTGTCATGCCAATTGCTCCTCTGGTTTTGGAATAATATTGTTCTTTGGATAGCATCTTTCCTGATCTCATCCAACTCATTTAATTGTAGGGCTCATTTTTTCTGAGCCTCATCTAAGTTTAATCCTAATTCTGTGGATGTACAAAAGGTCCTTGCTTGGAATTCTATTGGTAGAAGGACTTTTTTCCCATATACTAGCTCATAAGGGGTATGCCCAATGGTGTTTCTCTAGGTGGTCTGATATGCTCATAAATCCTTTGGAATCCTATCAGCCCAATCCCAATGATGCAATTGAAAAATATTGGTTAAGATATCTTCCAAAACTTTGTTTGTGGACTCTACCTAACCATTATCTTGTGGGTGGTATGGAAAATAATTGAAGTTCTTAATCCCATATTTATCAATTAGTTCTCTCATCAGCTTGGAAGTGAATTGAGTTCCTTGATCTGTAACAATTTCATGAGGAACACCAAAGCGGGTAAATATGTCTTCATAAATGAATTCAACAATAGATTTTTATGTAGCCCTAAATAGGGCTTTTTCCTCTACCCACTTGGTGACATAATCTGTACAAACCAAAATATATTATTTCTTACGAGACATGGGTGAAATTGGTCGTACAAAGTCAAGGGCCCATTTCTTGAAAGGTTATATCATGAATTGGGCACACAAGGGAATTTCGCCAGCTGACATGGGTCTTCCTATCCTTTGACAATTGTCACAACTCCTCACATACTTGGTAGCATCCTTGAAAATTCTAGGCCAATAGTAACCTGAATGTAACACTTTATATGGTATACGTTTGTCATAAAAATGGTCTCCACATGGTCCATCATGACAACTTCGTAGTATTTCTAGTATCTCGTCTACTCTGACACATCTACGAATGATCAAGTCTGGACCAATACAAAAAAGTTCGTGACCAACCCAAGAGTAATTGGCACTTTGCGTAATAATTCTACACTTTTCATGGGGTGACAAATGAGACAGTAACTTCCTAGTATCCAAATAGTTTTCCATATCCACAAACCACGGGGTATTTACATCAAGGGAAAAAAGGTTCTCATATGGGAAACTATCATCATCCTCATTTTTTATGCATCAAAGAAAATCAACTGCCAAACTCTCCATTCCAGTTCGGTCAAGAACAATGATATTAAACTCTTGCAATAGTAGGATCCACCTAGTCACTCAACCATTAGTTATGGGTTTATTCATGAGAAATCTAATGGTGGAATGATCTATATGTACAAATACTTCGTAGCCTGGGGTGTAGTGGAGAAACTTATTAATAGCATGAACTACTGCCAAGAATTCCTTCTCGGTAACTGTGTATTTTAACTCAGTAGGGGACAAGTTATTGCTCACAAAATAAACAACATAGGACTCATGGTCTTCTTTATGCCCTAATACTCCTCCTATTGCGGTGTCAGAGGCATCAATGGATATGTGAAATGGGATAGCCCAATTGGGTCCCATGAGAACTGGTGCCATAGACAACTTAGCTTTCAGGGATTCAAAGGCAGTTTGACACTACTCAATCCAAAGAAAATCAACATCCTTTATTAACAATCCAAACATGGGTGTATAAATATTTGTGAAATTTTCAATAAACCGTTGGTAGTATCCGACATGTCCAAGAAATATTCTCACCTCTTTCTTATTCCTTGGGGGTGGAAGTCTGACGATGACTTCAATCTTAGCATGTTCAACTTTAATCCCTTCAGATGAAACGTGATTTCCTAGAACCACTCCTTCATTCAACAAATTTAACATTTTTCATGACTTAAAGACAGGTTCATTTCTTGGCATGTGATAAGGACTTTTTCTAAATTATCTAAGTATTCCTGGTAATTATTTCCATATACTGTGAATTCATCCATGTATACCTCCACAGAATCATGAATAAGATCAACAAATATCCCTAGTACTACTCGTTGAAATGTGGCAGGAGAATTACACAATCCAAATGGTAAGACCCTATAGGCATAGGTTCCCCAAGGACAAGTAAAGGTAGTCTTGTCCTGATCCTCGGGTGATATGAGAATTTGATTGTACCCGCTATATCCATCTAAAAAGGAGAAATATTTCTTTCCAGACAAGGTATCCAAGACTTGGTCAATGAAAGGAAGAGAAAAATAATCCTTCAGAGTGGCCTTGTTAAGCTCTCGAAAATCAACACAAATTCTCTATTTCCTATTCACTTCCTTTGGAACCACTACAAGCGGGGATACTAATTTACTGTCGGAGATGGGATAAATGAATCCAACATTTAATAACTTTTGGATCTCCTCTTTCACTATATCCTTGAGTGTTGGGTTCATCCTTCTTTGGGGTTTCCTAACAGGTGTTACCTCCCCCTGGGTATATATGTGATGAATACATGTGTTAGTGTGTATACCCTTCATGTCAGTGTATTCCCAGGAGAATGCCCCTGATTGATCTTTAAGGATACTTACTAACTGTTTTTGTGGTCTGCATCTAGCCTGGAGTTTATATGTAAACATTTCCCTAGACTAATCTCGTAGGGAATGGTATAAGATGTGGAAGACTCATCTATCTCAAAGATGAAAGATGTCGAAGACAAAATCTATGGGTCCAATTGTTCCTGAAATTCTTCCCAAAACATGTACTCAAATTGGGGAAAATATTGTGGAAAATCAACACACGTGATAGCATAGATAAATTTGTTTAGCACATTTTCTATTGTGTGCTCCTGGAGGGTATATGGTGAGCTTCTGGATAGAGATTCCATTTGATATGGTCATTTCTCCTTCTCTACAACCAATAAATGCATTGGTTGTGGCTAACCAAGGTCTTCCCAAAATAACGAGATGGAATTTGGTAGGATTCTTTGAGTGGATGACAAGGAAGTCTACTGGGTACTCCCATGAGGCTAAAGTAACTATGATATCATCCAAAATTCCTTCAAGTATAACCCTAGTCTTATCTGCTAATTCCAAAATGGTTGGGGTAGGTCTAAGAAGAGGTTTTAACTATAATTCCTCCAAGGCAGTAACAGTCATAACATTGATGGTTTCCCCTAGGTCTATGAGAGTGTTCCCAATGGAAACCTCATTAATGGTTATGGTCACTATGGGGTTTCCTAGGTTCCCATATTTTGCTACCTTAGGCTGCTCTGATGTGTACTTAGAGAGTTCTCCTATCAAATGTACTATTGGAGGATCCTTCTGCTTCCTCTGTGGCTTCTTAATACACAATTATTTAACCACCTTACTGTAGATTGGAATATCCTTAATGGCTTGTAGAAAGGGAATCTTGACACAAATATTATTCAATTCATTCAAGATGTCAAATTCTGGTCGGGTGGTAGGTTTCTCGATTACTAATCTTTCTAGATAAGGAGGGGCCTTCGTAATTTGTGAAGTTTCATTTTTGAGAAGCTTGGGTTCTTGGTTATTAGGAATAATAACATCTTCCCACCTAGTGTCATATGTGGGTTGTTTGGGGGTTTCCTCTTCTTCTTCTTCTTGGATGACTACTAAAGGTCTCTGCCTATCAAGAACTTTTCCTGACCTCAGTTGAATCTCCTGCAATGGAACAGGAGAAATAACATATGTCAGGAAGGCCTGCATATCAACATTGTGAAGAGGTTGAGTGGGATTATTATTGGGATTGGTCATTGGTTGTGTTGGTAATAATGTTGGTCTTGGGTAGCTTGCATTCTGATATTGTTGCAGTTTTTGTTGTGGAATAGGAGGTAAACATGGTGGAACAAAACCTCACAGAAGTTGTGGGATGTTCAGTGGAAACTGAGGATAAGAATGGTTGGGCATAGGGATAGGTGGAGCTTGAGGGTTCCCTTGGTTATAACCTCCTCTCCATCCTTGAAGACAAGGATGGTGATACTGTGTAGACCAGTTTTTCCAACTTGGTAAGTTCCACTATTGTGGTTGTTGATAATAGGGTGGAACTTGAGGTTGTAGATTTGGGTATGTAGGTTGATTCCTAGGCTTCCATGGCCTCCTACGTGCATAAGAGGAATCCCAAGGATCCCCACTTCTATATATGGATAAAAAACTGGGAAATGATGGACATTTTTCAGTTGAGTGGTCTTCTGTGCAGAAGCCACAAACTGAAATGTTATCTAATGGGCATTCCCTTGAGGAATGCTTCCTCCTTCATCTTGGGAAAAATATGCTCATTGCTGCATTTTCCTCCTCCTGTTTATTTTTAATCTTTAGGGTTTCCAACTGGGAACCTATTGTGCTTAAGATATCTGTCTTGAAGTTATCTGTCTTGAAGTTCTCTAAAAGGTTCCCTATATCTACTCTTGTGATACCACCTGAACTAACTGGTTTTAAGTTTCTACTATAAGGATCTCAAACATTCTTTATTGTTTTAGTTCTACTCCTCGAGTAATTCTTACACATTTCACAAATTTTGGCAAATGGTTTATGGGAGATGTCACATGATGCCATCAGGTTAAGTATATCCATGTATTCCTATGAAATACCTTTAAGGAAAAGAGCACTAACTGCATCATTTGGAAGGTCATGGTATTTTGATTTCTGTGAGATATAAGCAAGCCGTTCCATATAATCCTTGAGATTCTCGTCCTCTAACTATTGGATTTTGAAAATATGATTACGAGAATCCTTGGATTTGCAGTAATCTTGGTACTTATTAAGAAATATATCTTCCATGGCTTCCCAAGACCTAATACTGGATTCTCCCAACCCCATGAACCATCTTAATGCAGAGTCCTTGAGAGTGGTCGGAAAGAGTTTTAGTTTATGGGAATCTTGCAAGTAGTTGTAGCTCCTACACAAGATGCTAAACTCAAATAGGAAGGTATTCGGGTCTTCACTTCTTTTACCATAAAAGGTGGGCAGTGCCGAGAGGGGATTGTTTTTCATATTGACATTCTGTGTGGTGTCCAGAATTGGAAACCCGATGGTGGTTTTGGTTTGGTTTCTATCTTCTTCTTCCTCCTCGTGTCTTACATTGTTGTGATCCTCCTGATAATCCATACTAGTTTGGTTTCCAAAAAGAGAGTACCTAGGTGTTTTTATCCTTGAAGAGAATAAGGTATCCCATGTTTCTTTTCTAAGAAAGGTATCCCTCTGATGGGAAGGTCTTCCTACTGCTTGGATGTTTGGGACTCTACTCGAGCCGGTTGAGATTACTGGTGCCAAAAAGTCTATGTCAATTTGAGAGACAATTATATTGGATGAACTACCAAACAAAGTATTCATCTGTTCAGGGTCTATGATGTCTTCAAAGTTAGGATCTCCTAATGGTGGTAAGAAAACAAAGGTTGTGTTGTTTGATTTTGCAGAGGGCTCGAGTGGTCTTGCCTCCTGTCCCACTATTACTGATGCTTCAACTTTTTGTTGTATAGTGCTCCCTATTTTAGTCTCTTCAGAGACTGCTTTAGCTCTTTGGGTTGAGCTAGCTCCTATTTTTCGGTATCGGCCTACGAAGTTTATGAGTGGAATGTTCCTTCCCCCAAAAAATTCAGAAGGAACCCTGGTTGAAAGGTCTGATTTTATTTTAATGTATCTTCCCTTTGGGTCCCTAGGTCTGTTCATTAAAGAAAACAAAAACAAAAAATACCATTGGGTTTGGGGGAACCTGCTATAACAGATATGCAGGTTCTTACCTCTCATATTAAAGTTCCCCCGCCACCAAACTAATTCTAAGGTTTAGAAATGATCTATCTCCTAATTATTTCCTACCTTGAGACAACTCCCCGACAACAATGCCAAAAATTATGGGTGTTCTATATGCACTAAATCCCTCAATTAAATTGTCAACCCGGGGTAAGTAAACCTAGAGTTGTAGCACTATACGTGCCAAGGCAGAAAATCTACTGGAAGTATAGTATAACTAAGGAGATGACCTATCTGAGGGCTAACCTACTTAAGAAAAGACTATCAATGAACAAACCCCATTAAGGAACTTATATTATTTACCCTAAGCAACTTTTAAACAATGGATCGATGGATTGTTCCTAAAGAAGAAAATGAAAACCCTACTTTGAGAAAGTTAACGTCATCAATATAATGAGAAAAATAAAGTCATTTATTTAATATATTCAACTTAATGAGAAATAGAAACAACAAATTAATGTAATCAATCTATTCCAAATCAATGAGAAACAACAAGTAAACAAGCAAACAACTAACCTATTAAAATTTATGCAGCAAGCAAAATAATCAAAACTACTCAACAGGTAACTAATCAACTATTAAGCAAGTGAACTCTAATCTTAAGATGAAACTCATAATTACTTCTAATCTTCAAAGGGAAATCTTAACCTATTGAATTAAAATCATCATGACAATATTCAAAGATTAATCAACAATTACCCCTTTTTTTTTGTAAGTGAGTTGAGATTCTATATTACTAAGTAAAACATTGTACAAAAAAAGTTTGAGGGGTGTCCCCTGTTCTGACAAAAGGAAACCAGATCAGGGGTCCCTAAGTTGTGCTATCTACATAAGTGAAAGGATGGTTGGGCCGCCACTCGGGGAAACTGACCCAGTCTCCATAAGTTTGTTTGAAAAAGAAAAAAAAAATATACCATCAGAAATACATAAAAGCGATAGAATATAACATGAGTTGTTCCTATATTGATAAACAAAGGAACTTGATTTGGTGCTGTGATATTCCACACAGATTGGGTGGATTTCATCTCCTCCCTTCCTTACCTCATTTTCCTTTTTCTTCTCCACCGTGCACATCCTTCTGATGCTGGTAGGTGTTCTGCGTCAGTCTTCTGGAGTGATGTCCATGTGATGGGCATAGAAAAGGTAGAGTTGGAATTGACCAGCCAGTCAGTTTATTTTTTCACCTTGGTTCCTTTGGTTCTCTGTTATGCCTCTTACGCTGGCCTCCAAGTCACTGAGGCGGCTCAGGATTTCTATGATTTCCTTCTTGCGGCCTCATTTTTCCACCTTGTTGTTATCGTTCTTTTCTTCTCTCAGCTTGCATATTAGCATTTTTGTATGCCAGGTTTCCTCCACCATTTTGTGGTATAGGGTTTTCTTGGGTTGTGTGGCCCCTGGGTCCCTTAACCCATCTGCTTCTTGGATGAGTTCTGCCTAGGATTTTCCCTGGTGCCTGGTGTTGACTTCCCGCTCCCATCTGTCGATGACTGCTTTACCCCTTGTATCTACCTACTCGAGGAATGTACCTTGGCCTCTCTGGCCGCCTGTTCCATCCTAGTGATCTTCCAGATGCTTATTGGGAGTTCCTCCCCTTGGGGTCCCCTCTTACTCTGGGTTTTCTTCGTTCTTACCATCTTTTCTTGTAAGCCATGGCTTCTGTCGTGATTTCTTTCTCTGCTACTAATCTCCCCTTCCTGGTCTCTGGAATTGATGCTAGTTGGTCTATCGCTATCCCTGATGCTTCTTCTTTTATAGAGTTTCTACGGAGGTGGTATTCTCTAGGTAATCATTTGTCTCCTGTAAAGGCGTATCTTCTGGTCCTTTATCTCTATTTCTAAGTGTGTGTGCTTGGGAGATCTGTCATTGTTCCAATGCCAATATTTTTCCTTACACGTTGTCCCCCAATCATTTCCTCCCTCGGGATCTAGGTGTGGATGAGGTGTACCCATACCTGCTCTCAAGCTATCCCTTTGGTCTTCATCCTTTTTCGGTTGTGGCTTACCCTTTCCATTCTCCCATGGCCAACCCCTGTACTTCCTTCTATTGACAAGACCTTGGTATCGTATCCCTTCCTGTGGTGTGACTGTGATCTACATTGTAACTCGTGTTTTAAAGGTGGCCTAACGGATTTGGCCTAGATCCTACATGCCCTTCGTACTTCGGCTTTTGTCATAGTCCTTTGCCACTAGTTGGGTACATTTTGTCTGAAATTGACCACTTGGGATGTTAATCCATGTGGAATCCAATTCTGATCCTTCCCTATTGACCCCTTCATTAGCAATTCTATCCACGAGTCCATTTGCTGACTTGTGAACCCAACACAACTACACTGTGATCCCTGTCTACAAATGCTCCTGAATCTTCTACGGATAGTATGCCAAGCGCTAGTGCCTCTGTATTTTTCCCACTTTGGTGTCATTTTGGATTTTCCTTACTGTTTTGATGACTAGCATGGATTCGCCTTCCACTATTACATTTTCCATTCCTTCTCTGTGTAGTATCTCTAGACTTGTCTCCAATGCTCCAAATTCCACAGCATTGTTTGTTGAATTCCCCAAACTTCCTGTGTACAGCCGGATAATTCTTCCTTGACTATCCCTGATTACTCCCCCCATACCGGTCCATCCTGGGTTGCCCTTCGACGCCCTGTTGAAATTTATCCTAAGGGAGCCCTCTGGTGGCAGTTTCCAGTTGCGCTCACCTAAACTTAGTTGTGTCACTCGTCTCACCTGATTGGGGTTGTGTCTTCCTTTCACTTGGAAAGCCTCTAGAATTCTGAGATCCCGATCAGTGAGTTGCGCTCCTCCTGTTTGGAGGTTGTGGCTATGTATCGTTTCCCTTGTCATGGCTATTATTGTTTCCTTGATCTTTCCAACTGTCCATCTTTGGTTCCTAAATATGTGTTGGTTCCTTTCCTTCCAAATTTCCCAAATGATCATGTCGGGGGTGAGGGTCCAACAAAGATTCACCTCTTCATTGTCATTGTAGTTTTCCTCCTAGGTGTTTATATTTGCAGAAATATTTCCTCTGATCCTATTAGAATGACGGAAAATGCCTGATGCCCAGTCCCATAATTATGTTATGTAAGAACATTCATCCAAGAGATGGTTCGTTGTTTCCTCCTTTTCTTCACATAGGTAGCATCTTGAATGGCTTATGAAGCCTCTCTTGTTTAGGTTCTCCCAAGTTAGGATTCGGTTGTGTAGTATTAGCCACTGGAATATTTTTATTTTTGGCCATTGGGGGATATTCTAGAGCTTGTCCTAATGATATGCCGCAACTTCTTGATCATGGTTTGTTATGTAGTGGCAAACTTCTTTAAGATTGAATTCCCCTCCTGCTTTGTGCCCCCATCTCAGCTGGTCATTTCCATCTGTGATTGCAATTTTCCTTCTCCCCAATTCCTCCTCCACTTCTTCAAATGTTGTTGTAGTCTGGTCTCTAGTCTGTGGGGTGAGAGTGTTCCAGATTCTCCATTTGTTGTGATCTACTTCTTGTTTCTAGTAATGGTAAACTAGGGTTTTTCCTTGCGCCATCATCTCTTGTTGGAGTTCCTCCCGACCCAATTGTTCCATTTTGGGTTCCTATTGCCATGCGTCCTCCCAGAATCTGGTGGTTCTGCCATTCCTTATTTCCAAAAAGATGTGTGTCTGGATCCAATTCTTGTTGTGCCAAGCTAAGTTCCAAATGGATAACCCTCCTTGGTGCCTCTGAAGCAGATTTTTTCCTAGTTACTAATATCCGGGGTGTACTTTTCCTTCCACAGGTTAACCCATGGCGTGGTCATTTCTTTGACCCATCTCCACCAAAGATTTTCCCCATAGGCATCCTTGGTTACTTGCGGGTCATGTAGCCCAAGGCCTCCCTTACTCGTTGGCTTACACACATTCTCCCAAGCCACTAGTGCCCATTTTTTTCCTTATTTCTGCTCCGCACCACAAGAATTCCCTTTCTATGGTTCTTATTTTTTGTAAAATTCCCTTGGGGGTCGGGAAAAATGACATCATAAATTTTGGGATAGCTTGCAGAACCGACTTGGTTAGGATAAGTCTTCCTGTCAGGTTGAGGGATCTGAACATCCAATTGTTTACCTGGTCTTGAAGCTTGTTGACTATTCCTTCCCACGTTGACATCTTGTAGGCTTTGTCTGTCAGGGGGATGTCTAAGTACTTGGTTGGGAGGGTTTTGTGTTCAAAGCCCAAATCAATAATTACTCTTAATCTACAATAACAAGAAACTTAAAATATATTGATGATTATTATGTCTTCGGTGTCTTATGACATCACGATGGCATCTAACAATTAGTGATAGATCAAGAGGAATACATTCAATATTAACTTCTATAGTGAAATGAAAGGTATGAATCAAGTAATCTAGCAATAGCTTAGCCATTATAGAAGAAATATTAATTATCCTGAAAATCCATGTGATCTCTTAATTTATGCTTTAATCATCAACTATAAGAAGACATTATTCTACTTAATTCAAATGAACTCTTATGCTAATGTAAGCAAATTCACACCATTAAAGACTTATAAAAAACTTAACTCAAACTCAAATGTCTAATTAAAATTGCAATCTAAATCTAGACTGGAGATTTCATAAAATAAACCAAACTAATCCTATTATTAACAATTCAAATTGCGAGTAAAAATGCTTATAAAAATATGATTTAATTTCTAATTCTACATACTACAAAAAAATTGATAAGCAAACTCAGAATTAAAATCAAAACTAGCAACTATTCATCCATTGAAACTTTGCCAAAGAAACTCTATACTCTATATTAACTCAATACTATGTTTTAACTCAATACGTTGTTTTAATTCAATACTATGTTTTAACTATTCTATTTCAACCTACAGAAATTCAAACTAGCATTTAATCACACATCGAGGTTAGTAACTAAGTTTGCAAGATATTTACTAATAAAAAGACACAACATATTAACAACTATTCTTTACAAGCAACCTACAAAAAGGAAATTGAAACAATTAAATTATGAACAGCAAACACACATCATGTAAAATGATAAAAACACATATAACAGAAGATAAAAGAAATGGCAATTGCACAACTCAAATACACAAGCTAACTATCTGACTATTAACCCAGACCACTAGTGGCCCCCCTAGCAGGTCGTGGCTACTTCTCAACAACAAATCACGAGCTAAATCAACACGATTATGGATTTTAAATTAAAAACGCAGTCTTGCACAAGTTTGTGGAAATGTCTTGAATTACACAGCAAAACGATTCTAGCAATCTTTCACAATACCTAACAATTCTTAACCAATCTTGTCTGACCACTACTGTGGTATTTATAACAGTTACAATTCGAGGGTCGACCTCCTCTAAAAACAACAAAATCCATTAAATATGCTATAACTTCCTTTGGCTTCTAGAAACCAAATGAGCCACTCAACGCTTAGCATAACAACTCAATCCAAGATGTCAAGAGCATAGTAGTTGGAGGCCATGAGGGTGAAAAAAACCCATGTCGTCGATTCGCCCAGCACAGGCCACCGATATAATAACTGCCAACTTGCCAACATTTTTAGTGCTAGATGCAGTGTCGGATGAAGTACCAGACACAGTGCCAGATGGAGTACTGCATGGAAAAACGCCATGTGATTTTTCCCTGTGATACACATATCACGCATTAGCTTCTTGTAATCATTAAATCAAACTGAATTAAACTCAAAATCATCACAAAACATCAATTACACGTACCTGATATAAGCTATGATGATTTTCTATGAAATCCTTCAAAACTTCTTCAAAGTGGTTATTAATACATATATAATATTGGTCAAAAGGGATTCAATCAACATCATTAAACAACCAAATCATGAGCCCAACACCATGTACAAAAGGACTAACAAATTAAGAGCTCATGAGGGTTAGTGATTGAAGATCACAAGCTCAGAAGAGATGATGCACATGAAGCTCAGAAGGGAAAGCGCATTGCAAAAACATGATCATATCAAGTCGTGATCATTGGATATGCGAACATTAGATCATGGGCAAGTATTGATTGCAGAGCGCGAAGGGAGAATTAAACAACGCATTAATTCCAATCCCACAATTAGTCTAGACCATCAGATTACATTAGAAGGATTGTTGGAGGACTGGTCAATGATTAGATCAAGTCATGACCATTGGATACGCAAGTGCCAGATCAAGGGAAGGGATTGATTACAGAGTGCGAAGGGAGAATTAAACAACGCATTATTTCCAATCCCACAATTAGTCTAGACCGTCATATCTCATCGATTCAAATATTGATGACTGTGGTAGATCCACCAACAATCACACAACTTCAATTGCAGATTTTGGGCAACGGGATAAACCATGCGGAAGTTACAGTTCCAAAATTCACATTGACTGTCAATGGTCACTCGCCAATAGATCTACGGTTGGCATCAGTTCCACTACCAAACAAGCAGTTTCCATTGCAAAACTTGACGATAGTTTTAAACATCGTGCTAGTTCAGGACCCCACAATCATCCTTGATCATTGATCTGCTCCAAGAGAATTCTCAACCATCGTATCAAGGCAAGTAGAAGGATAGGATAAGAAAAGACGAAGTTCAGAGCCCCAAAGTCCCAAAGTGAATGAGGACCATCAGATCTGCACAATACAGGATGGTCGTTGGATCAAAATAATGGTCAACTTCGGTGCTTACCACTTTGGCAAAAAATGATTCAGAACATATGAGTTCACCTGAAGGCCAAAGTTTAGAAGTCACTCTCAGTCGTTGATCTGATATACATTTCAGGAGTTAGGACAACGGTTAGATCCAGGAGAAGAACATGTGCCACATGAGGAGATCCTTGTCAGCAAGACTACGTCAGCAAGGAAACGTGTCATAATCAGATGATGATAAGTTTCAAAGTGAAGTTGGAATTTCAGGTATGTGTAAGCCACAAATCTAAGTGAGATGTGGAAACCACTCAGTCAGTGCCACGTCAATAAGTGATGTCATCAATTAATGTCACTTCAGGAGTTTGTACTTCAGGAGCTTCAACGCCAGAAAATACCCGAAGTCCCGAAGTTCTCAAATGAACAAGACCCGTTCATCCTGCAAATAAAATCCAACCATCCGATCTACTTCGACGAAATGAAATCTGAAATATTGAAGGATTGTGAAGGAGAAATCGCCCAAAGCGCCCAAGGCCAAAGTCAATGCTAACTATTGATATACTTCGAGAGCATTCGCAACCGATGATCAAGCATAGTGGAAGGATAGAGAAAGTGGAGGTGTTAACCGACAACAAGCGGTCACCACTGCTTTATGACCTATTCGATAGGTAATCACTCTAGAGGGATTGCTACTCTAGAATTCAAGAGCCACGAATAGCTGAAGTTCCGAAGTAAATGAGAACCGTCCATCTCATCGTGACATTAAAACATGATCGTTCATTTTGATAAGTGATCAAGCACACGCTTGGCTTAGCGCCTAGTCACCACCTACGGTCGTATGGAATACTGAAACAAAGGGAGAAAGAAGAGGCAGTTCTTAAATTAATAATCCCATGGTCATGCACCTATGGTCATATGTGAATGGGTTTAAGAAAGCGCCTCTATAGAATTTGATTTTTGCAATATTTTCAGAGACATGAAATTAAGTTAAATGAAATCGATCCACACCAGTGATCGCTTAATGAAAATAATTTTCATTAAACTGAAAAGGCTTCTCGATAATATTTGAATAAAGAAAAATAAACGATATTATTGTTAATGAAGAGGTTAGATGGTCCAAACAAAGGGACATAATGTTTCATAGCTCACACCAGTTGGAAGAGTATATAAATGAGAAAGAGTAGTGAGAATAAAGTGTCTTTGGAGTCCCGATAAGAAGATCAAAACAGAAGCAGAGTCCAAGAAGAAGAACTGTTGGTTCTTATGAAGTGAGGGTGGAAGGGAGGAGCATGGAAGGATTCATATCCTTACTAATAAAATTGTAAAAGATAAGGGAGTTGGAGCTTCCTAGGGTTGATGCCCTAAATACAAGGGAGTTGGTGCTTCTTAGGGTTGGTTACCTGAAGACGAGGGAGTTGGTGCTTCCTAGGGTTGGTGCCCTAAAGAAGGGGATATGTGTCTCCTAGAGTTGGTTCTCTAAAGAGGATTGGTGTCCTTCACTATTCTTTATAAAATCTTGTAATTGATGTTAAATATATTTATATAATTGATTTTGCATACAATTAATTGTTGATTTATTGTGGTGATCAATAAAATATAAAAATCAACTATTAATTGTTAAGAAACGGTAATATTGATTCACCCCCCCCCCTCTCAGTATTCCAACAAGACCATCCAGAGGATTGGAGGTGATATAGGATAGGAGGACGGTGTATGAGGAAGGAATTAAACCCCTATGATTTGTTTGATTTATGCATAATGATATATGGAAAAGATTTTCTTCTTGTGAGGATGCAAAGGTTATGCTTTGGGATTTCTCTTAACTTTTTGAGTAAATGATCCAAGTGGATGTTTTTCGGTCCACAATTTTTCTGATAGGGAAAATATCACGTTTTCACCCCTCAAGGTCATTCCCCATGTTAAAGACTGGTGGGATACTTACTCTGAGCAAAGGGTCGTGGAGGAATCTTCAATTTTTGTGAGGGCCCCTACATGTGATTCCTTCTGGGATGCCATTAAATAAAAATACTACCCTGTTATAATCTATGAGGACCAGTACACTAGATGGACCACCATACGTCAAGAAAGGGACCAAACAATGCCAGACTTCACCAATATTTTCCATACCCTACGCACCAAATTGGGTATCAAATATTATGAGCGTCATCTGGTGCTCAAATACCGAGGTTGTTTGCATATATACATTCAAACAGAAATGGAGTTCCTGGACATCGCCTCCTTGGGAACGAATTATAGATACGCTGTAAATATCGAGCAAAAATTTAAGAAGAAATGATGAGAGTTTGGACATGCAAACCCCTCACAGCTGAGGCAGGGCAAAGGCACCCCAACCCACACAGCAAGGGACCACATTTATATGGTCTCCCTAAGAAAAACTAGTCCAAGCCGCAACACAAGAAGGGCAATGAGAAGATGAAGAAGGACACGGGAAAATGGTGTGAGTACCATAAAATCCCTTGGGACAACATTGAAGAATGTCGCTCCAAGAAGTCACTTGTGGCCAATTTGAAGGCTTCTGGTTCAGAGGTTGATTATGATTCCAAATCAAATCCCAAAGGAGGGAAGTGGATTATCGATGTTGAACCTAGTGCTACTATTGCTACCACCAAAGTCTGGCCAAGCGAACCAAAAGAACCATAGGAAGGGGAACTCCTATTTCACTCACAGATGTGGGTAAATGGGGCTCCGCTTCATTTCATTTTCGATAACGACATTTAGAAGAACCTGATTTTAGCAGAGGTAATCAAGTGGCTATACATGCCAATGACCACACCCACAACCCTACACCACCGACTGGATTCGCCAAGGAAGAGATCTTCGTGTCAGCCAAGAATTTCATTTTCCCTACAACATCAAGCCTTTCAAAGATGAGGTATTGTGTGATATTTCTCCCCTTGAAGTTTGTGATGTTCTTTTAGGACAACCATATTTGTGGAAGCGTCATGTTGTGTATGAGTCTAGACCCTGCAGTTTTATTATTACTTTGGGTATACAATTGTACAAGATACTAGAGGTAGCGTCGCCTACCACTATTTCTTTAATCTATGTTAAGCAATGCAATAAGGTCATTTCACATACCGGGAAGTTCGTCTTCTTTGTGATCCATTCTCATAGTAAGAAAAAGGTCTCCACCACATATGTTTCCTCTACATAGATCCTTTCTTTGCAGCAGAAGAAAGTGGACGGGATCGTGGAAGAATACAAAGACATATTCTCCTTACCCACCGGGGTACTGACACACTGCCAAATCAAGCATCCAATTGATATGACCCCTGGTGCACCTCTACCTAATGGAATAGTCTATCATCGCTCGCTAATGGAAAATGAAGAAATCAAGTGTCAGATCCAAGAGCTTCTTCAAAGGGGGAACATCAGACCCAACTCCTCCCCTTGCGGAAGCCCGATTGTACTAGTGCAGAAGAAGGATGGGACTTGGCGACTCTGCATTGATTACAAAGACTTAAAAAAAATCAGAGTCAGGAACTGGTACCCAATTCTTGGGATTGATGACCTTCTTTACCAAGTCAAGGGGGCCAAATTATTCATCAAAATTGACCTAAATACTGGCTACCACCAGGTTCCCATCGAACCAACTGATGTATGGAATACAACCTTCAAATCTAAAGAAGGTCCCTTTGAATGGATGGTCATTCCCTTTGGATTAAACAATGCACCAACCACTTTCATGAGGTCAATGAATGATGTATTGAGACCCTTCACCAACTCTTTTGTGGTGGTATATTTGGATGACATCCTCATCTTCAACAGAATTTGGGAGGAGCACATGTGACATATTCAACTGGTTTTGAGCACTCTGCGACAACACAAGCTTTATGCCAACTTGGAAAAATTCTCTTTTGGCATGAACAAGGTCCAATACCTAGGATACATTGTTGATGAACATGGGGTACATGTTGATCCAGCTAAGATCCAAGTCATCCATGACTACCAGCCCCGATCACACTGACCGATCTTCATAGCTTCTTGGGACTAGCCAATTTCTACCGACGGTTTATGTTGGTATTCTCCCATATTGCATGGGCCCTCCACTAGGTGACCAAGTGCGGTGGTAGGGACAAGTTCGTATGGGGGAAGGAGAAACAATGAGCATTCGATGATATGAAACATCACGTGTGATCAGCTCCAGTAATCTCCTTTCCCGATCTGCAACACCCATTCAATATTGAGACTGATGCATGTGACTATGTTGTGGGCACAATTCTCACTCAACACATGAATCATGTGGCATACCATAGCGATACACTCTCCAATACTATCTGGAAATACCCCACCTATGACAAGGAAATTTATTCCATTGTACAATCCTGTCGTCAATGGAAACATTACATTCTGGGGAAAGAGACGATCATACACATTAATCACAAGCCTTTATAGTTCATACCGACACAGGGGAAATTGTAGAACGACCTCCATCAAAAGTGGTCCACCTACCTGCAACAGTTCCATATCAACATCAAGTATAAGATAGGTATCTCCAATCATGTCATTGAATACCTTAGTCAGCCTCCTGTGGCTGCACTCACCAATGTGCTCCAGTCTTATGGACATGAAGCATCAAAGTGGCCCCATCTTTATCAGCAAGATCCAGACTTTGCCACCACATATAAGCTCTTGGGTGCAGGTGCCACTGTCATTGATTTTCACCTTTAATCCATAATCTTATGCCACCTGGGACATCTCTGTGTTCCTACAAGTGATCGTGCAAAGTTTATTTGGGAAACCCACTACAGTCGGGTGGCAGGACATTTTGGTGTAGAGAAAACTGTGGCCATTCTTCAGAAACATTTTTATTGGCCAAAACTTCAACAAGACGTCAGCAAGTATATCAGATGTTGCACTGCTTGGGCCATTTCCAAGACATCCATCAATAAGAAAGGCTTATACACCCCTCTTCCTATTCCCGAGAAGTCATGGGAATCCATCTCAATGGATTACATGTCTTCTTTTCCATCCACCAAGCACGGGAATGAATGTGTGTTTGTGGTCGTTGATCGATTTTCAAAGATGGCCATACTCACATCCTGTAATAATAATGTCACAATGACAGAGACTGTCAAGCTCTTCTTCAAACGATTTTGGGTCCAATTTAGGATACCACAGACCATCATATCTGACCGAGATAGTAGGTTCCTCAACACCTTTTGGTCGAGTCTCTGGTCTCTGTTGGACACCAAGCTCACAAAATCCACTGCTTTTCACCCAAAAAATGATGGCCAAACTGAGGTCGCCAATCGAATGATTGTGCACATCCTACGCATGTACAATTATAAGAATCCCCGCACATGGGACAAGAGTCTTCCATATTTCCAACATAGCTACAACAAGGCTCTCCATAGTTCCACCGGCCATAGCCCATTTTAGGTGGGTCTGGGATTCCAACCCTTGGGACCCATTGATGTTGCACTTCCTCTTTCCACCGCCCAGACAAATTCTTCCCCTGATCAATCTATGATGACAAAGCCACCAGATTCATTGAGCGGATTCAACACATCCGCCAATAGGTCCAGGAGATTTTGTAGAAATCCAATGCTAAGTACAAGCAGCGGCATGATCAACAGAGGGTACCACACTTGTTTCAAATTGGTGAAAAAGTCTGGTTACATTTGTAGAAGGAGCACCCCACTGGGCACCATCGGAAGCTTCTCCCACTTCGTTATGGGCCTTACACTATCACCAAGGTTGTGGGTAGAAATGATTTTGAGCTCAACACTCCACCCTTCCTTGGTATGCATCCAATATTCAATGTGGACTTCCTTCAACCATATTTTCCACCATTATTGGACACCTTTGAGATCGTCGAACAAATGACACCAACAGATCTCAACCCTGACTGCATGGAACAGGCATCCACCGATCAGATCGTGGACACACAAGTCAAGGGCACTCACTAGTAGCAGATCCATCTTTATCGAGTTTTCAAGGCAGGGCAACTCCTACACCAAGGGAAGTGGCTCACCCGAGGCCAAATCCAGCAGACATTTCCTCACCTGATGGGAGAACTCAACTCAATGGATACCATTGCTTCATAAGGGGGGAGTATTTATCCAGGTGGATATTGGTGGCCACCCACCTATTCCAACTATCTCCTCGTGTCCAATTTTGTTCAACACATCCTTTTTTACTGCTTTATAATTGTGATTTCTACACTTCTGGGGCTTTCTGAAGCCCCACACATTCTCTAGGTGGATATGGGTGGCCTCTCGCCTAATCCAACTGGCCTATTTTGTATGTTTTCATGTTAGCACATCTTGATGTACTTTTAGGGATGTTTTGGGGCCCTAAACATTGTTTTTTTTGGCTCGCCATAGTCAAACTGTAGACAGAGTTAGATTCTAATGGCAGCATGCGTAGTTCTCTGAAATACCTTTCCAATGGGCTATTACACACCTAAAACATAGGTCGTATGCAAATTTTATGACCCTAGGAAGTTGACGTACTAAATTGCACCAACTTACCTATAGGGCCCACATGACTTTTGGCGTTTCACCTTCTAGGGTTAGGATTTTGGATGTCTAAGGTTTTGGAATTCATGAGTAATATCAAAAGGGCCTATGGATCCTCATTGTAATCAATTCTGCTCAAACGAATGTGTGTACCAACCACATCTCTTCTCAGAGATAACTACCACCATTCAAGCAAGTTTCAGTTCTGTAGTTTTACAGTTTCATCCTATTTCATTATTTAATAGAAGATATTGTTCACTGGATATTTATGTTATTCTTCCTATCTCTGTGTTTATTATATTCAATCTATTAATCAGTTCGTTCTTCTCCTAAATATGGATCAGTAAATTAACTTCAGGATGAAGTTAGTTCATCACCTTTATGTGTATGTCATTATTGCATATTAGACATTTAATAAATTCAATCAAGAGTACGTAGTTATATTACGATGTTATCTTTGTTTTTAGCGTAGGTACGAGATTTACCCATGATGGTCACATAAGTAACTCTGTCACCCGCACAATAGTACTAGTTAGATAGATGGATATTGTGTGATGGTTGTGCACATCATATAGTACCTTGCATATGAAAAAGTAAAATATGATGCAACTTGAAGATGAATATTCCTGAAGGGCAATGTATGTAATGCCCATATTTGGTACTACACGTTTTTTTCCTATATATATAGGTATAAAATTATTATAGGTGTGCACTAGAAGAATTTAGTTTTATAAAATAAGAAAAGGAAATTAAATGAACACTAATTAATTATTATTTTAACAATTATGAGGGGGTTAGTGCATGCAAGAATCCTTGCATGGATGAAAAATGGAATCATCTATGTAAAGAGGAGGATTAATGTTTTAAGGGGGTGAAGAGAACTAGTTGGGGATATTTGAGTTGTTGTAATACCCCTAGTTTGATCCCCAGATTAACAATGCAAATATGTAAATGATGAATGGATGAGAGCTAGATGATGTAATCTGTGATTTTATATTGGTAATAATAAAAATAAACATCATTGGCTATAGATGATGAAGATCAATAACATAGGGGGCTATGATTTCACAAGAGAGGAATGAAAGGGGGACTTAGGGGGCTCAATGGGGGCCAAAAAAAACAATAATATTTTATCCTAATCCTAAGTCTTATACTTTATGTTATCTCGAGTATTTGGAACCTTGGAATTGGTTTTTAAGTGAGATACATGGGATTCTTGGGAAGTCGGGTGGTTAGTTAATATCATGCAAATACAACCAATCATTATTGGAGAACTATTCTATCATTCTTCATTAGGGAAGGAAGTTGTCTCAAATCCTATGTGTGTGGGTTGAGTGATTTCATGTATGATGTAATGAAATTATGGTTATTGATTTCCATGAACCCATGAAGGAAATTATGGCCATGTGCCAAGGAAATAGATGTCATTGAGACATAGTAATTACAACTGAGAATCCTTGAATTTCTCAACCATGATATTTCTTAGCCAATTTGTACTAGATCCCAATAAAAAAGTGGAATATCTTGAGGTAACGCATAGCATAGAAGGGGATTTCATTCCTTGGCTTGTGTAGGATGTAGAGGAAATAAAGTTGGAGTATTAGGATTTTTGTAAGAGCGGACACAATGCACGTTCTAGGAAATGGGTTGTGTGATAGGATTAGAGACAACCATATATGTTTCTTACTTATGGACCCATAGCCTCAACTCGGGGGTAGAATTGATGTAGAAAGATGAAAAGAAACAACGAGCCTATGGTTCAATGGAATGTCCTTTGTTTTCCTAAATGAGAGAGTATCTTAGACTAGCCATTGGATTAGTAGTTGTACATGATGTATGGAACTAAATATAATGCTAGTTGGTGAATTGATCCCAGATGATAAGTGTTTATGTTTATTTGTGTAATTGATGAATTATTGTTGTTTATGTATGATTGGAATGTTTGTATGTTTGTATGTATGAGACCACATTGTACGATGCATGCATTAATTAAATTAATAACAACATAGTGAGAAAAATTATGGTATCAAAGATATGTAATGTGCATCTCATCCTAGCTAGAGGGTTGGGAATATGAAAAAAAGGTATTAGAGCAAAGTATTGAGTGTGAAGGAAGAAAATCTAAAGTACCCCACCATCCCAACAATGTACAAGGGTGGTTGGGTATGGTATAATGGTTGGTCTTAGGAAGAGGTAGTGAGAGGGAGGAGGAGAAGTTTTTTGTTAGTAAGAGAGAGGTGAGGATATCCTAGTTGTGTTAAGGGGGGATTTTTACTTGGTTTGGTGAGAATTAAGGGGAGGTAAGAAAATCTAACATAGTTTTATAGGTTGAGGGATCAAGGGCTCTCGACTTCAATATAAATGGTAGGTTGGGGGATGTAATGAGAGGAAAAATATATGCAGTAGTGGACAACCATCAAGTAGAATATCATTCCTCTCTTATACAAGATCAATATTTTAGGAGATAAAGAAAATTCTTATGTCCACATCGATACTAATGCTACTTGATATTGATAAATATTTCCTAGTATACATTTATGCTAGTAACAAGGGTATCTGGGGACTACTTATGCAAGAAGGAAGAGTGGTAAGCTATGAATATAGGAAACTAAAGGTTCATGAATAGAATTATCGTACTCATGGCCTATAACTCTAGTAAATAGTGCATGATTTGGAGGCATGGTGACATTATCTGATTAACAAGATTTTTTTTGAATTATGATTAAAGAATGAAAACTTGATATATTTGTAGACTGAATCATGGTTTAATGATAGGAAATGGTGGTGGGTAGATTGTTTGAGTAGTTATGATTAAGAATTATTTCACATAAAGGGAAAATAAAATTGAGTGGAAGATGACCTAAGGTTAACACGATATTTATGCATGATCTCTTAAGCATAGTAAAATTTTAGAATGGTGATTGGGATAAAATCCAAGGATGATGAAGGGTATCAAGAGGTGTTCCAAGCATTATTGAGAAAGGAGATTTGGACCAAAAAGGAAGTCAAATATATGAAAATTTTCATTTAGTAGATGTATATTACTCTGGAGTAGATAAATATATGCACTTAACCAAATAGAGTCAATAAGGTTGGTGTTCCATGAATCCCATGATGCCCCATACTCAAGACAACCAAAATTTAAAAATATGTACCCAAGTATGAAAAAAATGTATTTGTTGGCCCACATTAAAATACGACATTGCAACATATGTGGCCAAGTACCTTGAATGTCAATAGATAAAAGTGTACCATCAACATCTAATAGATAAATTGAATCCCTTTAAATGCACCAACTTGGAAATGGAAAGAAATCATATTGATGGATTTCATTTCATGTTACTTAACACTGCCAAGATTAATGATCCTATCATAAAGTAATCAACCATTTAACCAAGATAATACATTTCATTCGAATTAATACTACTCATCATGAATGTGATATATCTTGAATTTTTATCCAAGAGGTGGTCATATTCAATGGTGTACAAAAGGTGATTTTTTCATATCAAGACTAAAAGTTTACTCCAAAATTGCAACATAACTTGTTTCATAAATTTCACATGAATTTAAGTTTTAGTACAACGTACCATTGGGATATTGATGACTAGATAGAGAAACTCAACCAAAGTTTGGAGGATATGATACATATGCATGTAATGACTTAGCATAGGAATTTGGAAGACCACCTTATAGTGGAAAATTTTTCCTATAGAAATGGTTACCATCATTCTCTTAAGAAGAGTGTATTTGAAGCGTTGTATGGGTTGAAATGAAATCCACTATTTATCCAGGAGAATTTGGAAGCACTATTGGCTCGAGGAAGTGGCACCTTAGAAGAAATGGAAAGTATAGTGAAACATGTACAACAAACCCTGAAGACAACCTAGGAAAGGAAAAAGAACCACACAGATAAGTAAAAATTAAAGTGAAACTTTAAGGTGGGTGATGAAGTACTTCTCCAAGTTAAGTTGAAGAGGATTTCCATGTTCTTGCATAAATTGAGAAAGTCGGCATCTAAATATTGTGGAACCTTTGAGATTTTGGTGTAGATTGGTGTAATTTCTTACACATTGGCCCTATCATTGTGTTTGATTATCCATAATGTTTTTTATATATCCTTACTTAATAAATGTGTGCTTGATCCTAGCCATGTTTTGTATTTTGATGCTATACAGATGAAGGACAGTAGGGAGTTTCACACTAAGACCATGATTATTGTAGGAACTAAGAAACAATTCTTGCAAAGCATAATCATTGATTGGGTTGAGGTCTGTTTCCAATAGTACTTAGAAGAAGATGATACATGGAAATTTGAATCAAAAATCAGAAAATTTTATCATTATTTATTTGATGATAACCTCACTCCGAGTTTGTATCCCCTTTTTAGGGGGGGGATTGTTGCAACACCCCATTATAGTGCATCTTTATTTTTTTGTTGATACTTTATTACGAACATAGTTTGATACGTTATGATGAACATTGTAATTCTTAGATGTCATGAATTCATGCTTGCTTTGAGGATTTATTGGGATGTTTCTTTGATGAGGATGATGTTGCTGCTGCTGCTGCTGCTGATGATGATGATGATATATATATATATATATATATATATATATATATATATATATAGCTTTTGAAGGAACATCATAGTATTTTATGAAAACAGGAACCAACTATATTTGTTGATACTTCATTATGGACATGATTTGATAAGTTATGATGAACATTGTAATTATTAGATGTCATGAACTCATGCTTGCTTTGAGGATTTATTGGGTTGTTTATTTGATGATGATGATCATATGATCAAAGAAACATCCCAATAAATCCTCAAAGCAAGCGTGAGTTCATGACATCTAAGAATTACAATGCTCATCATAACTTATCAAACGATGTCCATAGTGAAGTATCAACAAATATAGTTGGTTCATTTTTTTCATAATATACTATGATGTTCCTTCAAAATATAATCTTGTGTAGGTTTATGTTACTTGGTACCCATGCTAACTTGGGTAAGATGTTGGGAGTAGCTTGGAGGAATATTAACTTTGTAGTGGAAATTGTACCCAAGGGAAAGGGATCTTGCTCAACGATGATAGTTATCCTATATCTAGTGCCTTGTGATCTTGGGAAGGGAAATGTTGACTAAAAAATGCTTCCTAAGTTGATTTGGGCTTAAAAACCTAAAAGGGGTGTCTTTATTTCACCAAATATCCATTTTATGACAATTGTATTTTTTTCTCTTAAGGCCAATTTCACCCTAAGTTATTAAGGAAGGGAGGATGCAAAGGACAAGATGTTTTATTGGGAATGAGCCATTATATTAAGAAATATTAGAAAATGGAATGTTTTCCTTGAGTGAGGGATCTAGATTCTTGATGATTGTGGCCTTTAGAAAGATAATTGTTTGGATATGTGATTTGATGAGAGTAGTTTGATAACTAGTACAATAGTATATGACTAATAGTGGAGGGTAGGGGTGTACCTAACCACTGGGGGTATTAATTCCCATTTATTGAGTGTTGTAATTGATTTTGGGCCCTTGGGACTCCACAACTAAAGGTGTTAGGAGACAAAGTGGAATCTTCCACATATGGAGGCACTAGAAACTAGAGTGGAATATCATGGTCCTTGTAGAGGAGCCCCACACCTGGAGGTATTGCAGTATCAAGAGATTGAGTTGGTGTTCATGCACACCATAATACTAAGGGTTATGTGGGTGGTATAAGTCTATAGGCCTCTCCACCACACAATATATATTTTAATTGGATGTTTAACCCATTGATATGATATGTTCGATAGAGTGAGTTGATCTTTGTTGAGTAATTAGATATTTTTTTCCTACATTCTCATTAACCTTGAGCCCTACTTGGGAGGAATCATATGGTTTTGGGTGTTGCATTAGATGGGTGGATAATCAACCCTTGAATTTCATTTCCCCTTTTTGACATTATTGCACTAGAGAATTGGGTTAGACCAAAAGCTAGTCATTATCAAGGCGTAAGGGTTCATGCATTTTCTATTTATGTTACTTATTGTATTGTTCCCATGATTAAATTACATAGATATATTTTACAAAGAAAACAAAATTCCATAAGGTAATCACCCTCCTAGATAGGGTATGTTAGGATGGGCTATTACAAAGTGGTAATAGAGTTAGGTTTAGATCCTAAGGCATGTGAGTTATGGGACCACCACACTTATGCTACAGAGTACCATATGAACACTATACTTTTATTTTCCTCAATCCTATTACATAAATCAATGCAACCATAGTGTTCAATGTGGAATCAATATATAAAGGAAACATGGAATGTAGGTAAATTTCATCTCAACTTAAAAGGAGGATAAATTGAAACAAAACCTTAGTTAAGCATATCAACTTGGAGTTTAAACATAATCATTTTCTTTTCCTAAATATTGTAACCCTACTCAGAATTTTTTTAACTATGTATACCCATTGTAGTCATGGAATAAATGTACATTATGATACAACTTCGAGTCCTTGATTGAAATTAAAATTTAAACATAAGCACACATCTTAGTCACAATCGAAATATAGAAATAAAAAATAATGATCAACATTAAAATGAGCTTAATATTAGTATTATTCTAGTAGTATCTTCATTAATTTAGTTATAATACTCAACCAACAACTGGAGACAAGTTAAAATGAAACCCTTGATCCATAAAAAGACAAACCTAGTAGCTACCAAAAACCTAGAAAGGCCCTTCAATCCAAGAGTTGAGACCTTGTACCAAGTCAAACTAAGGCACAACCCCATCATACCTACAAGAAGTCAAGGGGTTCAAACTGATCCAATGGTATGGAATTACATGTAAACCCTAACTAGGATTGTTTTTCCATGCAACCACTCACCTAAATAGAAGGCGAATAATGTGTCTATAGTGAACCAAGGAGGAGAACATGAGTGCTAGGTTGAGCCCATCTATGTATAAAGTAGTCAAGACCACATGAGCCCCACTCCCATTTATATCCATGAACCCAAGGGTAATAGGCCATGAATCAAGGATAAAACCCCAAACCAATGGTAAAATAGGAAGGAGGGTGTATGATTAAAAAATTGATTGAAATCAACCACGCGAACCATAAAGTTACCTATGGAAGTGCCCCTTGCCTCTACTATAAAAGTCATGGATTGCGTCAAGCCAATAGACTGACCACCATCAATGGAGGAAAATGCAAGTTGACCCTCTCATCATAGAAACATGGTCCTAGTAGTGATTCCTAGTACCAATGCATGCCTTCTCACCACCTTATATCTCCTTCAAAAATTGGGAAAACTAGCCATGACTCATCGCATTGGTTTTCACATATCTCTGTAATGTGCTATATGTTTTCATTGCATATATGTTCCTTTTTATTTCTATGTAAATTATTCTATGGTCATTGGATTTAATATGGTGTGCATATGGATTGGGTAGACCATGCTCTTGAAACAATTTTTTTGTTTGTAAGAAAGACATTCTATTCATAGATTAATAGTAATGCTTACTAACAAACCAAGTCCAAAAAGATAACCAAGTTGAAAAAACAAACAAAAGAAACAAGATAGAGGGCCTACCCATGAAGGGAAACCATACCAAGTTTTAAAGATAGTCATAACATCAATATAATTTTGGAGGAGAAAATATACTGACAAACTGTATAACCAACTAACTAGATAAGAAAAACAAATAAATCTATATTTTTGAGCATGAGAAACCTTAAACAAGACCTAACCATAAAATTTTGAATCCAAATTAACCATTAGAAGGGGACACTTTGGGAGTCTTCAACCTAGATTTTTCCATGGAATCCATAGCTGGAGAAGAATGAGTGTGTAGCTAACCTCCCGAAGGTAATAAAAAGGATCCACCATGGAGTTTGACCTGTTGGAAGATTGGTTGTTGTCAATGATGTCAACCCTAGTCATGGGTTTTGGACCGCAAGATTGATGAAGGTATTTGGACATGAAGGAAAATGAAAATGTAGATACAAGACCCATGGATGGATAGTATACATTATGTTGTTTCCAATGGTATGTTTCACATCATGTGGATCCTCATGGTTAAGGAGAAATGAATTTTTGAAGATGACAAAGTGAATTAAAGAAGGAAGTACATGTAGGCCCTGAAGATAATTAAAGAAAAGAATTACAAAATAAGAAAGTGTCAGGTCGACCCTAATGTCAAAAGGAAGTGACATAAATGGTCTAAATAAATATCATTATACATTCATTTTAAACACAAGTCGAATTTTAGAGGAAATCAAAAGTAAAGAAGGCCAGATTTCAAGGGAGGGTGAAGTATTTTGGTGATGTGTTCTAAGGTATGTTATTTTTCAGGTCATCTTACCACTTTTGCTATAAAAAAATTTCTAGAATGATTTAGATGGTGAAATTGCTATGGTATTTCTATGGTATTGCTATGGTAAAAATTTCATCTCTTGATTCACTATAATTATGGAGATACACTCTATGGAAGATAGGGTTTGTGACCATTCCTAAAGCTAGTCAATAAACAAGTGTTCCAGGTAAAACAATCACAACTTCTTCATCGAGAATAAAACTGACGTGGGACAAATTTCATTGGAAAGCGTATGGACTGTAGTTTATTTTGTGAGAGTTTCAGAATTTGATGTTAAATATTAAGCGCGGGGCATTCTATAAAATTCGGTCCCCTGAATAAACCAGAATTGAACAAGGTCTACCATTCTCTCTATAACTTCTTTTTGGGGAGGTTTCAAGGAGTGAAACTTGGAGAAGTTTCAGAGAATAAATTGAATATTATCTATGGGATCAAAGTATACAAGAATTGGATAATTGTAGAAATTGAAGAAGTCTCAAGAAGCATTATTAGGTTCTATGTGATGGTTGGTTGATGGTGATAATTTAATGTGAAGTTTTATTATCTCTCGTATATTCTTCGGTGGAAGGAAGGGGCAAGGATGGAGAGTTCAACTCTCTCTTGATATTGGAGGATTGTATATTCCTCTTGGATTTTTATCCCTCCCTTTACATTTGGAAGTTGTAGCTACCTTTGGAA
>ML776929.1:2129762-2149003 GCA_009831015.1 Picea engelmannii
GATGATAGGGGGAGAATGAGTGTTTCCATCAATGACAAAGGGGGAGATTGTTGGAAGATTGGTTGTTGTCATTGATGTCAACCCTAGTCATGGGTTTTGGACCGCAAGATTGATGAAGGTATTTGGACATGAAGGAAAATGCAAATGTAGATACAAGACCCATGGATGGATAGTATACATCATGTTTTTTTCGGTGGTACATGCCACGTCACGTGAATCCTCATGGTTGAGGTGAAATGAATTTTTGAAGATGACAAAGTGAATTGAAGAAGGAAGTACATGTAGGCCCTGGAGATAATTAAAGAAAATAATTACAAAATAAGAAAGTGTCAGGTCAGCCCTAATGTCAAAAGGAAGTGACATAAATTGTATAAATAAATATCATTATACATTCATTTTAAACACAAGTCAAATTTAAGAGGAAATCAGAAGTAAAGAAGGTCGGATTTGAAGGGAGGATGAAGTCTTTTGGTGATGTGTTCTAAGGTATGTTATTTTCAGGTCATATTACCACTTTTTCTATAAAAAAAAATTCTAGAATGATTCAAATGGTGAAATTGCTATGGTATTGAGAAGACATATCAAGGTACCTATGGTAAAAATTCCAGCTCTTGATTTGCTATAATTATGGAGATACACTCTGTGGAAGATAGGGTTTGTGACCAGTCCTGAAGCTAGTCAATAAATAGGTGTCCCGGGTAAAATAGTCATAACTTATTCATCGAGAATCCAAATGATATGGGACAAATTTCATTGGAAATATTACGGACTTTAGTTTCATTTTTGCAAGTTTCAGAATATGATGTTAAATATTGAGGGCGGGGCATTCTGTACAAGTTCGGTCTCCTGAATAAACCAGAATTGAACAAGGTCTACCATTCTCTCTATAATTTCTTTTTGGGGAGGATTCAAGGAGTGAAACTTGGAGAAGTTTCAGAGAATAAATTGAATAATATTATCTACAGGATCAGAGTATAAAAGAATTGAATAATTGTAGAAATTGAAGAAGTCTCAGGAAGCATTATCAGGTTTTATGTGATGATTGGTTGATGGTGATAATTTAATGTAAAGTTTTATTATCTCTCGTATATTCTTAGGTGGAAGGAAGGGGAAAGGATGGAGAGTTCAAATCTCTCTTGATATTGGAGTATTGTATCTTCTCTTGGAGGTTTATCCCTCCCTTTACATTTGGAAGTTGTAGCTACCTTTGGAAGTCATTACTTCCCTTGAACAATAACTATTGATTATTTCTCATATATTGTGCATGGTAAATTGTGGTGTATTGGTGTAACTCTTATACTATTGTTCATGGATCATTGGATATAATTGAATTGTTTAAGTATAAGTTGAAAAAGGTTTTAAATTGTACTTGATACTGATTCACCCCTCTCTCAGTATCAATATGACCAACCACTGAACCATATTAATTAGCATATTATTCTATTCATAAAGAGACTCCATCTTATGTTTGAGTTGTCTAAAGTCCTAACCCTTAGGAAGAATTTATAAAGCCACCATAATATTCATGTGTTAGTAGAGCTCCAAAGTTCTATAAAATTTGGAATTTTTGGTTCTGGTACATCCTAGTTTAGGAATATTACCTCCCACCTATTATTCCACTTCCTCATCTTCCTTATATGATGTGACTAAATTAATTGTTGGTATAAATACATTTCTTCAATAACATCCTTTGCAACATGAATCTAGCAAGCTAGGGATTGTTGAGAGATGTTACCACACGGAGCCATGGCAGCTCAGAGAAAGGAAAGAGAATCAAATCAAAACCAAGAAGGGTTAGAGCACCTCTCTGAAAACAATATCAACAAAAAATAAAGAACGCAATCGAGACCATGAACATTGAAATCCAAATGCATATCCTACTTCATCCTTATCCTACTAAACTCCATCATACTCATGAGTGCTAGGAATATTGAGAAATCAATACCTAGTTCCGCCATAAGAACCCTCATCATTCTGCCTCGTACGAGAGTCATCCCTCTCATACCCTCTATCACCTTCTTGTCCATCCAAGAAAGTTATTTTAGTGGAGCTATTAATTTGGGCACATGGGGGATGTCCAGGTGAAGAGACAACCCCAATTTCCATGACCATCCCATCGATTGCATGGTGGAGAGTTGGCACTCCATTCAGGGGCTCTTAAAATAATTATAGTATGGAGTATTTTTTTGTTTTTTATTTCATTATGTTGTTATTTGATTCCAATGCTTGGTGTAGTATAATAAATAGGCAGACTACGCATTGGGTACAACATTTGTTTTTAGAATATATATGTAACTTCCATAGCTAAAAAATATCAGAATGTTGTTATAATAAATTTTTCACAAATTTAATACATTAAATAACAAGGTGGTTAGTGATTTAAAGATTGTTGTTTCTATGTAATGGGTAAAAATTTAAGGTAATTAGGAATCATATTTGATTAGAATAAAATGAAAATAAAAATATTGAATCATTACTTTTAGTATGAATAATAATGAAAAAAATAAACTATCCTTCTAAAGTGATGCAATGAAACCACCCTCCTTAATCGTATAGGTGTTGAAACAATCTAATGGATGCCAAGTAATTAGATGTGCATTTTCTTCTATGGTGTATTGCTATTTTTTTCTATTTTAAGTGCAATCATTAAATTTTAACATGTTAGCTCGTACTTATTATTATTTTTTCTATTAAGTGTTAGATTAATGAAGGATTAATTGTACTATACCTAGGGGGGTAAGATGGGGAACCTAGGGAAGCACCCAATGGGAATGTGGTTATGTATTATTATGTATGGAGACTAATTATAGTAAATAAGGCCCATGGAATAGTGTGAACACAATAAAGGTGAGAAGGTTTACTATAAGGTTCCACCTACTAGAATATTCCTTCTCTAGAATGTTCCTAAGGGATAGAGAGTGATATATAAAGAAGTGTAAGCAATGTATTGGGTAATAGTGAAGAACATTGTTATTTTAACAAGCAAGTATTTCTCGAGGAGTGTTATCCTTCCATAAGGATTAATATATGGTGTTACCCTACCTCAAGGGTTTTGTCTCATTCTTGTGTGAATGATTGGAATTTTTTTTGAAGTTATATTATGGAACATAAATTTGGTATTAGAGCTCTTTCTTGTCTACATTCTTATGTTGAATATTTTGTGACTGGTTGGGTTTATTCTTTTTGATATTAAGGCTTTATATTATGATATATTTTCATATTTATTGAGCAACATAACATTAATCAAATGCATTTTATTACTATATAGATACTACTAGATATTATTACACTACGCAGTTAATCCCGAAAATAATATCTAATATCTTGCACTGCGGAAGCCCCTATATACTACTAGATATTATGAGTATCTATATTGGCTTCACCCATGTCAAGTAGAACAACACTATTGATGTATATTATTTGTACCTTTAAGTATATTAATAATTCATGTGAATCACATGAATGAGGAGATCAACATACTTGTTGAAAGAATAGGGAGACCCTTCATGGTTAAGCAATGACTTCCATTAATTACATCACTTATATTTCATCTATAAGTCAATGTGTTGTTCGTCATCTCCTTAGGACTAGGTTGGATACAATACACACATACAATACATAGGGTGGACCCAACATCAAAAGTTATAAAAAACATAGATCACATTTGGATAGTCAACCCTATCATCCAATTAGTGTTTACGGGACTACTCTGTATGAAACCTAGGTGTGATTGAACTTGCATTAAAGTTATCCATGCATATTGCACTAGAGAAAAAAATCTATTACTTGAATCTAATGGACCTTCGTTGTTGATATTACATGAAGATTGGGTATGGACACCTCAAGTTCATGGGTACAAAGTGAGAATATGGGGAATAATTAGGGTTATATCCCTCATCGTTATCATCTAAACCATTAATATTTATGCTGATAAGTTTAGTGATTAAAGAGCCAAGTGGATGAATAGTATTTATATCATCGAGAAATCAAACAAATGTTTGAGTTATTGGGATCCAATTTAGAGCACCAAATTGTGTGCAGCAGAATCCCAAAGAAGAAGGAATTGAGTGGTAGACTTAATCAGAGAAATAATCATTATAATGTGTGGAGGAAGAAGTATGACCAATGGAAATTTTATTTAGCACCACCACTTGAATCTAGAAGAGAAAAAAAACCACAAGAGAATACAGAGCATACCAACTCTGGGATCAATTGTTTCTAATGTGGAGGATTTGCACATGAATCCTACAAGTTCCCTATGAGAAGGAATCATACCAAGGGAGAAATAAATAATTTGGATCCAGAAAGCACCGTGGAGGATGCAATGAGAGGGAAAAAATATGCAACAATGGGAAATCATCAAGTGAAATATTATACCACTCTAATATAATCTCAAGGTAACATCTATGTGCAAACTTGTACCTTTACGACTGACACATGAATCACTCACAATTTCATATTCCTTATGGTGGTGATTGATTGTAATCTAAACACTTAGAAGCTCCAAAATTCATGGAAGGTGCAAATGGAAAATGGTTCCAAAAAGTGGATCAATCAAGTAGTTGATCAATGTGTGGTGGACCTCATTGTTGGACAAGTGTCATATGTATTCTTGAGTTAGCTTTGGTATCCTACGATAAAACAATTGGACAATATTAGCTAAAACACCATAAATCTAATGTAGATTTGCATGAGAAGAAGTTTGAGAGTATAGATGATGAACAATTGTCTAGTATCATTCTAGGGGATAATACCCCTTGTTAACACAAGTATATGCACACTATTTCTTAAGAATCGGACAGAAATTGAGGTTTTACCCTCAAGAGAATTATGGTGTAAATCATGTGGAATTCTTCCCATGATTTCCACGGGGAAAACAAAAATATTGGAGGCCTAAGCAGCTCAAGCACCCTCTTGACATCTATCCCACTCACATTCCACTCTCCCTTACATGTCACTTCCTCCCCGCCTATCACACCTCTCTCGTTCCTCTGCCACCTCTGCCTTTCCCTTTCCACCGCAACCTCATCCCAACCTCCGTTCCCCTAGTCACTTCCTTCCACATGGTCATCGCTCACTCGTTGGGCCATGCAATTTTTTTCCAAGCACCTCACTCCACATCACCCCTGCACATACACTATCAGATCGCCACCTGAAAATATCGCATTGGTCACAGACAAAGACCATCCATGGCCTCAAGGCATTAGGATGGACTCACATAAGTCATTGGCTCTGTCTGAGAACAGTTATGGGTGTCAGGCCCATCCCTAATCCCAATGAAGATAGTTATTGAAGATTGTGGGAAGAATTTGAGACCTTGCCTCATCCCATAAATGAAAAATGTTGCAGAGAGCATCCATGAAGGCACACTTACGATCTAAAGCTTCCTTATGGGCAATTTTTCATGTAAAGCACATAACTATGCCTGGCTCGCATCTGACATAATGAGGTCTACACAACCTAATAGAGCAGGCGTTGACTGAAGGCTTTGAAGGCAGTGATCTGATCACATTCTTGGTGATTGCATCATTTTAGTATATATAGGCAGTTTTGATATTTTTTAAGGTCGATGGTTGAGCTACGCTCCCGTATTGTGAAACTTTTGATGAAGAACTCTAGTTCTCTAGTTATGTATTTTGATCTGAGACTTCTTGTTTAATGAAAGTCAAATTCTTTTTCATCCTATTTTCCTCTAATACTGAAGTGTCCATGATTGAAGGATTCACATGGATTGTTTTGACTGTATTGTAATGTATGTTTGATTGCATTGTTCTTATTTACGTTCTTCACTTTCCTGAAGTTTTGAATCCAAGAGGATATTGTATATGAAGATTTTTCTCCTTGGGCTGCTGGAAGACCTGATGTCTACAACCGAACTCTAAACTCTCCTCACCAAATTCTTCCCTCTATTCACCCTTACTCCAACTTACTGACTAAATTTAATTAAGACCTCACCTTCATGTGCATACTAGTCAAGTTTTCTGAGTTAAAACGATATCATCTTGAGTCTGCGTGCATTTGACCTCTTTAAAACCAACATGTGACATAAAACTCTTATGGGTACTGAGCTTACCTCCAACGCAATCTGGACGTGACTTCTAGTGCTAACATTTTTGGCATCGTTGTCGAGGAAGGAATTGAAGAATTTTCCCTAGGATAGAACGACAAAGAAGCTTTGATTCTGAAGTTTCATCAGATATCAGTACCATTGAAGATTGCAACTTGCACCTGGAGACTCCACTGTTTTAGTTCTGACTCCTAAAGGCAGACACACGAGGTCCACTTCACTGTTGCCTCTAGCAACATCTCAATATGACCCAAAGGAAATTATCAGAAAGGGAAAGACCACTCAAAAAGGCACCTCTGTTGTTGTACCAAGTTTTTCTGATAATTTGCATAATCCCTCTTTACAAACTCCAGTAATTGTTTTTGATTCTCCTATTATACAAACTGCGGGAGTTTCACAAAATTTAATTTTTGGGAGATTTCATGTCGATTTCTCCCCTTCTATTCTTTGTTTGGAAGGAGAGATATTTGGCACCCCTTTCTCTCCCAATGGTGCAGACCCCGATCCTTGGGTCAAGATCCACGCAGGATCATTCTAAATCTGCCCCTGAGTCAAATTGACTCTTCGATTCCTCCACAGGGAATCCCACACACACACACCACAGTGTTTTCCATAGGTCCATATAGGTATTCCTGTGTGATCAAACACAAGGCATCAACCCAAATCTCCTAACCAACAATATGATTGTGCCCTTTGCTGAATCGGGACTTCGGGTTTCGCGATATCATGATTCCTATTGTCGAGTTTCTCGGCTTTTCAACCCTCCTAAATCCGAAATGATGAAACACCGAAATCTTTGGCCGCGTCCTCCTCCACAGTTGTGTTGCGTTTCGCATCTTCAGGAATTATGGAGCAAAGAACCCCGACCTCTTGTCTTCGAAACTGTCGAAATGTTGAACCCCGATGCGTTCAGCAAAGGCTGGCTCCCCAACAAAACTTTTCGTCAATTCGGAGTTTTGGAATTTGCAACTTCGCAAATCCGGATACAAGTCTCTCAATTCTCCAACCTCCGACACCCGAAACAGTCAACAAAGATTGACTCCGCCTGGCGACGAGAACACGCCACCTGTCTTCCCCACTATACTTTGTTTCTCACATGGATTCTTTCCACCTGTCCACTCAAGCTTTTCGACTTTCAAAACTTGAACAACCCTTCGACAGTCGTTCCTCTATCACTTCAAAACCCCAAACTCTGAAATGGTGCCTTCCACGAGATCAACGGCTATAAGCCTTCATTTGATCCTATGACCCACGTTATTTCGGGCTTCTGAGTACCAGGAGTTTGAAACTCTTGATCCCAAAATGCTGCCTCCTCTGCTTCTCGACACCCGAAGTGCCGAAATCCCAAATTTCCACGCCAAAATCATGTCACAAATCATGACTTCAGGATTTTCGCTCCACTATGCCCCGACTCCTTGTCGTCGGGACCCACGAAATGCCGAACTCCGAAATTTCGAAGTGCCGAAAATACTACACCTAATATTCACACACGATAATCCATTTCACGATTAGGAGGTTCGAGTGACCAAGGGATTTGTCTTGCACTCCAGACTTACAAACCCCCATTTGTCGAAATGATCTTGACGGCTCGATGGTCACGATCAATGGTCGACATTGAATCTTGAAACCAACGTAATGGGTTCGTCGAACCCTTATCCACCTTGCAAATCCTCCATATCCTACGGTCCTCACGACTTCACGAGTTCTCCACGAAGAATTTCGACCGTTCGATTTCTTCCTCAAGAATCTCTGTGAAACGAGCCAATGTTCTTTCACTGGAACTTAACCTTCTGCGCGATGATTTAGCTCCCCATATTCCTTTGATTACTTCAAAGGCATTTATCCTCCTCAGTTTTCTATTCCAACCTTAAGTCTCGAAAGGACTCCTCCACGCACTCTTTGTGGCAATCTTTCAAATACTTCTGTGTATTTGATTCTTCGACTCTGTGCACTCTCGGCAACAACAGTCCTTCACTCTTCAACCTTAGTTGATAAATTATAAGGCTTCAACTAGCCTGCGCAGACCTTGCATGGCTTCTTTGCTTCACTTGCACTTCTGCTGGAATGAGAACAATGGTATCCTTCCTTAGCTTTCTAAGATAAAACTCAGACCTTCATCAACGCACACCTTGCAGACATTCACTGCACTCCTTGCAGGAATTCTCAGGAAGAGAAACAATTGAAACTCATTCTTCTCCTCTCTCAGACTTCATATGCTTAACATGAAATCCCACATTCAACACAACATTGAAACAAATGCATAAATAGAGAGAATAAAACAATTGTAAGTATACCATTCAACAAATGTAAATAGTAAGCATCATAACACCATGAAAATTGAGTCAAAGCTTCATATATTAACTCAAGTGCTCCTGTACATGGGTTCTTCTCTACAGCTCTCTGCTACAGCTCTAATGATGATAATAATACAATGATACAAGGGTGAGGGTGTCTATATCTGTTTTCCCTCCTACTCTCTAAACTATCTAATCTCTTAATTCAAATCTACCTACTTTCATTAAACAGACTTAATGTCTATTACATCCGACAGATGAGAGCAATTGCTTAAGATCTGTGTACAATCTCCAAGATATAACTGCAAGTACGTTCCTCCTAGCTTATTACATTAATGCTTCAGTTTCAAAATTCAAAACATTGTTCATAAAAACGTGCTATTTTCCCATTTGTGCATCCAGCTGCTCCTTTGGCTAGGCGTGTGCTTTTGGCTTTGTACGATGCTCCTGCATCATACTCCCCCGCTTGAAAATTTTCATGAACTCCTGTTCATGAGCTCTTGCACGGTTTGTCCATGCTTATGAATTTCTGCTTCTTCTTCCCAACTAGCATCTTTAACTGGATGTCCCTTCCATTTGACCAAGTATTCAAAATACTCTTTTCTCCAGGTCTTTTTACTAATCCTTTTGTCAATTATGCTTTCCATTTGTGGCTTTTCAGCTATAGGCATTTGTTTTGTCCATTGAATCTCTTTCTGTTCCCTCTCTTCTCCTACTTCTTCAGCTCTGTAAGGGTACAAATTTGCAATATTGAATATCGGTGAGATTCCGACCCCATCGGGTAATTCAATATCATATGTGTTTGCCCCAAATTTCCTTATGACCTTGCACGGTCCAATCTTTTTCATCTTCAGCTTATTATATGTTCCCCTCGGGAACCTTTCCTTCCTCAGATGTGCAAGAATCAGGTCACCAAATTCAAATTGAAGTTCTTACCTGTGTTGATCTGCTCTTCGCTTGTATTCTTGACTCAAACTCTGCAATCGCTCCTTAATTCGGTTGTGAAGCTCCTTCATTCCTTCTGCAAAGTCTTCTGCACTAGCACTCATGAATTCAGCTTGTTCTGAATCTTTCAATTCAGAAACTCCCCTTGGTTGCATTCCATATACAATCTGGAATGGAATTTGCATGTGCTTATATTGAGTGAATCATTGTAAGTGAATTCCACTTGTGGCAGAATGTGATCCCATTGACTGTGGTGTTCAGTCACTAAGCTCCTCAACAAATCTCCCAAGCTTTTGTTCACGAATTATGTCTGTCCATCCATTTGAGGATGATATGATGAGCTAAAAGACAAACTTGTCCCCAGCTTCTTCCATAAGGTCCTCTAGAAATGCCCTATGAACTTGGTATCCCGATCAGACACAATACTCCGTGGTAAGCCGTGAAGTTTGACGACTTCCTTGAAAAACAGGTTCGCAATATGAGTTGTGTCACTGGTTTTCTGGCATGGTATGAAATGTTCCATATTTGAAAATTTGTCGACTACCACAAAGATTGAATCACATCCTCTTTTTTTTCTTGGAATTCCCAATATGAAATCCATGCTCACTACATCCCACGGCCTTTCTAGTATGGGTAACGATTGATATAACCTTGTGTTCCACCTTTTTCCTTTTGTGTGCTGAAAAATTATCCATATTTCCACAAATTTCTTAACATCTGTCCTCATCCCTGGCCAAAAATATGAGCCATTCAAATTTGAGAACATCTTATCATGACAGAAGTGTCTGGCCAATCCTCCATTGTGTTTTTGGTTCAGCAAATTCCCCCTCATGGAGCATTTTGGAATACATAGCTGATTTCCCCAAAATAATAGCCCATCCTGGATCATATACTCAGTCCATTGGCTTTTGTCCCTGAGAACTGGATTCTCAGATGCCTCATATGCCTCCTTAAAATCTGGGTCATCCTTGTACATTTCTTTGAGGTTATCAAAACCCAAAGTCTTGACTCTGAATTCCTGCATAAACAAACATTTTCTACTCAAAGCATCAACAACTTTGTTAGAAGTTCCAGAAATATGTTTAATCGCAAAAGTAAAACTCTGCATGAATTAAACCCATTTAACATGTTTTTGGTTCAACTTATCCTGTCGAGTCATGAATTGTAAAGCGTGATTATCACTGTACAAAACAAACTCTTTAGGAACCAAATAATGTCTCAATTTCTTCAGTGCTTGTATGACTGCATAGAATTATTTGTCATATGTTGAGTACTTGATCTTCGCTTCATTTAGTTTTTCACTTAAGTATGTGATCGACCTGTCATCTTGGCTCAAGACCGCTCCAATTGCAAATCCACTCGTGTCACACTTGACCTGGAATGTATTGCTAAAATCTGGCAAAACCAGAATTGGTTGCTCCGTGATCTTCTTCTTCAGCAGATTGAAACTCTTCTCTGCTTCTTTTGTCCAGTGAAAATATTTGTGTTTTTTCTTCATCGTATCCGTCATTGGAGCACTAATTCCACTAAAATTTCGAATGAATTTCTTGTAGAAACTTGCCAAACCATGGAAGCTTCGAACTTCAAACACGCTCTTCGGCGATGGCCAATTCTTAATTGCATCTACATTTTCTGGATCCATCTTCAGCTCATTTGCAGAGATAACAAAACCCAAATAAATGATTTTTGTCCTCATAAATGATGATTTATTCATGTTGATCAACAATTTCTCCTATTGTAATCTCCTCATTACTGCAACCAGATGTTTTAAGTGCTCTGCTTCAGTCTTGCTGACAACCAATATATCGTCAAGATATACAATGATGAAATTCCGTATGAAATCTTTCAGGACTTCGTTCATCAGCCTCATGAAAGTACTGGGTGCATTTGTTAAGCCAAATGGCATGACAAGACATTCATATAGCCCCTCATTTGTCTTGAATGTTGTCTTCCATTCATCACCTTCTCTCATCAGATTCTGATGATACCCACTTTTCAAATCAATCTTTGAAAAAAACATTGCTTCACTCAAGCAATCCATCAAGTCGTCCATCCTTGGCAATGGAAATCTGTATTTTATGGTAATATTTTTGATCGCCCTTGAGTCTGTACACATTCTCCAGCCTCCATTTTTCTTTGGGCTGAGCACTATCAGAATGGCGCATGGAATCAAGCTTTCTCGAATCAATCCTTTGTCCATTAAGTCCTGGACCTGTCTCTTAACTTCTTCATTTTCCTGTGACATCAACCTATACACAGATTTGTTTTGTAAACTAGCTCTAGGTATAAGGTTGATATGATGGCTTATACTCCTGATAGGTGGCAACGAACAAGGTAGTTCGTCCACTACTATATCAACAAACTCTTGAAGCAAGTCCTGGATTTAGTTTGGTAAATCATCTATCCTCGTACTGGTCAAAACAATTTTGGGCTTCCTGAACACAATAAATTGTGTGTCTTCCTTCTTCTTAACCTCATTAAGAAGTTCCTTCCCACTCATGAGAAGTACAGTGTTTCTCATCTCTATTTTCACCTCTTAGTTTTTAATCAGCAGTAGCATGTGCGTCCTCCCATTTTTCTCCAGGGTGTATATGTTCTTTCTCCCATCATGAATCATGTTCCTGTAATATTGCAACGGTCTACCCAACAATAGATGACAAACATCCATGGGAATGACATCACATAATATTTCATCTTTATATCCTCCTATTTTAAATTCAACTAAACAATGTTTATTAACATTTACCTGATGTCCTTTTTGTAGCCATGAAACTCGGTATGGGATTGGATGTACAACAGTCTCCAGCTCCATCTTTTCTACCATCTATGTAGATACAATATTGTCTGTGCTATCGTTGTCCACTATGACCTTGCATACCCGGTCTTTGGTTTTGCAAGCAGTCCGAAACAGACTATTTATTTGGGTTGGGTTCTCTGCCTCCTTCTTTGGCTTCAAGAGAAATTTCCTCATCATCAAAGATCTTCCACCCTCAGCGTCCTCTACCTCAACATTCCATCCTTGAGTTTCGACAATGTGAGTTTCACCGCCATCTTTCTTCTTATCTGGACACTCATAGGATTTATGTTTGATTTTTCCACAGACAAAGCATTTTACTTCACCGCCTTTGCCTCTTCCTCTTCCTCTAGCTCAAGGAAAAGTATTTCTATCAACATACTGCCCTCTCTATGAGCTTCCTCCTCTCTCATGTTGAGTTTGAGGTTTCTTCCCCTCTTCTTTATATTTCCTTGTTATGTCTTGGGCAATTTTTTTGCCTCTAGCTTGACTTCTACCTCGGCCTCTTTGACCTTGCTTCTGGCTCAACGTTTCTTCGGATTTTAGAGCTATCTGATAAGCATATTCCACATTTCGAATGGTCATCATGCTCATCTCATCTTGAATGTCATACCGCAGACCATTCATGTATCTGACAACTTTTTCATCATTGCTTTCCCGATGACCTGCTCTGATGTTTATATTATAGAACTCTTCAGTGTATTCTTTCACTGACATCAGCTTCTGTCTCAAATTTTGCATCCTCCAAAATAGAGTGATTTGATAATCCTTAGGTATAAATTTGGCTTTCATTTTTGCAACCATTCTATCCCAGCTCTTGATTTTCTGCTTGCGTTTGCAATGTCTGTCAACCTGGAGTTCATCCTTGTTGATTAAGGTTGGTTGTCATTGATGTCAACCCTTGAAGAAAGCCCCGTAGCACAAAGGTTTGGGTAATGGACCCAATATTGTTTGATGTAAATATGACTCATTATTTTTTTTTCATGGTTGATAAGAAGTAAATATGGATGAACTCCAAAGTGGTCCCCTTATGGTGATAGCCCTCACGGGAAGATGCTTTGTGAAGTAAGAGAACCCATGCTTAATTGTGGAATAATGAGATGAAGAAAATTGAATTTGTCAGGGAAACTATCCTAGATGGATAGTGCTTGTCATGTCATTTCCGGTGGTATGTGGAACGCCACATAATTCCTCATGGTTAGAGAGTTATGGCCATGAGAAGTTGGAGACCCCAGGTTTGGGTAATGGACCCAGGTTTGTTTGATGGGTAACAGTATGAGTTATGATGTATTTTCAGATAATACTATTCTATATGGATATTACATGTCATTCCATTTCTGGTGGTATGTAGAACGTCACATAACTCCTCACGGTTTGAGNTCAAAGTGGTTTAAGAGATTTTAAAAGGTAAATAATAAAGTAAAGTGATGAGTGTATTATAATTCAAAGTGAATACAGAATAAATTATTTTAATAATAAATTTAATGGAGAAATTAAAAATGGACCCAACCCTAAAATAAGGAAAGTGGGTCAAGTGACCTAGAAGATGTTTTTAAGGAAGCTACTTGGAGAGTATAAATAAGACGCAAGGCTCTCTCATTTTTAATCACACTTGAGAATATTGAATATCTATATGTTTCTGAGGTAACCAAAGGATATCTAAGCTGAAATTCTGAGGAAAGTGAAGAAAAGAAGGCCGAAATGCAAGGAAGGATAAATTCTTTTGATGGTGCTTTCTAAGGTATGTTATTTATAGGTCATCTCACCATTTTCGCAATAATTTTTTTCTATAATGATTCATATCCTGAACTTTCTATGCAAGTGAGAAAACATATCCAAGTATCTGTGGTTAAAAATTCATCTTGTGGGTCGTTTTATTTTGGTGGAAAATAGGACTTGTGGCCAGTCCTGAAACTAGTCAAAATTAGGTGTTTCAGGTAAAAACGTCATAACTTCTTCATAAAAGATCAACATTCAGTGATACAAATTGTGTTGGTTAGGTTACAGTATTTATTATGTTTTGTAACATTTTTAGATCATTTCATCAAATATTTTGTGCGGGGCACGCTCTACAAGGTCACTCTCTAGAATATTCCAGAATTCCGCAAGGTATGCCATTTTTGCTATAACTCCTTTTCTGAGAGGTTCCAAGTAGTGAAACTGGGAGGAATTAAATTAAACACACTGAAGAACATTGTGTATCAGTTTCAGATATTTATACATTACAACTTTAAATTTATGATTACTTCAAGTTAGGGTTGTTGACTAATCCAAAACTAGGCTTGTGAGACTAAAGAAAAGTTTGATGAAAATGCTAGTCTCTTGTTGTTAAAGTTAGGAAGTTTTGTGGGAATGTGATCATATACACCAGGTCTATTACAGAGCTACAAATTATATTTGTATGATGAAATTGATGAGGGATTTTGGTTGAGGTACATGTTGAGTACATGGTTGAGACAAGTAGTTGATGAGTTGGCACATACATGAGGTGTATAGTTGATGATGTTGGTAAATATTGATGAGTCATAGTTGATGATTAGTTGACACATGATTGGTACAGGTTTATTACAGGTTGGTGCATGGTTGATGCACTTTTTTATGGTACAGTTTGATTACAGGTGGGTGCATGGTTGATGCACTTGTTTATGGTACAGGTTGATTACATGTTGGTGCATGGTTGATGTACTTGTTTATGGTACAGGTTGAGGTACAGGTTGATGCATGGTTGATGCACTTGTTTATGGTACAGGTTGATTACAGGTCGGTGCATGGTTGATGCACTTGTTTATGGTACAGGTTGATTACATGTTGGTGCATGGTTGATGTACTTGTTTATGGTACAGGTTGATTACAGGTTGGTGCATGGTTGATGCATTTGTTTATGGTACAGGTTTATTACAGGTTGAGGTATAGGTTGATGCATGGTTCAGATTTATTGGTACAGGTTTACAACGGTATATCTCACAATGATAGTGTGACAGTGGTGTTGGGAGCTCAACATGTTGTTGACTTTTCATATCAATTAATTGATCTACATAGCTTCCTAACCGGAGTCATTTGTTTTTATTACTCTTCATAACGCAATTTTCGAAACGACAGTTGTAAGTTGTCACTTTTTCCTATTATTGTCTTTCATGCTTCATTCATGACTGGAAGCATGAATACGAAGCATGAAAATTTGTGACTGTGTTACCTTTCTGTTCTAAAATGTCGTCAAAGGCAAGTTGTTCATACAATTTATTAATGAAGTTGGTTCCTCGCCATGAAGAGTTACTCTCTTTGTTTTGATCCTTTCAACATCAAACATGCTTAGAGATTGATGGTTACATTAATCAAAGGACCCCCATGATTTGATATTTTTGGTATGGTTTTGTTTGGTTCTTGGCTTTATATTTCTTTTGCTAAGTCTTGGATTTTCGACTCACCCAAACCTTATGATAGAACCCACGATGCGTGCACTCATTTTTCATTTTAATGTTTTGGTCCTAGACTCATACTAGATGCAAAGGTGGCATTATGATGTGCAGGCAAACATCATTCCCGAGACTGCCCTTGGGATTTTCAAACCCTCTTTGCATGCATTTCAATAATCACCCATCTAATCATTATGAATTATGATCATACACCATTCACTGTTGGAATGTCACGGGCTCGGGTTATGGCTCTAGACTTTCTTTGCAAACCCTCTATGTGTGTTGTGTCTGATTCGTTACCCTTTCATCCATCATGGATCCTGTTGTAAGAGTTGAACCAAACGGCCTTCAAACTTTGCTCTTATACGACGATGCCAGAGAAGATTTGGAGAGAAGTGGTTGGCTCGTTTTCATTAGGAAGTTTCAGGGTTTCAATTTACAGGTTGCCCAAGAGTTCACTTTCTCCTTTGATGGTTGTAGAGTGAAGGTTGGTGATGTGCAACTGGAGGTTACCGAGGAGTTCCTGAGTCAAGCTACAGGGTTACCAGCAAGCAGTCAAAGGTGGTTTAAAAACGCAAAAGTGGAAGAAGTTCCTTGGACCCTGCTGTTTACATCTTGCAAAATTGTAGGGTGTGATAAAGGTATGCCCATTTCCTTCCTAAAAGCTCGGTGGCACGATTTTCTCGCTGTGGTAAAGCAATCTGTTACCTGTGAGGGACGTCAGGCTTGTGTTTTTGTACCATTTGCGTCTTCTTATGATTTTTATGGGTTTACCTTTGAATATGCCATATTATTTACTAAGGAGTCTTTATAAAATGGGTAAGAGATACAAAAAATAGTGGTCAGAATCTAGCCTTTTTCATCACGGCCTAGTTAAAATCTTGTTCATATATCAATTAGAGTCATAGAATGATAGTTGGGATTCGTTCCTAACCCGAAATGGCTATGGTAACCCTGATTAGGGGGAGGTAGATAAACTCGTAGTTGAGGAAACCCTTGTCCACCCGACAACATCCCTCTCACTTCCCTAGACCTGTGTCTCTCCCCCTAATAGCGAACCCTTGATCGATCCAAAGGTCATTGAACATGCCTGTCAGCAGATTACACATCCAAACGATTGTGTTAAAAATGTAAAGAAACCTACAGGAAAGAGATCTAAGGGAAATATTGATATCAATTTTAAAAACAAAAGAGTTGGCAGGCTAATTTCTAGGAGACTTCGTAACAAGTTGAGTTCTCATCTGAGTTCAATCAATATGATCGAAGTTCACGAAATCTTAGACTCAGAAATCGAGAGGTTCCTCGCTGCAGAAGACTTTCATTCATTCGAGACACATCTTGATTGGCCCTACAATTTTGTTGACAATTTACCTCCCTGTCTTAAAAATAATCTAGAGTTTCCTGGTGTCAAATTAATTAATGAATCCACTGTCTGTATGGAGGGTGCTCTGGTTCACAACCAAGTCTATTCCCATGCAACCATTGCGTAGTCAAATTGTGAAGTCTTTCTATCATGGATCTATATATATTATACTGATATCCCTATCCTACAGTCACGGGTTAAGGATTTAAAGGATCAGATCGATGTTTTAACGAGCGAAAACCATAGACTCGAATCTATTATTCAAGGCAAAGAAAAATGCATAAAGACAACAGGCAATGTAGTATTTAAAAATGTGGAGGCTACAACAGCCATTGTGAATTCCAAGGTTGCCTGATACGATTTGATTTCATTAGTTGGAGGTATGATTCTTCATTTTAAAATAGGATTATATTGTTAAAATTAGGTTTCTTTATTTTACAATCAATTGGATTTCATTTACTATAATAACTAGCTACAAAATCGCAAGATTCTGTAGCCAGTTATGTTAATTCGAATTGTGTAAAGTAGTGGTTGAAAATGTATCTAAAATATTCCTATTTTCCTTTTCTTTCAGGATATTCAACAATCCATATCTGAGGCATCCTTGAGACCTTACAGTCATATCTTTGATGTATTCTGTATGAATAGAAATGAATTTTTATTAGTTTTGGAAGATTTAGTAGGATCAGGGTGGTTGCATCCCCCTTTATTTTTGAAATAAATATTTGATCTCAGGAATAGAAACAATTATCTTTCCTGAGGCCTTTATAAACCTATCATTTTTGTAAACAAAGGAATCTTGGCCTGGGGCTGAAGTATGGACAATTACACAAAGACTTGAATGGAACAGAATACATATTACAGCTTTAGCTTTTGTGTATGATGTCTTAGTTTAAGTTATGTTTATCTCGATGTGATAATAGATGGTGATAGCTTTTGTCTTCATGATTTATTGTGAGTTGAGATAATTCATTTTTACATGTTGTCCATATGTCATGTTTCAGATACAATATAGGGTGATCATCGATTCAATTCAAATTATGAGATTTATCTTTGATTTCCTATTGAATGTTTAAATACAAGTTCTTACAAGAAGATTTATCTCATTGTAGTTACTTGTAAATCATAAGATCACTGTGACTGTCTCCATTATACGTTCTGTTATCAAAACTTAGTTTCCAGCATATCGTTTCGCGTTTATTCGGAGTGATCTTAAGATTCGTTGCAGGTTTACCTCTCGGATAAGGTGGTTGGATATTCTCTATTGTACAGACGTTGGATGCATTAATAGGTTAGTCTGTTCTTTTATTTCAATTTCTTGCTTATTATAGAGGTTTTTATATATAGTATAATTTTCACTATCTATATCTTTCTGTTTAATTAAGTAGTTTAATATTTGATTTTATGAATGCATNAAAAAAAAAAAAAAAAACAAGTAGTACTTTGCTTTCTTTATTAATGTCATTAAAAGAACCATTTTACATTCGATTTTTATGAGTTCAGATTAAAACTCGTGATTTATAAATATTGTATATATGATAAATAGAACTATTATACAATTATTATATATATATATATATAGATGTACATATATGTATTTCAGTGATTATTATTTAGTAAGTTATTGCTTTTCTTTTAGTTATTTTTTGCTTCCCTTAGGACTTTAGATTGGCCAATGGAGCCATTAAACTCATCAGAGTGAATTAATCCAAACGGATTGGGTTAATTAGACAACCCCGGACCGGATTCACTCTTCTAATTGACGAGCGGTCGATTTCGCCCGTCAACAAGTGGTTCCATCATTCTACTTTAGGGTGGCAGGATGGGGCAAGGACAGGTGGTTGTAGCCGGAGAACATTGGGGGTTGTAGCCTCCTTCTGGTTGTAGCCAAAGAATTGGGGAGTTGGAGTTTCCCTTAGGTTATAGCCTAAGAAACTAGGGGGTTGGAGCCTCCTTCTAGTTGAAGCTAGAAAACAAAGGAAGTTGGTGCTTCCAATGAATGTAATTCTTCAAGACATATAAGAAAAAACATTTTGTGGTTTTCTCCCGATTTGGGTTTCCACATAAAACACTGGTGTACTGTGTATGTGTATGATTGTTCATTTGTTCATTGTTTATTTACTCTGCAGTTATTGGATAATAATACTTCATTGATATAACACTTGGATTATATGGTTAAAAGGGATTAAATTGCTATCTTATTGATTCAACCACCTTCTCAATAATCCAACAATTGGTATCAGAGCAAGGTTCCTTCAGGAAACAGTTTAACCACTGGAAGGAGATCATGGATTATTTTGAGAATGGAGTACCAATGTTTAATGGTCAGAATGGTTTTAAGTATGAGATGTGGAGCAGAAGGACA
>ML776929.1:2152927-2180270 GCA_009831015.1 Picea engelmannii
GCAGAAAATAACATCAGAGTTGAGTATGTGGGCACAAAAGAACGAGTGGAAGACATCTTTACAAAACCACTTCCACGGGAAGCCTTTGAATATCTTCGCCAAAGACTTGGAGTTATTTCTACTCCAAAAATGAATGCTTTATGAATGCTTATCTTGTATGTCTTATATGTACATGAGGAAGCACCATAAGAGGACAGTATTTCAGGGGGAGCGACCCCAGATGGAAAGATACCTTTGCCATTGATGACAAAGGGGGAGAGATTTATTAGATGCAGAGGACATAGGCATGGTTCCAGGGGGAGCAGATTTATCAGATGCAGAGGACATAGGCATGGTTCCAGAGGGAGCATATTTATCAGATGAAGAGGACAAAGGCATGGTTCCAGGGGGAGCATGAGTGATATGATTTCATTGTTTCATCAGAGTGTTTCCATCAATGCCAAAGGGGGAGATTATTGATTAAGGTTGGTTGTCATTGATGTCAACCCTTGAAGAAAGCCCCATAGCACAAAGGTTTGGGCAATGGACCCAATACTGTTTGATGTAAATATGACTCATTATTGTTTTTTCATGGTTGATAAGAAGTAAATATGGATGAACTGCAAAGTGGTCCCCTTATGGGGATAGCCCTCACGGGAAGACGCTTTGTGAAGTAAGAGAACCCATTCTTAATTGTGGAATAATGAGATGAAGAAAAGTGAATTTGTCAGGGAAAATATCCTAGATGGATATTGATTTTCATGTCATCTCCGGTGGTATGTGGAACGCCACATAATTCCTCACGGTTAGAGAGTTATGGCCATGATAAGTTGGAGACCCCAGGTTTGGGTAATGGACCCAAGTTTATTTGATGGGTAACGGTATGAGTTATGATGTATTTTCATATAATACTATTCTATATGGATAGTACATGTCATGCCATTTCTGGTGGTATGTAGAACGTCACATAACTCCTCACAGTTTGAGAGTTATGGCCTTACGAAGTTGGAGGACCCTCATATGTCATCTAGAAGCCCCAAAAGGTCAAAGTAATCAAAGTGGTTTAAGAGATTTTAAAAGGTAAATAATAAAGTTAAGTGGTGAGTGTATTATAATTCAAAGTGAATACAAAATAAATTATTTCAATAATAAATTTAATGGAGAAATTAAAAGTGGACCCAACCCTAAAATAAGGAAAGTGGGTCAAGTGACCTAGAAAATGTTTTTAAGGAAGCTACTTGGAGAGTATAAATAAGAAGCAAGGCTCTCTCATTTGTAATAACACTTTATCATATTGAATATCTATAGGTGTTTGAGGTAACCAAAGGATATATAAGATGAAATTCTGAGAAAAGTGAAGAAAAGAAGGCCGAAATGCAAGGAAGGATAAATTATTTTGATGGTGCTTTCTAAGGTATGTTATTTACAGGTCATCTCACCATTTTTGCTATAACTTTTTTTGTATAATGATTCAGATCCTTAAATTTCTATTCAAGTGAAAAAACATATCCAAGTATCTTTGGTTAAAAATTCATCTTATGGATCATTTTATTTTGGGAGTTACACTTCGTGGAAAATAGGGTTTGTGGCAAGTCCTGGAACTAGTCAAAATTAGGTGTTTCGGGTAAAAACGTCATAACTTATTGATAAAAGATCCAAATTCAATGATAAAAAATGTTTTGGTTAGGGTACAGTCTTTAGTATGTTTTATAACATTTTCATATCATTTCATCAAATATTTTGTGCGGGGCACGCTCTACAAGGTCGCTCTCTAGAATAATCTAGAATTCAGCAAGGTATGCCATTTTTTCTATAACTCCTTTTCTGAGAGGTTCCAAGTAGTGACACTTGGAGGAATTAAATTAAACACATTGAATAACATTGTGTATCCATTTTAGATAATTATACATTACAGGTTTAAAGTTATGATTACTTCAAGTTAGGGTTGTTGACTAATCCAAAACTAGGCTTGTGAGACTAAAGAAAAGTTTGATGAAAATGCTAGTCTCTTGTTGTTAAAGTTAAGGAAGGTTTGTAGGAATGTGATCATATACACCAGGTCTATTATAGAGCTACAAATTAGATTTGTATGATGAAATTGGTGAGGGATTTTGGTTGAGATACATGTTGAGACAAGTAGTTGATGAGTTGGCACATACATGAGGTGGAGTTGATGATGTTGGTAAATATTGATGAGTCATAGTTGATGAGTAGTTGACACATGATTGGTATAGGTTGATTATAGGTTGGTGCATGGTTGATTCACTTGTTTATGGCACAAGATGATTACAGGTTGGTGCATGGTTGATGCACTTTTTTATGGTACAGGTTGATTACAAGTTGGTGCATGGTTGATGCACTTGTTTATGGTACAGGTTGATTACATGTTGGTGCATGGTTGATGTACTTGTTTATGGTACAGGTTGATTACAGGTTGGTGCATGGTTGATGCACTTGTTTATGGTACAAGTTGATTACTGGTTGGTGCATGGTTGATGCACTTGTTTATGGTACAGGTTGATTACATGTTGGTGCACGGTTGATATACTTGTTTATGGTACAGGTTGATTACAGGTTGGTGCATGGTTGATGCACTTGTTTATGGTACAGGTTGATTACAAGTTGAGGTACAGGTTGATGCATGGTTGATGCATAGTTCAGATTTATTGGTACAGGTTTACAATGGTATATCTCATAGTGATAGTGTGACAGTGGTTCCATCATTCTACTTCAGGGTGGCAGGACAAGGCAAGGACAAGTGGTTGTAGCCACCTTCCGGTTGTAGCCGGAGAACATTGGGGGTTGTAGCCAGAGAATTGGGGAGTTGGAGCTTCCCTCAGGTTGTAGCCTAAGAAACTAGGGGGTTGGAGACTCCTTCCAGTTGCAGCTGGAAAACAAAGGAAGTTGGTGCTTCCAATGAATGTAATTCTTCAAGACATATAAGAAAAAGAATTATGTGGTTTTCTCCCGATTTGGGTTTCCACGTAAAACACTAGTGTACTGTGCATGTGTATGATTGTTCATTTGTTCATTGCTTATTTACTTTGCAGGTATTGGATAATAATGCTTCATTGATATAACACTTGGATTATGTGGTTAAAAGGGATTAAATTTCTCTATTACTGATTCACCCCCCCTCTCAGTAATCCAACAATCCCACCACAAAGCTGCATGCCCTTTAAATCTAGTGACGGCATGTTTGAATTTCTTATCTTCCTCAACATCCTCATAGTCGAAGTATTTGTCTAGAGCTCTAATCCAGTCTAGAAGCTCTTCAACATCTAATTTTCCCTCATACATGGGAATCTCCATCTTTTCTCTGGCACTTATCCTAGCAACAGCCCTGAATAGGCGTTCATCTGCAGCATCTTTGACTGCGATTTCTTCTCCTTCATTTCCAGCTTCAATTTCACTTTCAGCCTCGCTGATATCCCCAGCGTTGACTATGTGCCTCTGTGTTGTCTCCATGGCATCAATCCTGGCACGTAACTCGTGCATTTCTCCTTCTCTTGCTGGATCAGGCATTGGCATTGGCCTGCCTCTCCTTCTCGGCGGCATGGCTGTAAAATATTCCCATGTTCTCTGCTACAGAAAACAAAGAACTTGTTCTGCAGCTCTGATACCACAATGGTGCAGACCCTGAGCCTTGAGTCAAGATCCACACATGATCGTTCTAAATCTGCCCCTGAGTCAAATTGACTCTTCGATTCCTCCATAGGGAATCCCACACACACACACCACAGTTTTTTCCACAGGTCCATATAGGTATGCCCGCGTGATAAAAAACAAGGCATCAACCCAAATCTCATGACCAACAATATGATCACGCCCTTTGCCGAATCGGGACATAGGGTTTCACGATATCGTGATTCCTGTTGTTGAGTTTCTTGGATTTTCAACCTGCCTAAACCCGAAATGCCGAAACACCAAAATCTTTGGCCGCGTCCTGCTCCACAGTTGTGTCACGTTTCACATCTTTAGGAATTCTGGAGAAAATAACCCGGACCTATTGTCTTCAAAACTATCGAAATGCCGAACCCCGATGCGTTCAGCAAAGGCTGGCTCCCCAACAAAACTTTTGATCGATTCAGAGTTTCATACTTCGCGACTTCGCGAATCCGGATACAAGTCTCCCAGTTCTCCAACCTCCGACACCCGAAACAGTCAACGAAGATTGATTCTTCCTAGCGACGAGTACACACCACCTGTCTTCCCCACTATACTCTGTTTCTCACGTGGATTCCTGCCACCTGTCCACTCAAGCTTTCCGGCTTTCAGAACTTCAACAACCCTTCGACAACCATTCCTCTATCACTTCAAAACCCCGAACTACAAAATGGTGCCTTCCACAGGATCAATGTCTATAAGCCTTCATTCGATCCGATGACCCACGTTATTTCGAGCTTCCGGGTAACGATAGTTCGAAACTCTCAATCCCAAAACACTGCCTCCTCTACTTCCCGACACCTGAAGTGCCGAAATCCTGAAATTCCATGCCAAAATCCTATCGCGACTCGCAACTACAGGATTTTCACTCTAGTATGCCCCGACTCCTTGTCGTCAGGACCCCCGAAATGTCGAACTCCGAAATTCTGAAGCCCCGAAAATTCTACGCCTCATCTTCACACACGATAATCCATTTCACAATTTGGAAGTTTGAGTGACCAAGGAATTTGTCTTGCACTCCGGACTTACAAACCCTGATTTGTCGAAATGATCTTGATGGCTCGACGATCATGATCAACGGTCGATGTTGAATATTGATACAAACGTAATGGGTTCGTCCAACCCTTATCCACCCTGCAACTCCTCTGGATCCTACGGTCCTCACGACTTCGCAAGTTCTCCATGGAGAATTTCGACGGTTCGATTTCTTCCTCAAGAATCTATGTGAAACAAGCCAATGTTCTTTTGCCGGAACTTAACCTTCCGCGTGATGATTCAGCTCCCCGTCTTCCTTTGAATACTTCAAAGGCGTTGATCCTCCTGAGCTTTCTATTGCAACCTCAAGTCTCGAAAGGACTCCTGCACGCACTCTTTGCGGTAATCTTTCAAATACTTCTGTGTATTTGATTCTTCGACTCTGTGCACTCTCGACAACAACAATACTTCACTCTTGAACCTTAGTTGATAAATTATAAGGCTTCAAATAGCTTGCGCACACCTTGCATGGATTCTGTGCTTCAATTGCACTTCTACTGGAATGAGAACAAAGGTATCCTTCCTTAGCTTTCTGAGATAAAACTCAGACCTTCATCAACACACACCTTGCAGACATTCACTGCACTCCTTGCAAGAATTCTCAGGAAGAGAAACAATTGAAACTCATTCTTCTCCTCTCTCAGACTTCATATGCTTAACATAAAATCACACATTCAACACAGCATTGAAACAAATGCATAAACAGAGAGAATAAAACAACTGTAAGTATACCATTCAACAAATGTAAACAGTAAGCATAATAACACCATGAAAATTGAGTCAAAGCTTCATATATTAACTCAAGTGCTCCTGTACATGGGTTCTTCTCTACATCTCTCTACTATAGCTCTAATGATGATAATAATACAATGATACAAGGGTGAGGGTGTCTATATCCATTTTCCCTCCTACTCTCTAAACTGTCTAATCTCTTAATTCAAATCTACCTACTTTCATTAAACAGACTTAATGTCTATTACATCCGATAGATGAGAGAAATCCTTCAAGATCTGTGTACAATATCCAAGATATAAATGCAAGTACGTTCCTCCTAGCTTATTACATTAATGCTTCAGTTTCAAAATTCAAAACGTTGTTCATAAAAACATGCTCATTTTCCATCTGCATGTCCAGCTACTCCTTTGGCTAGGCACGTGCTTTTGGCTTTGTACGATGCTCCTGCATCATACTCCCTCACTTGAAAATTTTCATGAACTCCTGTTCATGAGCTCTTGCATGGTCTGTCCATGCTTATGAATTTCTGCTTCATCTTCCCAAGTAGCATCTTCAATTGGATGTCCCTTCCACTTGACCAAGTATTCAAAATACTCTTTTCTCTAGGTCTTTTTGCTAATCCTTTTGTCAATTATGCTTTCCATTTGCGGATTTTCATCTACAGGAATTTGTTTTTTCCATTGAATCTCTTTATGTTCCTTCTCTTCTCCTACTTCTTCAGCTCTGTAAGAGTACAAATCCACAACATTGAATATCGGTGAGATTCCGACCCCATCGGGTAATTCAATCTCATATGCATTTGCCCCAAATTTTCTTATGACCTTGCACGGTCCAATCTTTTTCATCTTCATCTTATTATATGTTCCCCTCAAGAACCTTTCCTTCCTCAAATGTGCAAGAATCAGATCACCAAATTCAAATTGAAGTTCTCTCTTGTGTTGATATTCTCTCCACTTGTATTCTTGACTTGAACTCTGCAATCACTCCTTAATTTGGTTGTGAAGCTCCTTCATTCCTTCTGCAAAGTCTTCTACACTAGCACTCCTGAATTCAGCTTGTTCAGAATCTTTCAATTCAAAAACTCCCCTTGGCTTCATTCCATATACAATCTGGAATGGACTCTGTCCTGTGCTTCTATTGAGTGAATCATTGTAAGTGAATTCCACCTGTGGCATAATGTGATCCCATTAACTGTGGTGTTCAATCACTAAACTCCTCAACAAATATCCCAAGCTTTTATTCACGAATTTTGTCTGTCCATCCATTTGAGGATGATATGTTGAGATAAAAGACAAACTTGTCCCCAACTTCTTCCATAAGGTCCTCCAGAAATTCCCTATGAACTTGGTATCCTGATGAGACACAATACTCCTTGGTAAGCCGTGAAGTCTGACGACCTCCTTGAAAAATAGGTTCGCAATATGAGTTGCGTCACTGGTTTTCTGGCATGGTATGAAATGTGCCATCTTTGAAAATTTTTCGACTACCACAAATATTGACTCACATCCTCTTTGTTTTCTTGGTGGTCCCAATATGAAATCCATGCTCACTCCGTCCCACGACCTTTCTGGTATGGGTAACAGTTGATATAACCCTGTGTTCTACCTTTTTCCTTTTGTGTGCTGACAAATTTTGCATCTGTCCTCATCCCTGGCCAACAATATGAGCCATTCAACTTTGAGAACATCTTATCATGACCGAAGTGTCCGACCAATCCTCCACTGTGTTTTTCCTTCATCAGATTCCCCCTCATGGAGAATTTTGGAATACATAGCTGATTTCCCTGAAATAATAACCCATCATGTATCATATACTCAGTCCATTGGCTTTTGTCCCTGAGAAATGGATTCTCAGATGCCTCATATGCCTCCTTAAAATCCAGGTCATCCTTGTACATTTCTTTGAGGTTATCAAAACCCAAAGTCTTGACTTTGAATTCATGCATAAGAAAACATTTTCTACTCAAAGCATCAACAAATTTGTTAGAAGTTCCAAAAATATGTTTAATCACAAAAGTAAAATTCTGCATGAATTCAACCCATTTAACATGTTTTTGGTTCAACTTCTCCTGTCGAGTCACGAATTGTAAAGCGTGATTATCACTGTACAAAACAAACTCTTTAGGAACCAAATAATGTCTCCATTTCTTCAGTGCGTGTATGACTGCATATAATTCTTTGTCATATGTTGAGTACTTGATCTTCGCTTCATTCAGTTTTTCACTGAAGTATGCAATCGGCCTGTCGTCTTAGCTCAAGACCACTCCAATTGCAAATCCACTCGCATCACACTTGACCTGGAATGTCTTGCTAAAATCTGGAAAAACTAGAATTGGTTGCTCCGTGATCTTCTTCTTCAGCATATTGAAACTCTTCTCTGCTTCTTTTGTCCAGTGAAAATATTTGTGTTTTTTCTTCATCGTATCCATCATTGGTGCACTAATTCGACTGAAATTTTGAATGAATTTCCTGTAGAAACCTGCCAAACCATGGAAGCTTCGAACTTCAAACACGCTCTTTGGCGATGGCCAATTCTTAATTGCATCTACCTTTTCTGGATCCATCTTCAGCTCATTTGCAGAGATAACAAAACCCAAATAAATGAGTTTTGTCCTCATAAATGATGATTTTTTCATGTTAATCAACAATTTCTCCTATTGTAATCTCCTCATTACTGCAACCAGTTGTTTTAAGTGCTCTGCTTCAGTCTTGCTGAAAACCAATATATCGCAAAGGTATACAATGATTAAATTTCCTATGAAATCCTTCAGGACTTCGTTCGTCAGCCTCATGAAAGTATTGGGCGCATTTGTTAAGACAAATGGCATGATAAGCCATTCATATAGCCCCTCACTTGTATTGAATGTTGTCTTCCATTCATCACCTTCTCTCATCCAAATCTGATGATACCCGCTTTTCAAATCAATCTTTGAAAAAAAAAAATCTTCACTCAAGCAATCCATCAAGTCGTCCATCCTTAGAAATGGAAATTTGTATCTGATGGTAATATTTTTGATCGCCCTTGAGTCTGTACACATTCTCCAGCCTCCATATTTCTTTGGGCTCGGCACTGTTGGAACAACGCATGGACTCAAGCTTTCTCGAATCAATCCTTTGTTCATTAAGTCTTGGACCTATCCCGTAACTTCTTCATTTTCCTGCGGCGTCAACCTATACGTGGCTTTGTTTGGTAAACTGGCTCTAGTTATAAGGTCGATATGATGTCTTATACTCCTGATAGGTGGCAACGAACAAGGTAGTTCGTCCACTACTATATCAACAAACTCTTCCAGCAACTCATGGATTTCTTCTGGTAAATCATCTATCCTCGTACTGGTCAAAAACATTTTGGGCTTCCTGACCACAATAAATTGTGTGTCTTCCTTCTTCTTAACCTCATTAAGAAGTTCCTTCCCACTCATGAGAAGTACAGTGTTTCTCATCTCTGTTTTCACCTCTTGGTTTTTAATCGGCAGTAACATGTGTGTCCTCCCATTTTTCTCCAGGGTGTATGTGTTCTTTCTCCCATCATGAATCACGTTCATGTCGTATTTCCACAGTCTACCCAGCAATAGATGAAAAACATCCATGGGAATGAAATCACATAATATTTCATCTTTATATCCTCCTATTTTAAATTCAACTAAACACTGTTTACTGACATTTACCTGATGTCCTTTTTGTAGCCATGAAACTCGGTATGGGCTTGGATGTATAACAGTCTCCAGCTCCAGCTTTTCTACCATCTCTGTAGATACAAGATTGTCTGTGCTACCGCTGTCCACTATGACCTTGCATACTTGGTCTTTGGTTTTGCAAGAAATCTGAAACAGACTATTTTTTGGGGTTGGGTTCTCTGCCTCCTTCTCTGGCTTCAAGAGAACTTTCCTCATCATCAAAGATCTTCCTCCCTCAGCATCTTCTGCCTCAACATTCCATCCTTGAGTTTCGGCAATGTGAGTTTCACCACCATCTTTCTTCTTATCTGGACATTCATAGGATTTATGTTCGATTTTTCCATAGACAAAGCATTTTACTTCATCGCCTCTGCCTCTTCCTCTTCCTCTAGCTCAAGGAAAAGTATTTCTATCAGCATACTTCCCTCTCTGTGAGCTTCCTCCTATCTCATGTTGAGTTTGAGGTTTCTTCCCCTCTTCTTTAGATTTATGAGTTCTGTCTTGGGCAATTGTTTTGCCTCTTGCTTGACTTTTACCTCGGCCTCTTTGACCTTGCTTTCGGCTCAGATTTTCTTCGGATTTCAGAGCTATCTGATAAGAATCTTCCACATTTTGAATGGTCATCATGCTCATCTCATCTTGAATTTCATACCGCAGACCATTCATGTATCTGGCAAATTTTTCATCATTGCTTTCCCGATGACCTGCTCTGATGTTTATCTTGTAGAACTCTTCAGTGTATTCTTTCACTGACATCATCTTCTGTCTCAAATTATGCATCCTCCGAAACAGAGTGATTTGATAATCCTTAGGTATAAATTTGACTTTCATTTTTGCAACCATTCTATCCCAGCTCTTGATTTTTTGCTTGCCTTTGCAATGACTGTCAGCCTGCAGTTCATCCCACCATAGTGATGCATGCCCTTTAAGTCTAGTGATGACATGTTTGACTTTCTTATCTTCCTCGACATCCTCATAGTCAAATTATTTGTCTAGAGCTCTAATCTAGTCTAGAAGCTCTTCAACATCTAAGTTTCCCTCATACATGGGAATCTCCATCTTTTCTCTGGCACCTATCCTAGCAACAACCCTAAATAGGCATTCATATGCAACATCTTTGACTGTGACTTCTTCTCCTGCATTTCCAGCTTCATTTTCACTTTCATCCTCGCTGATATCCCCAGCGTTGACTGTGCACCTCTGTGCTATCTCCATGGCATCAAGATTGGCATGTAACTCGCACATTTCTCTTTCTCTTGTTGGATCAGGCATTGGCATTGACCTGTCTCTTCTTCTTGGCGGCATGGTTGTAAAACGTTCCCTTGTTCTCTGCTACAGAAAACAAAGAACTTGTTTTACATATCTGATACCACAATGGTGTAGACCCTGACCCTTGGGTCAAGATCCACACAGGATCGTTCTAAATCTGCCTGTGAGTCAAATTGACTCTTCGATTCCTCCATAGGGAATCCCACACACACACACCATAGTTTTTTCCACAGGTCCATATAGGTATGCCCGCGTGATCAAACACAAGGCATCAACCCAAATCTCCTGACCAATAATATGATCACGCCCTTTGCCGAATTGGGACTTCGGGTTTCGCGATATCGTGATTCCTGTTGTCGAGTTTCTCGGCTTTTCAACCCGCCTAAAATCGAAATGCCGAAACACCAAAATCTTTGGCCGCATCCTCCTCCACAGGTGTGTCGAGTTTCGCATCTTCAGGAATTATGGAGCAAAGAACCCCGACCTCTTGTCTTCAAAACTGTCGAAATGTCGAACCTTGATCCATTCAGCAAAGGCTGGCTCCCCAACGAAACTTTTTTTCGATTCAGAGTCTATTACATCCGATAGATGAGAGCAATCACTCAAGTTCTGTTTACAATGTCCAAGATATAAATGCAAGTACGTTCCTCCTAGCTTATTACATTAATGCTTCAGTTTCAAAATTCAAAACGTTGTTCATAATAATGTGCTCTTTTTCCATCTGCGCGTCCAACTGCTCCTTTGGCTAGGCGCATGCTTTTGGCTTTGTACGATGCTCCTGCATCACCCAAAGTTGTGAAGTGGAAGGAGAGAGATTTGACCTTAGAATACTTTCCTACTCCTCCTCCCATTAGAGTTGTTTCAGTCGCATAAGGGGAGACTTTTGTTCCCTCAAGCCCCTTGTCTTCACCTCCCAAGAACATTGTCCCAGTTTCACATAGCCCAACTCCATCCCCTCTGGGTTCTCCTCTAGTCCACATACAAATGGCAGGAGCTAATCCCCCCATAACTATGATAGAAGCTATAATAGCTACTGGGTATGCCCCTCTTATTTTTCCTCAGCCTCTGAATGCCCTCCCAATGGATGGCTACCTTAAGCAGTTGCCCAAGTTCAGAGGCGAGGGAGACATAACTGCAGAGGAACACCTTGAATCCTTTTATAGTTTTACAGATTGTCATGTCATCATGGATGCAGGTGTATGGATCAGGATTTTTGTTCATAGCCTTGAGGGTGAGGCTAGTAAGTGGTTTAGGGCCTTGCCTCCTAGATCTATCGATGGGATTGAAGTCCTAGATGAAGCCTTCTTAAATAATTGGGGGGATAGAAAGGATTTCATTTACTATATTACAGAGTTTGTATCACTAAAGAAAAAGGAAGGGGAATCTGTTTCTGACTTCTCAAAGAGATTTAATAAAATGTATAGAAAAATTCCCACTGAGGTTAAGCCTACATAAACCTCTGTAGAGATTACTTATTCTAGTTCTTTTGACCCCGATTTCTTCCTCCTGTTAAGAGAAAGGAGAGCTACCTCCTTAGCTCATATGCAAGATGCAGCCATTGAAGCATAATCCAATATTATGGCAGTTGATGAGATTAGGAGTAAAGTTGAAAAGGATAGAAGAAGGGGAAGGTCTGAAACTTCAACCTCTTCCTCTGTTTCCCACCCTCAAGATGACGAGCTTACCAAATTAGTAAAATCTCTTTCTGCTAATATGGAGAAGGTAAAAATTGAAGCAAGACAGACCTATAGAAGTACTCAAAATTATGATAATAGAGGTAACTTTAGGAGACCTAATAATGCTCCTCAGATACTTCCAAGAGATCCCAGAAAGAGAGGAAGAGATGATCAAGGGATCCAAACCAATTTACAAAACAACTTTGTAGATGAAGAAGATGATCCTGAGATCCATTTCTTGGGTGACACCCCTCCATCCCCTCACTTGACCAATTATGCATATGGGGAGTCCTTGATGGATAATCAAATAAATGAATTAAGTAAGGGAGAGAAGGAAAAAGAGAATCCTAATAAATATAATCTAAGATCTAAAAAGAAGGGGGAAAAGACTAATGCTTCAGATCAGCCCTCAAAAACAGAGAATTACGCCAAGGCTGTGACAGTTGGAAATAAGAAAAAAGATGCTCAAAACCCCCCAATTTTTATTGAATATCCTACCCCAGAAGTCAAGGAGATTCTGAAATCTCCATCTTCCTTCATTTTTGAAAATGAGGTCCAAAAAATAAAGATCCATGTACCATTTTTAGAACTGATAAAAATTAAAGAATTTAGAAAATATATTTCCAATGAGTTGTTGCTCGAATCCTCCTCAAATACCACTAATTCATTAAAACTCCAAGATGAAAAGCCAACAGTCATCTTAGGTCCTTTGATAGAAGATAGAGATGATTTGTCCCCTCCCTTCTATATGTCACTGAACATGCATGATAAGGTGTTGCATAATTGTTTGTTAGACTCAAGGGCATCTCACAATCTAATGCCCAAAGAAGTCATGGATGAACCTGGATTAGAGATCACAAATTCCTACCATGACTTATATTCCTTTCACTCTAGGAAAGTGAAGTGTCTTGGGGTCATCAAAGATGTGGTTGTGACCTTATTTCAGTTGCCCATGAAAAGTGTGGTCATGGACATTATAGTGGTTGATGTTCCCCCCAATTTTTTCATGCTATTGTCAAGATATTGGATAAAAAGACTTGGGGGAACTTTATAGATGGACCTCAAATATCCCATTGTTATTGTATTTTGGGGTGAGCATAGAAGACTTTACAGGAAATATCAATTGGCCTACATCATTAGTGATGAAGCAGACCCCACCAATCCTTCTATTTTTTCCCTTGACACCAATTTGGGATCCAGCATATTGCAGCTCACTGATGCTCCTAAAATCCCTCTTAAAATCAGAGAATAGTCCATCACTTCTTGTGAAACCCCTCCTCCAACTACCCCCAATTGGAAGATGTTATTTGATGGAGCCTCTTCTAAGGAAGGTGTTGGTGTTGGAGTAGTCTTTGTTTCACCTTATCACGAGACTATACCTCTATCATACAAGTTGAAATTTGAAGCCACCAACAATGTGGCAGAGTATGAAGCTCTTATTTTGGGTTTAAGGGCCGCGAAAGACATGGTAATTGAAGAGATATCAATATTTGGGGATGCAAATATAATTATTCATCAAATCAAAAATATTTATCAAGCTAAGCACCCTAGGCTTAGAACTTACAGAAATGAGGTGTGGGACCTAATTGACAGTTTCTTCTTAGCTTTCAACATTTCATTTATTCAAAGAAAGGAGAATACCATGGTTGATTCTTTGGTTGTTTCAGCAAGCCATTTCAGAGTCCCACTGCCACCTAAACTGAAATATGATGTGGAGGTGAAATATAGACCCTCTATACCTGAAAACGTCAAGCATTGGAAGGTGTTTGAGGATGATATTGAGATCAAAAAATTTCTTGAGTCTGTTGATGAATTCTTTGCATAACATATTGACCAATATCATGATTGTGAAAGCAATCCTCGTACTGATGTTTTTCTAAACAAAATTTCCAATCATCATGTTGTTCAGTTGCATAGAAATCATATTCTGAAGGGACTAGTTCCTTTAGAAAGGTTGTTCAATGGGAATGATGTGGAAATAAAGGTTAAAGGCTCAGTTGATGATGTTGATATAACTGAGTACAATATTGGTACAGAGAAATATCCCAAATTTGTCAAGTTGTCAAGCAGCTTGTCAAGAGAGCAAAGGGTCAAATATGTTGAGTTGTTAAAAGAGTTTGTTGATGTGTTTGCCTAGACATATGAAGATCTTAAGACATATAACACAAGTATCATTGAGCATAAGATCCCATTGAAGGAATAATCCAAGCCATTTAGGCATAAGTTGAGACAAATAAATCCTATGTTGCTGCCCATTATGGAGAAAGAAGTAAAAAAGATTTTGGATGCCCAGATTATCATTCCTTTGAGGTATTCTGAATGGGTGGCCAACGTGGTCCCAGTGAGAAAGAAAAATGGACAAATCAGACTTTGTGTGGATTTTCGAAATATGAATAGAATCTCTAAGAAAGAAAATTACCCCTTTCCCAAGATGGAACACATATTATAGAGGGTGGAAGTGGCATCCAAAATGTCTATGATTAATGGATTTTTTGGCTACAATCAAGTCTATGTCTTTCCTGAAGACAGAGAGAAGACAACCTTCACCACTCCTTGGGGTAAATTCATGTATGTTAAGATGCCCTTTGGATTGATGAATGCAAGAGAAACCTTTCAGCGAGCCATGGACATAGATTTTATTGGAGAAAAGGACAAGTTTGTGGTCATTTATTTGGATGACATAACAGTGTTCTCAAAATCTGATGAAGAACATCATGACCATTTGAAAAGTGTCTTTTTGAAATGCAGAAAGTTTGGTCTATCGTTAAATCCAAAGAAGTCATTATTTTCCATGAAAGAAGGGATATTGTTAGGGCACATTGTGTCAGATGAGGGGGTAAGGATTGATCCAAGTAGGGTATAATCTATCCAAAATTTGTCACGCCCTAGATCCAAGAAAGAAGTTCAGTCCTTCTTGGGAAAAATTAATTTTTTGAGAAGGTTTGTTTTGAATTTTGTTGAGTTGGTAAAGTTTATCAAAACCATGTTGAGGAAGGGAAATGAGATCAAGTGGAATTCTGAAGCTTGTAATTATTTCAATCAGGTAAAGAAGGCCTTGACTGAAGAACCTGTTCTTATCAGTCTTGGCTACTTGATGTAGGATCATCACTCCCTGTCCTCAAGCACCAGCCATCCAGCGTGCATTCAATGGAGAGGAGAGGCGCAGCCCTCTCACTTTCAAATTTCAAATTTGAATTTAATGAATTAAATGTTTGTAAGGCTGGTAGAGTCGAGGCCGTGCCTTTGAGCATTCTATAGTTGGTGTCGCCTTAATGGTTGACAGGATGATGGGGATCTAAATCCGATTCGGATTAGCTGGCCATTTCAATGTAATTCATTGTAATTAATGAGAGTTGGTGAGGATGGAGGGAAGAGATCGAGGAGCCCCTCTTAGTAAAAAGATCTTATTTTGTATATAGAGTTAGTTAGTAAGGAAGGTAGAAGCAGAGAGAAGAGAGAAAGTCATGACTCTATTGCAGTCTGAGTTCTCACTGTAAAGAGGCATTTCATATTAATACAATCAGAGCAGTTTTTCCTGCATATTATTCTGTGTATGTTGATGAATGTCTCCATGTGTTAATTATATGTTGTAGATGTATGTTAGATGTGCATTTGCAGGGATAGATAGATTTTCCTATATGAGGGTTCTTTGATTTCAGGTTTGGATTCTTTGTGGCTTCATGCAAGAGGGTGCATGACAGAGTACTGCGGTCTCTGAAAGTCAGTGCATAGAATGCACTTCTGAATTCTGCGGAATTTGGACAGAGTTGTGCCAGGAGGGCGCACCAGCTGAAGTCATTGACTCAAAAGAGGAAGCCTCAAGGTTGTTGAACACCTTGGAGGTAAGAATGTACAGAGGAAGGCACAGAGATAATAGAATCACTGAGGGTTGTGTGGAAGCTCTTCCAGGAGGGCATTGAGCAAGTGCATAGAGGGAACAAAAGAAATCTATTCTGAGTTCAGAGGAAGGAGAAGTTTCGAGGAGGAAGACACTCACAGAGGGCAGAATCGTTGAGAATTATGTAAAGACTCTGCCAGGAGGGCATTGAGAAAATGCACAGGATGCACTGAGGAGAACTCTATTTAGAGTTCAGTGAGAAGACAGAGTCACTGAAGATTCTAGAGAAATTTTCCAGGTGGGCATTGAGCAGTTGCATAGAGTGCACAGAAGGAACTCTGGTTTGAGTTCAGAGAGAAGAGAAGTGTCATAGGAGGAGACGCTCACAGGGTTACTAAACACCCTGCAGGCTCAGCAAAGTGTGCTTCAGCAGGAAGTTGCTAGAGGGAACTTACATCCCTTCAAGGAGAGAAAGGGACAGACACACTTTGAGGTCAAAGCCACAAATAAGCTCAGAGGAGATAGTACAATTGCGTGCAAGGACCCTGCAAGGAGTCGCAGTGGCTAAGAAAACCCTTTTGAGGGTTCATAGTTTGAGGAGCTCAGGAGGGATAGTGCCTTAGCGCACCGAGTAAAAACAGAGTGAGAAGAAGGTCGAGAAACCCTTTGAGGTTTCATAGTTGACAAAGCTTAGGAGGAACAGCGTTCCTAGAATGCAGGCGACATCCAAAGGAATTAAGTTCACAGAGAAAAGAAAAGGTCGAGGCCTTTGAAAATTTGAAAATCTTCCAAGGGGGGAAGGGAAGGAGCGCCTGCTCAGGAAAGAGTAACAACAACCGTTGGATCAGTAGCACAGATAACCACTGATCATAGGATCAGGGAAAGCTACGCAGAGGTTAAACCCATAGAGGTGGCGTAGCAGAAGATCATTTCGGCATTTCAGAGTTCGAGGTTTAGATCAGCAAGGGATTTTGGAGTCGCTGCATCGTGAACTCCCGATTTGTGAAATCACACCAGCTGTTGGATCTGGAGCACGATGGCATGAGAGCTGCAGGATCAAGGATACGTGCATAGGGTTGAGTCCCTAGAAGGTGCACGGGAAAAAGGATCTGGGTCGTCAGATCTAGTGCAAAGGATCGATAGCCATCGGATCCGAAGGAAGGTGCACAAAGTTTAACCTTTTGAAGGCCGCATAGAGGAGAAGAAATAGACGGTGGAGACACTTCGTTGAGAAGTGTGAAATCCCATGGACCATTGGATGAGAAGAACCAGGGCCGTAGATTCCCCTTTAGAGTAGAATTTCATCATTTTGGTATTTCGGGGTTCGACATTTCGGCAACACCGATGACAAGGAGATAGGGCACTTGGTATTGAAAATCCTGAAGTCGCGAAACACGACGTGACTTTGGAGTAGGGCTGTGGTCCTGGAGGAAGCATCCATTTTGGCATTTCGACATTTTGGAATTTCATGGTCCAGAAGGTTGAAGTACCAGGAACCATCTGCAGTCGGAATCGTGAAATCGCGAGTTCTGAAATCCTAAAAAGTGGATCATGGTCACGAAGAGATTTCGGCATTTCGAAACCCGAGGATTTGAAAGACAGAGAACCAGGGGAATGCTTGCATCGTATTTTCCCAAATCATGAAATCCAGTAACGTGGTCGCGTGGACGAAGACCTTTTCAACATTTCAGGAACCAAGTTTTTGACAGGCCGGGAGTCGGGAAACAGGGAGTTCCAACTCACGAAATTGCGAAACGCGAAAACCCGAAAACATTCGGAGGCTAAGGGGAGGACCCAGAGTCGTTAGGCCCTTTTTGGTGTTTCGACGACCGAGATTTGGAAGGGACAAGGAGCCTAGGAGAGCTCTCTTGCGGGAGTCCCGAAAACCCGAAATCCGAAAGGTGGGTTGGTTGAAAGGCTCGCACTTGGTGCATGTTTGCGCAGGTGGGGTTTTCGTAGAAGGACCTGTGGATCAGATTCGTGGGGTTCCAGTGAGGACCCGAAAGAACTAATTCAGTTCTGCAGATTCGAAGAAGAGCGATCCTGTGCAGATCTCGGCCCGAGGGTCGGGAGTCTGCGTCACTACTTCAAGGATTTTTTTATTTTCTCTTTTGCTTCATCTGACATAATAGCAGTTGTTTTATTGCAGAAGAATGTTGAAGGATTAGAGAAACCCATTTCCTTTTTCAGTAGGGCACTGAGAGATGCTAAAATAAAATATGACATCATGGAAAAGAAGGCATATGTGTTGGTTAAATCTCTCAAATCTTTCATAGTTTATGTGCTACATTCAAAATTCATTGCATATGTCCCTTCAACTTCTATGAAGGAGATCCTCATTCAGCCTAACATAGATGGAAGAAGGATCAAGTGGATTGCCAAGATCCTAGAATTTGATCTTGAAATAAAACCTACCAAACTGGTTAAAGGTCAAGGTTTAGCTAGGTTACTGAATGAATCTAATTGTAAATCCTTGGTGGTCAATTTCATCAACATTTTTTCAGAGAATCAGCAAGCTGAGTTGTCTGATGAAGATCCTCAAGTCACACCCCCATTGGTAGGATGCATTTGGTATAAAGACATTATATTTTTCCTACAGAAGTTGTAGCCTCCTGATGTCATGGAAAAGAGAAAGGTAAGAGATTTGAAGCTCAAACCAATTAAATATTGTCTGATTGATCAAGTATTGTATTGGAAAGACTCTTTAGGAGTGTTATTGAGATGCCAAGACCCACAGGAATCCCAAAATATTATATATGATTTTCATGATAGTTATGTGGGGGGCATCACTTCTAGAGAACCACAGGTCATAAAATTCTTAGGGCTGGGTATTTTTGGCCTAGTCTCTTTTCTGATGTTTGTGCAAAGATCAGGGCTTGTGTTAAATGTCAGAAATTCTCTGAAAATCAGAAACTCAAGTCTCTGCCACTAAAACCCGTGGTAGCTTCAGGGCCCTTTCAGCAGTGGGGCCTAGATTTTATTGGGGAAATTCATCCTTCTTCAAGTGGTCAGCATAGGTGGATCTTCACTGCCACATAATACTTTACCAAGTGGATAGAAGCCATCCCCATAAGAAATGCTTCCCACAAAGTAATCATCATTTTTCTTAAGGATATTACGGCAAGATTTGGTTGTCCAAACAGAATTGTCATGGATAATGCTGCAATATTCAAGGTTGAACCATTGATTAAGTTTTGTGAATAGTTTGGGATCACATTGATTAACTCTACTCCTTACTACCCCCAAGGGAATGGACTGGAAGATTCCTCTAACAAGAGCCTTATTAAGATAATCAAAAGACTGTTAGAGGACAATAAGAAAGCATGGGATTCAAAGCTTAAATTTTCTCTATGGGTTGACCGAGTGACAACAAAGAGATCCCTTGGTGTATCTCCTTTACATATTGTGTATGGAGTTGAGGCCATCTTTCCTTCTCAGCTCGCCTTGCCTATGGAAAAATTCTTCCAAGACTACCAGGGAGAACCAGATGATATGATTAGAAGAATACAATAGCTGGTATAAGTGCAACAGACTAGGGAGAAACTACTAGAAAAAGAACATGACCATCAATAGAAGATCAATCAGGCCTTTGACAAGAAGGTAAACAAAAAGGATTTCCAGCTGGGATATCTAGTACTCAAGTGGGATGCACCTAAAAATGATAAAGGCAAGTAGAGTAAATTTGAGGCCTTATGGATCGGCCCCTTCAACATTTCTGAGGTTTTTTCAAATAACACTTACAAGTTGCACGATTTGGAGGATGATGAAGTTTTTGGTATCCCTGTAAATGGGAATTTTCTGAAGAAGTGTTTTACTTAAGCCATGAGTGGCTTCCCATGTCATTTCAAATATCATTTTTCTTTTGGTTTTGGTTTTTATAAGTGACTCCACAACCCAATACTAAGGCACTGAAACTGCAAGAGTTCTTAGAGCCTCACAGGGAAGTCTCTATCCCCCATGGAGCCTATATGTTAACACAAGGAGATGCAAACTGTTTATTAAAAATCAGACAAAAATTGAGGTTTACCCTCAAGAGCATTATGGTGTAAATCATGTGGCATTCTGCCCATAATTTCCATAGGGAAAATGAAAATATTGGATGCCTAAGAAGCTCAAGCACCCTCCTGACATCTGCCCCACTCACATTCCACTCTCCCTTACATGTCACTTCCTCCTTGCCTATCACGCCTCCCACGTTCCTCTGCCACCTCTGCCTTTCCCTTACCAATACAACCTCCTCCCAGCCTCCTCTCCCCCAATCGCTTCCTTCCACATGGTCGTCGCTCACTCGTTGGGGCATGCACGTTTTCTCTAAGAACCTCACTCCACATCACCCCTGCGCATACGCTATCAGACCGCCACCTACAAATCTTGCATTGGTCACAGACAAAGACCATTCATGGTCTCGAGGCGTCAGGATGGACTCATAGAAGTCATTGGAACCATCTGAGAACAATTATGGGTGTCTGGCCTAGTCCTAATCCCAATGAAGAGAGTTATTGAAGATTGTGGGTAGCAGTTAAGACCTCGCCTCATCCCATAAATGGAAAACATTGTAGAGAGCAGCCATGAAGGCGCACTTACGATCCAAAGCTTCCTTATGGGAAATTTTTCCAGTAAAGCACATAACTATGCATGGCTCGTGTCTGACATAATGAGGTATGCACAACCTGACAGAGAGGACATCGACTGAAGGCTTTGAAGGCAGTGATCTGATCACATTCCTAGTGGTTGTAGCATTTTAGTATATATAGGCAGTTTTGATATTTTTTTAAGGTCGATGGTTGAGCTATGCTCCCGTATTGTAAAACTTTTGATGAAGAACTCTGGTTCTCTGGTTATGTATTTTGATCTGAGACTTCTTGTTTAATGAAAGTCAGCTTCTTTTTCATCCTATTTTCCTTTGATACTGAAGTGTCCATGATTGAAGGATTCACATGGATTTTTTTTACTGTATTATAATGTATGTTTGATTGTAGTGTTGTTATTTACGTGTCAGCTTCTTGTATTTGAAGATTTTCCTCCTTAGGCTGTTGGAAGACCTGATGTCTACAGTAGACCTCTACACTCTCCTCACCAAATTATTCCCTATATTGACCCTTACTCCAACTTACTGACTGAAGTTAATTAAGACCTCACCTGCGTGTGCATACCAGTCTAGTTTTCTGAGTTAAAACGACATCATCTTGAGTCTGCACCCATTTGACCTCTTTAAAACCAACCTGTGACATAAAAATTTGATGGGTATTGGGCTTACCTCCAACACAATTTGAAGGAAACTTCTAGTGATAACACCCCTTATGCTAGTAACACAATTATTAGTTATGAAAACTAAGTATAGTGTGTTCAAGGGATGTAAAGGTCACCTAACTCATATCACTAAAGAGAAAAAATAGCCAAGTGTAGAAGTAGATCAATTATTGTTGCTAAAAGAACTCGTGGACGTATTCTTGGAAGAATGTTTAGGCTTACCACTTACCTGAGAAGTAAATTACATGATATACCTAATGCTTGTGGCAATACCGATATTGAAAGCACCTTACAGATTTGGAAATAATGAGTTTGGGGATATCAAATTGCGACTACATGAGCTCTTAGAAAAATGACTCATATGAACTAGTGCATCACCTTGGGGAGAACCACTATTATTTGTTAAGAAAAATGATTAAAAATTTCAAATGTGCATTAATTATAGGTTGTTGAGTAAAGTGACAATCAAGAACATGTACCATCTACCTTTCACCTCCAATATCTGCACTTCAAAAAATAAGTCCAATCACTAAATATAAATCTTACATAAACTTGAGGACACCAACCATTGTCACCTCGATGGTCCTCGTCTGACTTTAGTATATCTATTCTCCAACACAAGGGAGGATTCCCTAGTTAGACTACAAATCCATCCTTGCAAATCTTGATAAAAAAATCATATTTGTAGTATGAAGATACTTTTAGATTTTGGTAATAAAGTGATGGTGGAATATTAAAACCAATGTCTATCCATTGGGAAGTGGAGTCAATATCAAAGAGAAATAAGGCTTGAGTATGATGGAGAATATGTATTCAAGGCATGCATTGATGTGCTACAATTAGTCTGAAAATAGAATTTTGTATTGTTCAAGAATACGTGAGCACCCTGATGTAAGATGCACTATCACAACCATGAGATCATTTCCAAGTAATAATGTGTAACCATGAATAATAGATAAATCACCGCTATGAAACCCTACTGAAGTAAATTGTGTATGAAAAACTTCTAGTTGAATGATCAACCGATGACACATCATATCTTCAAATCTAATTTCACCATGAGATCAAGGAGACATAGCATACCACACTCAATCTTATTTCATAGTTATGAGATACTCCAAGCATTGGATAAACAACTACAACCATAAAATTCTAGCAACACATTTCTTTAATTATCCAAGATTTCTTTAAGAGTTAGGGATGGTTTTACCTCAACCTTAATGTTCTCTTATTGGAGCAATAATTACCTTCCACAAATATTATGTTAGTAGCAACACACAATGGAAATCCTTGAAAAACACTTTTCATCCATGCAAGAGAAAGGAGAAATGAAACACCTTATAACCCTTAATGTCTTCCTCCCAATATATCTTCAACTAAATTGGTAATGGAATCCACATTCATCCAACCATGATTTACAAATGGGATCTCTCTTCTCTTCATATATATCATCCTTAATCATATTACAATAAAATATTCATTAGAGAGATCAATATCAACTTTTTCCTCCAAGAATTAATGATAAAATGTCATACAAAGGAGTGTTTAACTTCTTTGACTTTGTCATGAATGTTTCATCTCTAAAAAACAATGCCTTTCTTTGAGAATGATCATTCATCCCAAAAATGTGTTTTAACAACATTGTTTGACCTTCTCTAGGCTAGACACTTCCTTAAAGCAGACCACTTTCCTCAAAATATGCCATAAACTTCTCCAAGATGAAGCACCATAGGAATATGTGTAAGTAGTTTGTTAAGGGTTCATTAATCCTTCTCAAAATAGAAACCAACGCATAAGAAAGGGCAGTTCTCTTCTATTCCTAAGATGATTTCTTTGAAAATTGTGCCAAAGTAGCTAAGTGTCCATTAACATTTCCTTAACTGATACATGCATGCCACATGTATGTTATAGTAATGGAACTCTCCAAGGATAACCTTCAAATAGTTCCTCTACCTAAAAATATCAATAAAATTAAACAAAAGGAGTGCTCCTCACATAGTTCATGATATTTCACATAGGTGTGCTCTCCTATTGTGTTGGAAAATATATAACCCCTAATGTACATGTTACTCATAATTTATGTGCCCTCATCACTACTGGTAACTACCTAGAATTATTTCCTAGTTTTTTTCCAAAAATATGCCCAACTTGTTCTTACTAATGTATCATCCTCATTCAAGAATGCATGAAATAAATACATACTTATATATTGATCGATTGCCTCATATCATCATTGTATATATGTTGTTAAATTCTTTTGGATGTTGAAATGATTTTGATTTAATGTTTTCATAAGAGTTATTAGATCAACCTAATTAATTCCTTTAATATGACCAAGGATGAACTTGGGAACTGTACCTTCATTGTGATAGTTAATAAACTAAAGGACAACACTATTTCTCTAATCTAATACTACAAGTACGAAACTCTCCAAATAGCTCAAGATTTCCAACATACCAACATTGCTATAACATATGTTTTCCACTCCACAAGTCATGTTATTCTGAAGATAATAATCTATAGGTTTGGTTTTCACTTTTAATATAATAAATGTGTATTTTTTCTACCACATGATATTGTCCATGAAGATAACATCGTGTTTTCTTCATTTTCCTTCAAGCTACTCCAATCCTTATCAAATTTCATTCTACCCATTGCAGGAATCACTAGATACCATACTAGATTAGATTGTTCATACAATTGAACAAGTCTTTCAAATGTGAGGGGTGAAAGGTTCTTCAATTACAACTTCATGACTCCAAGTTCACTTCAAACTTTGCATTAACTTCCTCTGAAAAATGGATAAACTATAAGACCTAATAGAATTAAATAAGTTACATCTATAAATGCCAAAGTCATATTGTAGCCATTGTATATCTCGATCTATTCCATGTATTTTCCTTGTCAAAAGAACACTAAGAATATTCAAAATTCATATAAATATTTAACTCAATGGATTTAAGTGCCCTAATTAGCTTCCTTCAAAAATCCCAAAGTGTACATTCAATTTAGGTGGTAATAATTGGTTCCATATGGGGACTATGCACTCTAGTGGGGTACAAGAGAGCATTAGAATCTCTGTTTTACATGCTAAAACTACCATAAAATGTTGAGAAATAGTGGCAATATGGACCCAAACTTGACATCTCATAACCTCACTTCAAAAAATTTAAGCATTTCTTGTTTTCAAAATACAATGCTTCTACAAAATAAGGCATGTGCCTAATGCCAAAGGAAATATAAATGAAATATTTTTTCATGACCATTGACCTTATTCTTTCTACCATACTCTACCATATGACAATGCAAATGCTATTTTAAATAATAAATCCAATGCAACCATAATATCCTTGCATAAGTAACATGATACCTCCACTTGTATTTGGAAATAAACTAAAACAAGGCCACACCATACATCAAATAATCATAAGCTAGAATATCTATCACTATATGGTTGAAAATTGAAGTGACCTCCCACATTGGATTTTCTAAAGGTAAGTTTGTTCCACTACATACTTGGTCCATCTAATGTGGGACGGGTATGATATAGTCTCCAACATATGAATAGGGCATCCCATCATCAGGCCACAAATCACTTCCATAGACAACCATATGACTCTCCCAAATCTTATCTTCATGCTCCAACATATATCCTCTTAGGGTGTCATGAAAATAAATTTCCACACCCTCAAACAACAAGGGTTTAGGATGTGGCTCTAATATAAACCTAAAAAAAATCATTTCCCTTCGTTTGTACCCTCTATCAAGCATCCACATGAAGCATGCCACCAAATTTCAAATTTGGAAAAACAAACCAGCTCATGATTTAGGGCTTGATGCTTGCTCTTGGAATACTGAAAAAATGCCACAATACTTCAATGATTGAGCATGTTATTGTCCCAAACATATTGTAGCCCCCAATGCACATCTCCTTGCTGATTTTTCATACTTGAATTGGGTACTAACTAAAGACATCAATGGCTGAAAATTTTCAACATATTTAATTTGATCATAATGTTTCTTATGCTGCAAGAAATCCACCCCTTTGATGAGGACGTATAGATGTTCATCAATCATGGAAAATGATTCACATATCTCAACCTCTTTTTCTTGTCCAAATTCTAAGGAAATAGGACCTACAATCTTCTTCATACACCATGGGATTTCTCATAGTAGTAATTGGAAGTGAAAAGTGTGAATTTGTCTTTTTTCCATCAAACTCTTACTATCCATGTCATATATGGGATATCCATGAAGAAAACCAATGATTTTCATCCCAACTATGTCTTCCAACAATAAAATGAGTGCATATCATCATCCGTTTGGTTGTCATATTGTTAATTACATGAGAAAATGAGAGCACCTGACATGTTTTCATCTTCCAAGAGTTTCTCCTCAAGATGTGTGCTCTTCAATCCATCAAAAGATTCAAATTAATTTCATAAATTTGAAAAGGAACATAGCTTACCAAGTCTTATTTTTCAAAGGAGGATGTAGTGGATCCTTGAATGTATTCAATAGAGTCTTCACCACCAATATCATCATCGGGATCTTCTTCACAAGGTGCTACTAGAAGTTCTTCAACAATTGGATATGAAACACCACATGATAATGGCTCTTGTGATGAAGTAGATTGATCTTCCATTAAAGAATTCCCTTCAAGGTGTTCATCTTCATTATTTACATAGCCATATATTATTTTCAAAATATCACCAAAATTGCATTGCCTCCACTCTAACTTGTTCAACCAATAGTTCATCCTCCACTCTAATTATGTCACACTCTAATTCAACACATTGATTTCAACCTCCAATAAAGACTTCAGAAATAAATTGTAATTTATGAGTAGAAATACAAAATGACTAAGATATGAAAAATATAGCAGTGGAAATAACAATGAATAGCAGACAAAATATCACCACATTTGACACTAGATATCTACGTGATGCCCCTAGAAAATCCCCGAAGGGAAAACTAGCCAAAGAGATATTCTTTATTATGAGCTCATGAAGGAAAATACTCAGAAATTACAACATTACTTTTCATCCTATTAAATCACTATACTTATCTCAAATACACAGTCCAAACTCCTAGAAATATGTGTGAAAATAACACCTTGATTTATGTGCAACAAGAAAAGCCAAATTGTACGACCCCTATTGTATAGCATGACATCCGTTAACTATTATAACAACACCCTAGAAAACAATGCCCAACTTTTGTACTTTCAGGTACAGACAATACAGATTTATAGCAGCAAGGTGCCTCAAAATCCATGCAACTTTGTCTCAAAATCTGTGCCCAAAGTGCCTCGATTTCAATTCCAAAGTAAGTTATACGACATTGTCATTAATGGTTGTATGGATTGCATGAATTTTCTATTGTACGGATTGATTTGATGCTGAAATTAATCCTTGGGATGCATTCCCTCTCTTTCCTTGAGATATGCACCCCTTCTCTTGTTGTTCTTCTTCTTTCTCCTTCAACTCAATCTCTCTTTCTCTCCTTGAAAAGTGTGCCCCTTCTTCCTCAAATGATTATTTTATTCACTCATTAATGAGTAACTTCCCTAACCCTATATCTCCGAAGAGATAGACAATCAATATTATATCTTTCCCTCTTGAGATCAATGGTCACAACTTATCTTCCATTGAATTCACTTAAATCACTTAAGTGACCCAAACTTCATAAAGTCACTTTTACCCATTAAATATTAAAAGAACCAACTTAACTTTATAAAATCACTTTATGATGCAGGAGCATCCGCACCTCGTCGTGCGCGCCTGCACGGGAAGATGGAAAAGACTTCAAAGGGAGACGTCAGGGTCACGGTCGTGACTATTTTGAGGAGCGCCGCCGATTGAATAAAGAATCCATATTTAGGTGTACTTATGTATCAATTGGGACCTGGAGCAGATAAGCTCTCGTCCTTGTACAGCAGGAACACTTATTAGATTTTAAATGCAGAAAGATTAGATTGGATACAGGTAGATAGGGTCATTAAGTGTAGATTAGACAATTTAGCTTTTGTGAGGGAAAACAGAATATAGGCACCCTCCTTTTCTGTATTATTATCATTAGAGATCTGAGATCCGCGTGAGCATCAGGAGGAAGAAGGAAGAACAAGCAGAGAACTTGTGAAGAGTCCCCATGTACAGTTCGTGAATTAATAGAAAGATTGATTCAGGTCATGGCTGTGATTATTCTCTGTGTCTTGTT
>ML776929.1:2185584-2209585 GCA_009831015.1 Picea engelmannii
TAAGTTATAAAGGGGAAGCGTGTGTGAGAGAGAGAGACTGTGGGTTGCGAACCCCCGATAAGGGAAGGAAGAGTGTCAACTCTTCGGGCCGCGGATTTGTGAAGGTCCTGGTGGGGCGACCGTGCTCGCGAGGGGCAGGGTTGTGGCCACTTTATAAAGTCGAGTCATTAGAGAGAGGAATTTGCTTGGTCACTTCTGCATGTTGGGCACCACTAATGCAGAAAGGCCTCCAAGCTACAAAAACGTGCAGTCTCTCTTAGTGAAGGAGGTACTTCTAGAAACTCACCAGAATATTCCTCCAACCCCATAATATTATCTATTGTTGTAGTTGCTTCCTCTGAACTAAAAGCCTCTTGTCCCTCTGAACTAGAATCAACTACTACTACCTGCATTGAACTCTGATCTAGAGACTTGTACATCCAAGGCATGATCCTAGAAGTCTCCTCATTCCTATGATAATTCAACTATGTCATCTCATACCAGTTGAGTCCTATGAGAGTACTGGAAGGGGCCTGAGTTCCCAATATCAACTCACTCTTATGAGAAACCTGCTCACTCTCTGAAACTAACACAAATTATGAATCCAAGAATCAACTAGATCCAACCATAGACTGTCCCAACATCCTATATAAGCTATCATACTGGACACCAAAAAATATTGCTATGTCAGGAGTAACTCCCTCTGTATATAGAAACACTAATCCATGGAATAAAACAACTCCACATCCATCAACCTCCAAAGATGACATTGAGAGTAAATTTATCGGCAGCTCTAGAAGAAACAATACCTTGGCCAACTCTAGAAAACCTCCTAACTCTAGATGGAATTCCATGCATCCAACCCCTTCCACTACATGTATGGTGCTATCCCCACAACCCACATAATAGTATGAGTCTATCTATAAAAAAATGAGGAACACTTACCTCATTCCTGTCATATGTCAAGATGCACCACTATCCACAAACCACACTCCAATGTCCCCAAACTATGCACTACCACTACCTGAAACACTAGTCATCAAAGAAAATTCCCTATCGAACTTATTAGTAAACTAAAAAACAACAACTAAAGTTGATACCCATGGATCCTTCTTCTTGTTGTTGTTTGGACATTGACTATCATATTGGCCAGTCTTGTGACATGCAAAGCATTTCACTTTTCTCATGTCCTTCTTCTTGTCTTTTCTCTTTCCCACAAGAGAAACATTTTGATCATCTGCACCACCCTCTTCCTTCTTCTGATATCTACTCTAAGAACCCTCTTGGATCTCCTCCTGAGTAAAGTCATCCTATAGTTTGTTACAATCTAGGAGCTTCTCTCTCCCCACCACACACTTCAAGAAAACATCCCACTCTTTGGTGAAGCCCTTCAGGTCTATGCACACCAACTTTGAGTCTGGAATAATATCCCCTACAACTACCAAATCATCTTTCGCATGTATAATCTAGGTGTGAAAGGAGGCCACACTCTCTCCCTTGGTCATCTTATTGTTGTGGAGATTATCCCTTAGGGCCATCTTCCTGTTCTCATTCTTTTTCTCGTACAATTTTGTCAATGTATCCCACATCTCCTTGGTTGTTAAATTCTCATCCAAATTTGGAATCAAGTGGTCTCCCACTCCATCCAATATTATCCTCTACGCCCTTGCTTCCTTCACCTCATGGAGGTCTAGGGAAATGGGATCTGACGAAGGCACTATCATTGTGGTACTCACAAATGCCCATGACTTGTTCTCCCTCAAAACAACTACAATCCTCACCTTCCACTGCAGGTATTTTGATATCCCCTCCAACCTATCCTCATACCCGAGACTGGAAGTCATCCTTGTCCAATTGACAACGACACTTTCTTTCTCTTCTTCTTTCAAGAAAAACCCCTGCAAATCACTGCTATCCAAGTGCCAAACTCTGTCCACTAAACCTCAGAGCCCAAGCACTGATACCATGTTAAATTTACAATGACTCATGTCACACTCTTAGTCAACACATTGATTTCAACCTCCAATAAAGACTTCATAATTAAACTATACTTTATGAGTAGAAATACAAAATGACTAAGATATGAAAAATATAGCAACATAAATAACAATGAACAACAAATAAAATATCACCGCATTGACACTAGATATCTGGGAAATGCCCATAGGAAAACCCAGAAGGTAAAACCAACCAAGGAGAGATTCTTTATTATGAACTCGTGAAGGAAAATACTCAGAAATTATAAAAATACTTTTCATCCTATTAAATTATTGTACTTATCTCAAATACACAGTCCAAACTCCTAGAAATATGTTCCAAACTAACACCTTGATTTCTATGGAGCAAGAACAGTCAAACTGTATGACCCCTCTTGTATGGATTGTCACCCTTTAACTGTTGTAACAAGACCCTCGAAAACAATGCCCAACTTTTGTACTTTCAAGTATGGACAGTATAGATTTATAGCAGTAATGTGCCTCAAAATCCATGCAACTTTGTCTCAAAATCTATGCCAAAATGCATTGATTTCAGTGCCAAAGTAACTTGTATGGATTTTTCATTAATGGTTGTATGGTCTACATGAATGTTCTACTGTACATAGTAATTTAATGTTGAAATTACTCCTTGGGATGCACTCCCTCTCTTTCCTTGAGATATGTGCCCCTTCTCTTGTTGTTCTTATCCTTTCTCCTTCATCTCAATCTCTCTTGGTCTCTCTTGGAATGTGTCTCCTCACATTCCTACTCATGGTCTCCTTGAAAATTTCACCCTCTTCTCCCTCAAATGTTTCCTTTATTCACTCATTAATGAGTAAATTCCCTAACCCTAGATCTCTAAAGAGATAGACAGACAATATTAGATCTTTCCCTCTTGAGATCAACGGTCGTGACTTAATATTTCATTGAGTTAACTTAAATCACTTAAGTGACCCAAACTTCATAAAGTCACTTTTACCCATTAAATATTAGAATACCCAACTTAAATTTATAAAATCACTTCATAAATTCAAGTAAATAGAGAGAGACATTTTCTCAGTCACTTCTGCATGTTGGCTACTGCCAATTCAAAAGTACCTCCGAGATAGAAAAACTAACATTAGATCCTCTACTTTTTTCTTCTTAAAAGAATAATTTCTAGAATTATTTACAAAGTAATTCATTTCATGGCGAGGATCCCAAAATTTTCTAATTTATCCAATTAGGCCCGCAAATGAATATATTTTCCCTTTTCCAAGATGTCTATACCATTCTTTTGCAATATCTTCTAAATTAAGAAAAAACATCCTCATCATGACGTCTTCATGGACCACCCCCAAATCTAGAATAAATTCTATGAAGACTGAAATATGTAATTTAGATGAATCTATACATCCATGGAACCTTGGAGAATGCTTACCCCATCCCACGGGAAGATCATTTGGGAAACCTGGAATAGTTGAAAAATTGAGAGGGGGGAAACACTACGCCACAAATTCCATACTTCTTTAAATTGAAATGCTAATTTGAAAATTGGAAAGTATATCATATTCATACATTTTCATGCAAATAGAGTTGTTAGATGAGAATGATAGATCTTCAACCAAAAATTCTCATCACATTACAACAACAATGCTTACTGAATCTAGGAAAGCGACTTTATCCGTGCCAATTACAATAGTTTGTTATCTCTAATATTTTCACTCCAAAAGATGAATCTAATCACCAAGCACAAATCCTAGAGAAACTTGAGGACATCACACACTTTAACCTTGTGTTGACACTTGAATCTGTCGGGACTGAAACGGTAACCTCGCGGGGATACAAATCCCCCTACATTTTTATAGAGGTGGTACTCCTCTCTGTTTTATGATACTCTTTGAATTCTAGATTTTCAAAATAATATAAGACTTTGAGAAAGTCCACCATGATATTCAAAGAAATATAAAGGTTACGGAAAATAAAAAGTTTTATTTTTAAATAGAATTCCTAAGAGATGACCAAGAACCTCACACATCACATATTTGAAAAAGATAAGAAACATTTCCTCACATCCATCATAGTTAAAAAATATTTTTGATCACATAAAAATAAAAGAAAATGGTCCGCACACATAAGAGAACATTAATAGAGTAAACACATGTGGAGCTCAAATAAAGAAACAAATAGATCAATCTCAAATATTTTATACTCAAAACTCAGAGTTATAAAACACTGTCAAAACTGATCTTGGATTAGTTCTCTTGGTATTTCTGAGAAGTATAAAGTATGTTACAAAGATTTGAAATTAAAACGTGTTTGTCTAGAGGACTGGGAATGGTGCTCCCACAAATCATAAATAAAATATAAACAAGAAGTAAGTTGTCGAGAGAAGATGGTGGGCAATGATAGAGTAGCAAGAACTGGAAAGAAGACAGGGAGAAGTTAATAGATTTCGGTTAAACCTTTCTAGTCAAAGAAGCGGAGTAACTCGATGAAAAACCAATAAAGAAAGTAAGACGTGATCAACATGAACTTACTATGATGGTCTCTCTCTCTTTTTTACTTGCTTGTTACTATCCTTTTATTTTCCTCGTTGGTGGTTATAGGAACTTTATCAACTGTTGTTTCTTGGCCTTCTTTCGTTCATTTATAAATTGCCTTCTTAAACCAATCTTCAATGTAATTTTTCATTTGGTGCAACATTTCTTTCATGCCTAATTTTGATATTAAATAATTCACCTTCTAAATCCCTTAGGTCATGAGAAATTTCATGTATTTCCTCCTCAATATCTTGATTTTTCATAGAATAATCAACCAACCAATTATCTATTTCTTCTTTGTTATACTCAATTATACTATTAAATTTCTCAGTTAATAACCCCTTTAATATCTCCACTTGTTCATCAAATTGTTTCCTTGTCATAAACATTGAATTGAGAATTAACTTAGGATATTGCACCTCATCAGTGCTTCCTTCCAGATCTATCTCTATGAGTCTTCTAAATAATTATTCTCTTTTCACTATGGCTTTGTTGCATGCTTGGACAATGTTATTCAAATTGTTGATTTTTTCTTTCCAATGGGAATTCAAATGTTTAATTTGACTTGGAGAAGGCAGATCCTCTTCTCTCCTTTTCAATTCTGTCATGTTTGAGACTTTTATCTCAAATGGTAAAACAACATCTCTGTAGAATCCTTCTTCATTCTTTAAATAAACTTGGAGATATTCATGAAAATCATGTGCCCTTGAACCGAAAGAAATAATATTTTTTAATACCTCTCATGCTTTTGTTATCAATGACATTCGTTTTTAAATATTTTTCTCTACATAATTTCGGACCTCTGTGAGCAAACTAAAAGATCCATTTAATTTAATACCGGGTGTAGTTGGTTTAACCATTGTCAAAGGACTAGCCAAGGTTGGAAGATGCATCAAGGAAGTTTCCAATTCTTTGATATTTTCCTTTAATTTGGCATTTTTAGTTTCTAAACCATCAATAGAGTCATCGAGTGCATTGTAACGACCCTAATTAAATAAATATTTAAGGACTATAAAGTAAAAATTAATTAAAGAAGATAATTGTGATTAACTAAGTAATACTCTAACTACAGATCACATTTAATGACCTGAGAAATAAAATTTAAAAGATCAATGAAAAATGATATAAAATGGTTGCGTATGCAGAGAGGGAGCCTATGAATCCCGAGAAGATAAAACATTTAAGGGGGGAGAAGGGACAGGCATGGAGGGTGGTTGGAGGAGTAACTGTAGGAGTCGGTGAAGGAGGGATAAGGGAGGCAGGGAGGATTACGTGAGGGGTATTCGACATTGGAGGGGGATTCTGGAGGATTTTCGCACTTGCTGTGAGCACAGAGTTTTTGACTGTGGATTTTGATCAGGGGAGGCACCGAGTTGCTGGAGGTTTTGGGCACGGGGGCCAGGATATCCGTAGATATCCTGGAGCTAGGTAGTTTTCCTAGTTGGCAGGGAGGACAGTAGTTTTGGGCAGTTATTTTCCTGTTTGTGGCAGGATTGATCTAGTAGCAGGGAGCAGGAAAGCAACATCAAGGCACAGAGGCAACATAAATTAGCATCAGAACCAGGTACTTAGTTAAGTTATGTATTTATTTCTTTCTTCCATGAAATCATTATTTATTGATAAATCTAAGTTGTTGGAGTTGCTGTTATGAAAATCCATATTATGCTAGGAAGTTATTGTCTCAGTTCTGTAAATAAAATGTTTATGAAACTTAATGATGTTTAGAAATATTAGGTTGTTACATGCATCCTCAGTTGCCTTATGGATTTTGGAAATTTGGGACGGTCGCATATCTTTCAGGTCAACCTCTGAGCAGGCCTTTCCCTTTTTATTATTCTGATCACTTCTTTCTACAATCAATTTTTTAGACTCTTTATAAAAAACAACACTTTGAAAAGTGAGGGATTCTTCTTCACTAAAGGTCTCATTTCCAATTACTTCCACTAAAGAATTTTGTTGAGCTATATTTTTTGGTTGTTCTATTGTAGGAAATATTTTTTCAATATCTGCTTCTAGTTTCATATCCTCCAAAGAAAATATTTTGATGTCATTTTCTATAATATTATCTTCTTCCTCTTGCACCATTTTTTTCCTTTTCTTTCTCACAAGTAAATTGTGTGAATTCCCAATTTTTCTACGGGGAGGATGTTTCTCTCCCCCTCCACTAGAACTATTGTTGACAACCTTTTTAACTTGGTGGGATGCTAGAGCATTTCTCCTAGATGTAGTATTCTTTGGATTAACCACTAGAGATTGAGCACTTCTTTCACTGGGACCTTTTCCCCTTTTCTTGTAAAAATCATTACTGCTAAGTAATGTTTCTAGGTCACCAACATCGTGTACAGGAGTTCTTCAGTTGTTACCCTCTTCTTATTTGTTCAATATAGTTTGAATGAAAGAGTTATTGAACCCCACTGAAAGCATATGTCCAAAAAATATTTTTTTCGGATCAAAACCTTTGATCTTTTCAACATACTTTAAACTCACATTGTTGAAATTATTTGTAAATTCATCAATTTTATTTATATTTATGAACATGAACTCTCCAATCTTCCATGGTAAGGGAATAAATTGTTTTTTTTCCTTTTTTCATGGAAAAAGATGTAGCCATAAGTTATATTGCATTGCCACCTCTGTAATAAATAGTTTATTAGATACATGATAGGAGAGAAAAGAAAGATTCTCTTTCGAGAAAAATATCCTTATGACACTATGACTCTCCATTTGTTCTATTGTCCTCTTTTTCTCTAAAAATATGGTAGTTTGACTAGACATCCTTGAAGTGTTTTCACCCAACAAAATATTTTTGAAGACTGAAACAAAATTATTATAAACTTCATAGAAAATCAAAGGGGTCAGATGTCTCCATAGTGCATGATACCAAAAGGTAACGGGATTTGTTTCGCAATTCACCCTCTTACTTATGGTTAAGTTTGGGAATTGAAGACAATGCACAATATCAAATATCAAATAAGAGGCCATAAACAATTTTTTGTCCTTTTTATAGTGTGATAACTGGGATGAGATTTCGATAGCAATGATTTTTCCCCAATAAAAAATGGCTTGTTTATGTACTGTAAAATACAAAATATATAAAATCATGCGAGAGATAGAAGCAGTGCTTTCCTGAACTGTCAACCTAGTAAATAACCATGCAATTTATCGATAAGGGTTTTTAAAAGACTCAACATGGATTCTGGTTATGTCTGCTGGGATAGATGCAAGATTCTCCAAATATTTTGACTAGAGATCAAGCCCATTGTTATGTTTTTTCAATAATTCTATGTAATCTTCACCTTTGAAAGTAAAAGTTGGTTCTGGCAGCTTTAACATCTTGTGAAAAAATTTAGGTGAAAGAGAAATCGGAGAATGATCTTGGAGCTATATAATTATTCGACTTGGAACATACTTTTCCACACACCATGCAACACGTTCCTTACAATAAAAAACCTTAGGAACACACCCAAAACAAGAAATTCCAGATGCCCAAATTACATCTTTTTGTGTAGAAGGAGAGGAATAATACAAATATTCTCTTGACCACTAGAAGTTTTGGTCTTAACGACCAAAGATATTCAGATTATCACCACAAAATTGTCGTCTAGCTAATGTTGCCATAGGTTGATGGGACTATTTCTTCAGTTGGATAATAATATCAAATAAATATTCTCGGAAAGATAATGATAATTTAATCCCTTGGAAAATGAAGATTTAATGAGATTTAATGAGAAATTCCTCGAGCCTTTCGCCATTAATGACGATTTTTTCGGGGCCTGCACAAAAATTATTAGCATTAAACAATACTTAATGCGTATCAGGAAAAGCAACCAAATGGAAGGAATGGACGAGAGAGAGTTTGAATATAAAACATCTCATGAATCCGCCAACTAGGGAACCCGTGAACCCACGGTTGTATAGATGATCCAAAATATACTAAGTGTAGAAAAAAAGTTGGTTGGACTCGCATGCAATAAGAATAAAATACTTTTGAGCTCGACACCCGCAACAAGGTTGATGGTCAAAATGTAGATAATGGAAGTTGGGGTGCAAAGTGAAGGTCACATAAAAAGGAGGATGAGGGCTTGAACCCACGAACCCGTGAAACTGAAAAATGGCTAAGTGTTCAAACAAACTTATGAGATGAGCAAGTGGGTGGAATGAAATCTCGCGAACCCGTGAATCACTGAAATATGACTAAGTATAGTAACCAGAAAGGGAGAGAAGAAGGGATAAAAGAAAAGGGAAATAAGGGGAGGTGTAGAAGAGGGAAAAGAAATGGAAAAAATAAGTAGGGAAGATATAATGTAGAAGGAAAACAAGGAAGCACGAAATGATATCAACAACTGGCTCCAACTATGGAATGATAACCCCCTGTAGGTTGTCAAGAATCCAGAATCTTCATGACCAGATGCTACTATCCATTGGGCTATGGGGTCGAAAGGTAAGGATATACAAACTAAGTAAATGAAAATTATGTACAAGGAAATGGGAAAATTTCAGATGAAGAAAATTTTGAAACTTTTTCCATTAACAGGCAGCATTAACATTTTACCTTTCATATCTTTGAGAATATAAGCATTAAAACCCATGATATTTTCAATGATATATGGTCCAACCCAAAGTTCTTAGAATTTTGTGTGCATCGATGGTTTCTCCTCAGCTTTGTTCCATTGTAGCACCAGTTCTCGCTTTTGAAAATTATTTATGGTTGTGTTTTGATCAAAATATTTTTTGATAATTTGTTGTCTCTAAGAAGTTCTAGTCAAGGCTTTACTTTGTTCTTACTCCAATTTCAATAATTGGTTCACTCTCTTTTGCATAGGTGAAATATATTATGCATCCTTTGTATTAACTACAAAAGTCAAGGCATTTATCTCGAGGCTAATTGTCATTTTTTCTTCTTTCCCATAAACCAACATATATGGAGACATCCCAGTGTTGTCTTTTGGAGTCATTATGCTCGCCCACAAAGAATCTGTCAATTTGAAATGCTAATTCCTTTGGTTCTTATCAATGGTTTTCTTCAATATCTGAATGAGTGTCTTATTAGTGGATTCTACAAGACCATTCCTTTGTGGATAATAATTTGATGACTTCCCCATAAAAATCCCATATTTTCCACAAAATTCTGTAAATTTTGAGCCAATGAAAATTGAGCCATTGTCAGCAATGATTTTTTCTGGGACACCGAACCTTGACAAAATATTGTCTTTGAGAAACTTAATAAGCTCTTCAAAATCAACCCTTTTTAATGCTACTGCTTCCGACCACTTTGTAAAATAATCTGTAGTGGTGAGGATATATGCATTTCCTTTTCTTGACTTATGATTTATTGGTCGAACAACATCGAGTCCCCATTGGGAAAATGGTTTTTCTACAGATATGGGTTGTAATGGCATTGCATATTTTTTCATTTTCCCTGAAAATTGTTGACAAGATAACTTCCTTATGGTATAATATGAGTCTTTAAAAACTTATGGCCAATAAAAACCAGCTCTTATTATTTTATGGGCCATGGAGGTAGGCGCAAAATGTCCACCACATATACCTTCATGGAATTGTTTCATCAATTCTTGAGCTTTCATTTCATCAACACATCTCAACAATAGGCCATCATAGTTTTTCCTGAACAATATATCAGCAATCAACATATATTGATTTGACTTCATTTTCAATGTTCTTCACTCTTTAGGGTTCATGGTGATTGGAAATTGTCCATACCTCAAGTAGAATATAGTATCTTTATACCATTATGAAACTACCATGGGTTCTCCTACTGAAATAAAAATTACTCCATCCAAAGAATCACTATTTGCAATGATCTTACATAAACCCTGTCCTTTAACTACTTTTAAAGGCTTAATTTCAATATCATATTCTTGAATCTTAATTGCCAACCAGTTTGCCCATTTTCCTTCTCTCAATTACTGATTTAAAAGCATCTTCACAGGAGAGGATGGAACATACGTAGTGACATGAGAATTTAATATATAAGTCTGAAAGTGCGCCATGGATTTTACAAGAGATGGGGCCTACTTCTCCAATTCTGAATATCTTAATTCATAATCATGAAGGGTATTTCTCATGAAACTAATTGGCAATTCTTCACCCTTGTCATTTCTCTGAGTAAGAACAAATACAACAACCATTTTTGTAGCAAATGAATAAATGATTAAGTCTCTTTGAAAATATGGGCTAATGAGGATTGGCGTTGTAATGATTTCCTTTTTTATATTATTAAAATATTCATGTGTATCTATGGTCCATTCAAAGCTTTGGTCATTTTTCAACAATAAAATGATCTTCTTTACAATACTTGCATAATCAGGGACAAATCTTCATACAAAGCTGATTTTGCCAAAAAATGATTGAACTCTTTTCTTAGACGATGGGGGGTTGAGTTCATTTATAGCTTTAACTCTTTGTGGATCGATATATATTCCTTCCTTGCACACAATATGACCCAATAGTTTTCCTTCAGTTACAAAAAATAAACATTTTTTTGGTTTAAAGAAACACCATATAACCTATTATCAATCTGTAATTTCTCGGGCTAAGGAAGAAGTTGACAGAGATAAGTACAAAACCACTTTGGAACCCAGGATCTAGCCCTCCTAGACTTAGAGAGGTATATCTCTATAGTATTTATATTTGTTTGCTGGAAATTTTAGGCTAGTTATGATAGTACATGGTTTGGTTTTTTAAATTTTTGGTTGGAACAGGGAAGAAAGGCCATTGGGAAAATGGAGTCACAGATTTGGATTGATCAAATACAAGGTTAACAGGCTAATATTGTAGGGCAGGCTAGGCAAATTCACTGGATCCTAAAAATTTTAATGTATGGAAAAGATGGAAATAGGTCTATAAATCCAATTAAAAACAGAGCAATTAAGAATTCTATTTTCAATCTTCAGTAGAAAACACATAAAATATTCCAAGCCAGAGACAGAGTGTACATTAAAAAGAAATTATTTCTTTATCTTCTCAGAATAATTCAGAATGTAGAAAGAAATTGTGGTAACATAAAGAATAATTTTATAGGGAAAGGTACTTCACCAATAAAAATTGACACAAGAATCCTGTAATGATGCATTGTAAAACAGAAAATCGGATCAACGGTGTTTTTGTGGGATGCCTTACAATATTGATCCTATCCTATGAACAAGTCCCAACCCTTCATACTTCGAAATGCGAAGTATTTATAAGTTTATTTACAAAGATCATGTCATAAATGAGCATGATATATCTAATTTAACTGTATATCTTAATTACAAAAATATAAGAATCTTTAAGATCGATTCATATTTCAGGTGCTTGATTTGATTGACTAAAAATAAACTTTAGATGCAATCACTATGAAACAAACTACCAAGTGGCTCGAATGCTCGAGCTTGTAGATGATTTTTGTTTGGATCATGGAACTGCATGTTGATTTGATGGAGGTTATTGGCAATCTGTCTTTGACTTCTTCTTAGATGCTAATATTTATTGATGATTGTGGCTACTTCTATAAAATCACGCATTGAAATATGGAATCGATGTTTGATTGATGATCTTCAGTTGTTGGGTGTCTTTATGCATTTGACATCTAGAACGAGGTTGAAACTGTCTTCACGAATTCTGCATCAACAAATAGTGTGATGGGGACAAATGTGGTTTTTATGGTTGTAGGGATATTTGTTAGAGATGGGATTGTTACGTGCCAGTTGATGGTCAACGATCATGTAGGAAAGTGTGATTGGATATGAATAAGATGACGTGGGGGCTAGTATGGGAAGTAGCGACAATGGGATGAGTGGATGCAAGAGTGTAAGTGATAGGGATAGGCAGAGATGTGGGCAGTATCAGGAATGAGGGGACAGGTGGCGTGTACAAAGAGGAGAAGTATGAGCGGGACGTGATGTGTAAGGAGAGTAGTAAGAGAGGTGATATGAAAGCCGAGAGGATAAATTGTAGAGTGAGTGGAGGACAAGTGTAAGCGTTGGTGTAAGTGGTATCGGGTGGCAGTTTGGATGGATTCCAGAGGGGGGGTAGGTGGTAAGTAGTATTATAAGAGGGGGTCCGAAATAATGAGGAGGCGCCACATTAGGTGGAAGAAAATATATTTTCGGACCCCCCCCCCCCCCCCCNGGTCGAGGGGGTCTGAAATGTGTTGAGGACCTTCGATCTGGGCGATGGGGATGTCGTCGATGGAGACTGGCACAGGAGTTAGGCACTACAATTAAAAGAAATTGTCCTCTTTCAACCTTAAGATAAAAATTATGCATTGGGTAGCACTAAGCTCGCCTTTTTTCCATTTTAGAATCTAATTTTATATTCCAACGCTAAATTAACCAAATTTGATTAACTTAGGACGTATTTTGAAATGCAAAACCCTGCTTATGTTTTCCTTCCTTTTCCTTTGGGAAATTATTTGCAAAATGAAATATCATTTACCACATAAAATATTTGAAGCAATAAATTTCAATCACCATATGATCCTATGAAATATAGGACTCTAACATAACCTAGGCCTGTCAAAAAAAATTCCCAAATGATGAATGTGATCGCTCCTTTTTTTTTAGTGTACTGTTAAATCATATTGGTAGTCCACCATGAATTTTCCTATTAATCTGACAAAAGCATGATTCATATCCCTCTCAAATGTGGATCCAGTATTTTTTAAACCAAAGGGCATCTGAGCATATGCATATGTCTCCCAAGGTTTTATGAAAGTTTTCGTTGCTCTGTCTTCCTTAGCAACGAGGACTTGATTATACCCAGAAAAAACATCTAACATGGACATGCAATATTGTAATGAACCTCAAATTCACCATAAAAAAAATTCTTCTTTGGAACATTAATCCTAAAACTTGATAGATTCATTCTTAGGATAAGATGACCGTTTTTTTTTTCTATTATTAAATTCTGATAAGTTTCTTATATTATGGTTAGCCAACCCATAGGTGTCCAGGTCATGCTAAGTTAACTGTCCATTACTCTACCATTTCCATAATTCCTAAATCTTCCAAACATTTATACGTATCATACATATACTATACTAAACTTGGACTATGGAGGACTTGAGATTCGTGATTCCAGAATTCTTTCCATATGTAAATAACATTTGTCACCTACCCACTACGGCAAAAAATAGAATTTTCTCTCTTTCTCAAGGGTTAGAATCCTCGAATTCCTATGGGGCCTAGCGCAGGCTAGCTCTTCCCTTATCTGCCTCCATGTGATCATTGGTTATGACCACAGGCCAAGCCACGAGGCGCCTTTCGCATTTCACGACTCAATGATGCAAGAGAGTCAAGTCTTTCGACTCTTCAAACCCTAAAACTTGAAAACTTACCTTCAATGAGATCGGCGGCTGCGAATCTTCCCCTGATTCAACAATCCTGGCTTTATTGGGATTTCGGTAACCGAGAGTTTGAAATGCAGTGACCCAAACCACTGGTCACTTCATTCCCCGAACTCTGATATGGGAATTCATGTATGAGATCAACGATTCTCATTGATCTGGATCTAACGGTCACTATCCCTCCTAAGCCTAAGGGTGTTGAAAGACACTCAGTCTTATTTGCATGTCGAGGCTTTGTATACAGGGATTTTGCCACTTGAGAAGACGATGGGTCTTGCCCTCTGATTACCTAGATGTCGAAACGCCGAAATTTATTCACACTAAAATGGCTCATCCACGGAGCGCATCGGGGTTTCGTATACCAGGATTTCGCGACTTGTGAAGATGAGGGATCTTTCCCTCTAGTCTCCTGGATGCCGAAACACCAAAAGTTATTCACACTAAACCTATTTCGATCATGGTCTATTTTTCACTCTTGAAATTTCATACGCTCTGAAATCTCCAAGGGGTTTCTCGACCTCTGCACTCCATGCAGGGTTCTTGCACACAACGATGCGATCCTTCCTGAGCTTGTCCAGGACTTAAGGAGTTCTGGGTTCGGTTTGCCTCACAGAGGGCCTATGTTGATCTACACTACCTCTCCTAAGCTTAACAATCTTCGTCCTCCAAGGGACTCTAAACAAATTAGGAGGGTTGGCAAGCGCACGTGAAACTAGGTCTGGGGTCGACGAACTCATAGTTCGTGAATCTGTCTTATGCCTCCACAGGACAAAATCATTTACGAGTAAATGTAAACTTAAGGGTTCTAGAATGCTTTCATTTCAATTGGGGGTTTCGCACCCTTCATAATACATTCCAGAATTTGCCCTGTGCTAAACGGTGTTATTTCCAATTTATTCGAGTGCTTTAACATGTAGAAATTAGACCAAATCGACTTACAAATTCTTATGAATACCTATTGAAATACTTATACTCTCTGTACTGTAGGTTTTCCTGTAGTGAATTTTGCAATTCTTTCGATTATAATTCATACATAATTACATCCCAATTATTTGCATACCCGGATATCATAAAAGTTTAATACTTTCGTATACAATAATTTCTATACTTGTCATGCCCTGTACACAGTGACTTGTAATATGATATGTTATTTCTATTCTACCTCTATCCCAGATGAAGATCCTCCATCATTTCCTACCAGTCCATTCATTACAGCACTAGAGGTGTTCCTATACAAATAATTCTTACTATGTTCCTATAGTTTTGTGAAAAAAACAGAGGTCAATCGGGTTTCGACGATTACAAATGCCGAACATAGAAACAAAGGACCACGTTATTTGATGAAACGCGAAATGAAAAAAGGCTTGGGCCCCGCACTTCGGGGTTTCGGGGTTCTGGATTTCACGATTTCAAATGCCCAAACACCAACACACAACAACTCCCGAATTGTGAAAAGTGAATGGAATGTGGGACCAACTCTTCGGGGTTTTTGGGGTTCGGGATTTCACGATTTCAAAAGCCAAACACCACACACAACAACTCCTGAATTGCGAAAAGTGAAAGGAAGGTGGGACCATCACTTCGGGGTTTTGGGGTTCGAAACTTCGAGGTTTACAAACACCTACTGCACAAACAAAATGAAAATGTTGAATTTGCGAAATGAGATTAGGGTGTGGGCACAATAAATTTGGGTTAGGTTAATGGACTGTAAGGGAAACTAGTATAATAGTCAGTCTTCCTACCTCAGCTACAGATCTGTCTCTACACAGCCTGTTTAATGGAAAAGAAAATGTAGCATAGTTTACAAAACTCAGGATGTTGTTTCCGGCTTTATTCATACGGTTAGATTAATGGAATTTCAACATAACCTCCACTCCCAATATGCCAATCACAGCATTGATTTCACTCAGAAAACAAATAAAGAAAGAAAATAGCAGTGAATTTAATTTAGAGGAGATTTCATCCTGAATTTAACCATGCATAATCCTTTCAACTATCATAACAAATAAAAGGCCAATTCTATCATTCGTTCAGAAAGGGGTCACTCGAGATTAGATTTACCATATGTTCTCTGTCAGTCTTTAGGTTTCATGAATTCGAACTAATTTTTCCTACGCATTATTATCTATCATAATTAGAAGATGCATTACATCCGTGATTGAATCATTCACCAAAAAATGGGAATTATTTCAATTCTGATTTCACAAATACATTGCATCGGATCTAAAATCATTCAGGATGAAAATGGAAATCATTTCAGTTCTGATTTAACAAATACATTGCATCCGATATAAAATCATTCAGATAGAGAAGGAGTAGAGCAACATATCTAAACCAGATCGCGAGAAGACAAAGGGAACAACCACATTCCTCCCAACCGTAGAATAGGGCAGCCAAATCACTTGCCCAGTTCACCCCCTTGCCTGACCATGAATCCATGAGGGCGAACTTGGAAAACTCCTCCTCCATAATGTCCTTCAACTTCAGTCGATTCTTCTTGCCTCACACTTACTCAGTAGTGTTCATAAAAACAATAAAATCAATAGTCTCTTTTCCCAGCATACTTGGCAGCGTCCTGCCTCCTTGCATATGCTATTTATCCATTTTGCCCAGGTCTTTTTTCCTCCCTTGGGAATTTTCGCAGCTTTCTAAATCTCTGATTTTCAGGGGCTTCCAATGGCCAAATCACTGATTTTCCACTTATAATAATCATTCCAGAGGTAGTTCCAACATGTTCCCCACTCATGGAGTCATGGTCAACTGATTTTAACATGGTTATTCCATTTGTCCTCCTGCAATTAATATAAAATATTATGTTTTCATACAAGTGTCATAGTCCAATAGTTAGTTGGGTCAAAACAAATCTCTGCCCAACAGTCATAATAATTAATTACAATTATTAAATTAGAAATTCGGAATTGCCATAAATGGAAAAAAAATTCCAAATTCGAATTTACTAAAAGCGGAACAAATTTCCAATGAATTTAAATTTCAAAAATAATTTATTTTTGGGGATATCACATCGTTTCCCCCTTTAGTAAAACAATGTCCTCAGTTTTCATTCCCTTCTTGGAACAGGGTTGGATGAGATTTCCGCAAATATCCCTCTAACTCCCAAGTGGCCTCCTCAGGACTAAAGTGCTTCCATTGCACCTTTACCTGAGCGACAACTCTATTCCGAAGTGCTATTTCTCTCTGGTCCAGAATGTACAGGGGTTCCACCTGGAACTCGCCTTCGGGTTCCACCTACACCAAGTTCCAATCAATCATATGAGTAGGGTCATGAATATACTTTTTCAACAAAGAAACATGAAATACATTATGAATTCTTAGATTAGCTGGAAGTGCAAGTTGGTATGCTACGGGACCAATTCGAGCTAGGGCCCACAAAACCTGGGTGCCATCTTTGCACAATTCCCTAACTTCAATGAGCTCTTTCGGGCTTTGACCTTCAAATAAACATGGTCTCCTACTTGAAATTCCAAGTGTCTTCTTTTCTGATCTGCATAGCTCTTATGTCCGTCATGTGCTTCTTTCAAGTTCCGTTGTACCTTTCTTACCATGTTCTCCATTTCTTGGAGAATCTATGGTCCAATCATGAGTCTATCAGCCGAGTTATCCCAGCTAATTGGAGTCATACACTTTCTGCCATACATTGTTTCGAAAGGGCTCAACTTAGGCAAAGTTTGGTACCCATTGTTATATGCAAATTCTACCAAGTGCAGGTAGTCTTCCCACTTGCTTGGTTTTGTTCTTACATGCATGCGAAGCATATCCTCTATGATTTGGTTTTTCCTTTTGGTCTATCCATCCGTTTGTGGATAGCTTGTACTAAAATTCAAGTTAGTGTTTAGCCCTGCAAACAATTCCTTCCAAAAAGCGGATGTAAATTTTACGTCTCTATCTGAAATCACCAATTTAGGAATACCATGCAGTCTAAAAATTTCTTTCATAAATATTTCAGCAATGTTTATAGCTTTAAAAGTAGACTTTACAGGAATAAAGTGTGCAGACTTACTGAGTTTATCGATTACAACCATGATAGAATCATTCTATCTATGAGTTTTAGGAAAACCTGTTATATAGTCTCTCATTTCCATTCTAGTACTGGTAATGGCTGTAATAGGCCGGCTGGATGCTGGTGCTCGACCTTAACCTCCTGACAATATTGGCACCTAGCCAAGTATTCTACTGTTTCGCCCTTCATACCAGGCCAGAAAAATAGTTTTCTAAGTGTTGTTATTGTTTTCTGGTAACTTGGATGGCCAAAATATGGTTTCTTATGCACTTCGTCCAAAATTATTGATTTCAATTCTGCTGAATCTAGTATGTAAAGTCTATTTTTAAGTCGTAATAGTCCTCTCTTGTCGATGCTTAGATCTAGTTTGTCAGAGTTGGCGGTCCTGTTTTGTATTTCTGTCATTATCTTAGTGTAATTCCCGTCGTTAATACCTACCGTCCTTATTCTTTGTTCCAGATCACTTTCTGCCCTGCTGATGTTTATCTCAAATAACCCATGGACTCTTCTTCTTAAAGTGTCTGCTACTTTATTTTCCTTACCCTTGATATGTCTAACCTCGAAGTCGAATTTGCTCAAGAAGGCTAGCCACCTTGCTTGTCTTGCATTAAGATCTGGTTGGTTAAACAGATATTTCATCGCGCTATTATCCGCCAATAGTAAAAATTTTCTGCCCACTATATAGTGTCGCCACATTTTAAAGGCATGTATTACTGCTGCCAATTCTAAGTCATGAGTGACATAATTTCGCTCGTGTTCTTTTAATTTTCGGGACTTGTAACAAATCACATTCCCTTCCTGAGTTAGGACACCACCTATTCCCTCTTTACTTGCATCAACACAAACTGTGAATTCTTTATCTGGGTCTGCTACCTTCAAAATGGGTGCTAATGTCAATAATTCTTTCATCTTGTTAAAGCTGTCTTGACATTTTTGCAACCAGTTAAACTTGATTCCTTTCTTTTGTAGTGACGTGATAGGGTAGGCTATCTTGGAAAACCCTTCTATAAATCTTCGATAATATCTAGTGATTCCCATGAATGACCGGATATTTTCCACATCCTTAGGTACTATCCATTCCATAATGGCTTTTATCTTTGTCGGGTCTATGGCAATACCTTCTGAGGAAATGACATGTCCTAAATATTGTATTTTTTTTTTTATAAAATTCACATTTGTCGAATTTTGCGTATAGTTTGTGTTTCCTTAATGTTTGCAGAACTATTCTTAAGTGTTCATCATGTTCCTCCTCCATTTTAGAATAGACCAGAATATCGGCGATAAATAATACTACGAACTTGTCTAAGTACTGACTGAAAATGTTGTTCATCAAGCACATAAATGTGGCCGGTGCGTTAGTGAGTCCGAAAGGTATGAATACAAACTCGTAGTTTCCATATCTTGTTCGAAAAGTTGTTTTGTTTATGTCCTTGTCCTTTATCCTAACTTGATGATAACTGGATCGTAAATCCAATTTTGAAAAGATCTTGGCCCCACCAACTTGATCGAACAGATCATTTATCCTTGGTAAGGGGTATTTGTTCTTAATGGTCATTTTGTTCAGTTGTCTATAATCGTTGCATAGTCTTAGAGTACCGTCTTTCTTTTTCACAAAGAGGACTGGTGCCCCCCATGGTGAAACACTCGGTTTGATCTACTCTTTGTCCAACAATTCCTATAATTGGATTTTTAATTCTGTCAATTCTGGTAGACTCATTCGGTAAGGTGCTTTTGAGATAGGGGTTGAACCGGGTAGTAGGTCTATGGAGAAGTCTATTTCCCTTCTAGGAGGTAATTCTGGTATCTCATCCACAAACATGTCTCTGAATTCACGTAGGACAACAAAGTCTTCTAACTTTGGCTTATCTTCTTTTTCTAATAGATTCATCACTTGGATGACATAAACTTGACATCCCTTTCTAATACATTTCTTGAATTGCATCGTTGAAACTTGTCTGAATGATACAGGTTTTGGTATGCCTTGGGATGCTCTAACAGTGCCAAAATCATCTTTATAGCTAAGTATTTTTGTATAACAGTCTAGTACTGCTTTGTGTTGTTCCAACCAATCCATCCCGATAATCATATCATAAGATCCTAGTGGTAAGATGTTCAGATTGGTCCTTATCTTTTGACCACCTAAGTTGAGCTCAAAATTAGAAATAAAGTCAGCTACTTTCCTTTTAGTACCTGTTGCTAGTTGTATCAGCCATGATTTTGCGTGCTTCAGTTTCTTAAGTTTATTCGACTCTACTATATTAGGAGTAATATAACTTAACGTAGCTCTAGGGTCAATTAAAACATAAATTCGAGTGTCATTGATTTTACCTTCGATTTCTACCACTGAGGACTGGTGGTCAGCTTGTCGACCATCTATGGCTGCATTTATCCGATGCAGACTTCTTCCCACGTCTCCCATTGTCAAGGCTCCCTGCAAATTTTGAATAGCAGTTATGTCTGCTACAATTAAACGTGGAAAGTTCCTCCTTAGATGAGGCTCTCCACATTCCCAACACTTTAATGGATCGTGGGAGTTGTCCCCAAACTTCTTCATTCCCAGGTTTACCGGTTTACCACTACCTTGCGTATTCGGATGATTGGAGTGAAAATCCTTCCTTGGGAAACTTTTTGTTGCATTCCGATAAGGAGTTGGCTGGTATCCCTTCTTCCGTTGGTTCATTTGATCTTGATTTTTATCCTTCCAGGTCTTGGGAAACTCTACCCATTGTTTATACTGGTCATAACACATTCGTTCTTTCCTGAATACCTCACTCAAGAATTTGGGGTTGTCAAAACTCAATTCTATCCCGGTAGGCCTGTGGTAAATAGCTTAAGAATCGTTGGATTTTTACCTTATCCTCCCGGATGTACGGTATGAACCTTAGTAGTTCTAGAAATTTATTTATAAGGTCCTCCATCGTCATCTGTCTGAGTCGTAACTCGTAAAATTATTTCGTCTTCCTTTCATAATAGCTTTCAGAAAGGTATTTTTTCTTAAAATAATTATTAAAGTCAGACCATTCCAACTATTTCTCCTTTAGGCCCTTGGCCAATTTCAGGTCCTGCCACCAAATGTTGGCCTTCCCCTTCAGATTGTAGATGGCCATTCTGACCTTCATGTTGCTGGAATAATTGTATATCTGGAAGTATTTTTTGATGTCCAACAACCATGCCTCAGCTTCTTCTCATGTCCTGGATTCTCCATCAAAGGTAGCTGGTTTAATCTTTTTAAATTCTCCTTCAAGGTGGTCTACTTGTTTTCTTTTTCTGTCTAGTATAGTTTTGTCTTCAGCTGAAGGTGTCCCTTCAGACGAACTGTTTCCTTTTTCTGTTTCTGGTCCAAAATTCTTGGAGGCCCTTTTGCTGACTTCTTCTTCATGGTTATTGTCTTTTGGGCTTTTCTTGGTTACTATATTACGCAGTAGGACTTCATTTATCTCTTGTTGTTCATGCTGTGCTTTCTTCAATTTTTCATTGTCGGCCTTGAAAACCTGCAGTTCAACAATAAGATTCCTCATTGTTTCCAACACCTCCATGGGTGAGCTTCCATCATTGTTCTATCTTGGATCTCCAGGAGGTTGTTGCTGCAGATTTCCTTCCATCCTGATTTCTCCACCCTCCTGAGATGCCATAATTTACAAAAACAAAAAGGGCTTTCTGTTTGTACTCATAAGATTTATTAGTTTTACATAAATCGGAATAAATACTAAGAAGCTAAAGTGGCCCTGTTTAGGCCCAGTGTTGTAGCTTTTTCTCTGATACCATATGTAATGAACCTCAAATTCACCATAAAAAAAAAAATATTCTCTGGAACATTAATCCTAAAACTTGATAGATTCATTCTTAGGATAAGATGACCGTTTTTTTTTTTTTTTTAATCTATTATTAAATTCTGATAAGTTTCTTATATTATGGTTAGCCAACCCATAGGTGTCCAGTTCATGCTAAGTTAACCGTCCATTACTCTACCATTTTTGTAATTCCTAAATCTTCCAAACATTTAAACATATCATACATATACTATACTAAACTTGGACTATGGAAGACTTGAGATTCCTGATTCCAAAATTCTTTCCATATGTAAATAACATTTGTCACCTACCCACTACGGCAAAAAATAGAATTTTCTCTCTTTCTCAAGGGTTAGAATCCTCGAATTCCTACGGGGCCTAGCGTAGGCTAGCTCTTCCCTTATCCACCTCCATGTGATCATTGGTTACAACCACAAGCCAAGCCATGAGGCGCCTTTCGCATTTCACAACTCAGTGATGCAAGAGAGTCAAGTCTTTCGACTCTTCAAACCCCGAAACTTGAAAACTTACCTTCAATAAGATCGGCGGCTGTGAATCTTCCCCTGATTCGACGGTCCTGGCTATATCAGGATTTCGGTAACTGGGAGTTCGAAATGCAGCGACCCAAACCATTGTTCACTTCATTCCCCGAAATACGATATGGGAATTTGTGTATGAGATCAATGATTCTCATTGATCTGGATCTGACGGTCACTATCCCTCCTGAGCCTAAGGGTGTTGAAAGACACTCAGTCTTATTCACGCATCGGGGTTTCATATACCGGGATTTTGTGACTTGCGAAGACGAGGGGTCTTTCCCTCTGATTACCCGGATGTCGAAACACCGAAATTTATTCACATTAAAACAGCTCATCCATGGAGCACATCGAGGTTTCATATACCGGGATTTCGCAACTTGCGAAGATGAGGAGGGGTCTTGCCCTCTGGTCTCCTGGATGCCGAAACGCCAAAAGTTATTCACAGTAAACCGATTTTGATCACGATCTATTTTTCACTCTTGAAATTTCATACGCTCTGAAACCTCCAAGGGGTTTCGTGACCTCTGCACTCCATGCAGGGTTCTTGCACACAACGGTGTGATCCTTCCTGAGCTTGTCCAGGACTTAAGGAGTTTTGGGTTCGGTTTTCCTCACAGAGGGCCTATGTCAATTTTCACTACCTCTCTTGAGCTTAACAAACTTCATTCTCCAAGGGACTCTAAACAAATTAGGAGGGTTGGAAAGCGCACGTGAAACTGGGTCTGGGGTCGACGAACTCACAGTTCGCGACTCTGGCTTATGTCTCCACAGGACACAAGCATTTACGAGTAAATGTAAACTTAAGGGTTCCGGAATGCTTCGTTTCAATTGGGATTTCGCGTCTGTTAGGATATTTAGACACTTAGGAGTTAGTTAAGATCTACTTGGTCTAATATGTTGTTAGGTAAAAGTGTGTTTCTTTAGTATGCATTAGTATGCATTTGTAGTTAGGAAATCCGACGGTCACGATATGTTCCCGACATAGAGTGATCTGACGGTTCATACTCTCCTCGATCTTAATGACCATTGATTCGTGGCTTAACACCCGATTGGTCCATGATCTCTATTTAAAGAGCATGGAGGGTCATTTGCCGATGATTTATTGTGAGAAACTCTCTTGTAAAATCTCTCTGTAATCTTTTTCTTTGCATTAATAAACTGCTCCAAGTGGCCGCGTTGGTTGGGGCCGTGGATGTTTCCCCGTAGGGGTTTTACCACATGAAAACATCGGTGTTTTGATCTTTGATCTAGTTATGTGAGTGGTTACTGAAGGTGTTCATCCTCTGTTGGAATACCTGTGTTGTCGAACAAGGTATCAGAGCCTGTTTGAAGACCCGCTCCTATTGTAGATCGAGATCGTGAAGCCGAGTTGACTCATCTCCATTTTCTGGCATTTTTGTACATTTCTGGGCTGATAGGACTATTCCATTGCATCCGGAGCACTCGTTTCATTCAGGAACACTTTTCGTTTCACTCGAAAAGGTTTTCGTTTTCCCAAGCTACGGCCATTACAGTCAGATCCGGAGGTATAAAGTCTGAATACGCATTTTTTTTAAAAATTTGCAAAGTTTTGATTTTATTTCGGTTTGTATTTTTTATTTCTGTGCTGCTACTCTTTTAGATATGCATATGCTCTTTTCCCTACGCCTTGTGCGATCTCGGCAAATCAGAAAAAGATAGGAAAAGTTGCATCTTCCGGGTAAGCTAACCGAGATCTAACCCTTGTTGTCATCGAGAAGCGAAATTTTTTTCTTGTGTGAAAAGAGTTTTTTTGGAGCATGCTCAACAACAACAACAACAACAACAACAACAACAACAACAACAACAACA
>ML776929.1:2221347-2282518 GCA_009831015.1 Picea engelmannii
ATAAGCAAAATTTTCTCACATCCATCATAGTTAAAAAATATTTTTGATCACATAAAAATAAAATAAAATGGTCCACACACATAAGAGAACTTTAATAGAGTAAACACATGTGGAGCTCAAATAAAGAAAATGATAGATCAATCTCAAATATTTTATACTCAAAACTCATAGTTATAAAACACTGTCAAAACTGATCCTGAATTAGTTCTCTTGGGATTTCTAAGAAGTATAAAGTCTATTACAAAGATTTGAAATTAAAATGTGTTTGTCCAGAGGACTGGGATTGGGGCTCACGTGGACCATAAAGAAAATATAAATAAGAAGTAATATGTGGAGAGAATATGGTGGGAGATGACAGCGTATCAAGACCTAGAAAGAAGACAGAAAGAAGTTATTAGATTTCTATTAAACCTTTCTAGTCAAAGAAGAGGAGTAACAGTATGAAAAACTGATAAAGAAAGAAAGATGTGATCAACATAAACTTACTTGATTGTCTCTCTCTCTTTTTTACTTGATTGTTTCTATCCTTTTATTTTCCTTGTTGGCGGTCATATGAACAGTCTCAACTAATGTTTCTTGGCCTTCTTTCATTAATTTATCAATTTCCTTCTTAAACCAATCTTCAATGTAATTTTTCATTGGTGCAACATTTATTTCATGCATGATTTTGATATTAAATAATTCACCTTATAAATCACTTAGGTCATGAGAAATTCCATGTATTGCCTCCTCAATATCTTCCTTTTTCATAGAATAATCAACCAACCAATTATCTATGTCTTCTTCATTATATTCAATTATTCCATTAAATTTCTTAGTCGATAACCCCTTTAATATATCCACTTGTTCATCAAATTGTTGCCTTGTCATAAACATTGAATTGAGAATTAACTTAGGATATTTCACCTCATCGGTGCTTCCTGCCAGATCTATCTCTGTGAATCTTCTGAATAATTCTTCTCTTTTCACTATGGCTTTGTTTCATGCTTGGACAATGTTATTCAAATTCTTGATCTTTTCTTTCCAAAAAGCATTCAACTATTTAATTTGACTTGGATAAAGCAAATCCTCTTCTCTCCTTTTCAATTATGTCATGTTTGAGACTTTTATCCCAAATGGTAAAACAACATCTATGTAGAATCCTTCTTCATTCTTTAGATCATATTGGAGATATTCATGAAAAGTATGTGCTCTTGAGCTGAAAGAAACAATATTTTTTTATACCTCCCATGCTTCTGTTATCAATGACATTATTTTTTTAATATTTTTCTCTACATAATTTTGGACCGCTATGAACAAACTAGAAGATCCCTTTAATCTAATAATGGGTGTAGTTGGTTTAACCATAGTCAAAGGATTAGGCAAGATTGGAAGAGGCATCACGGAAGTTTCCAATTCTTTAATCTTGTCCTTTAATTTGGCATTTTCAGGTTCTAAACCATCAATAGAGTCATCAAGTGCATCCCCAGTTTCCCTATAGATTTTGGAAATATGGGACAATCGCATATCCTTCAAGTCAACCTTTGAGCAAGACTTTCCCTTTTTATTCTTCTGATCACTTCTTTCTACAGTGAATTTTTTAGACTCTTTATAAAAACAACACTTTGAAAAGTGAAGGATTCTTCTTCACTAAAGGTCTCATGTCCAACGAATTCCACTAAAGAATTTTGTTGAGCTATATTTTTCGGTTGTTCTATTGCAGGAAATATTTTCTCAATATATTCTTCTAGTTCCATATCCTCCAAATAAAAGCATTGGATAGAATTCTCTATAATATTATCTTATTCCTCTTGCACTAAATTTTTTCTTTTCTTTCTCATGGGTAACTTGTGTGAATTCTCAATTTTTCAAGGGGGGGGGATGTTTCTCTCCCCCTCCACTAGAATTACTATTGACAACCTTTTTAACTTGGTGGTCCACTAGAGCATTGCACCTAGGTGTAGTATTCTTGGTGGGCCGCTAGAGAATTTCTCCTGGATGTAGTGTTGAAAGATTGTTTGTTGTCATTGATGTCAACCCTAGTCATTGGTTTTGGACCCCAAGATTGATGAAGGTATTTGGACATGAAGGACAGTGCACATGTAGATACAATACCCATGGATGGATAGTATACATCATGTTGTTTCTGGTGGTAGGTGGCACGACACGTGGATGCTCATGGTTGAGGAGAAATGAATTTTTTAATATGACAAAGTGAATTGAATAAGGAATTACAGGTCGGCCCTAAAGATAATTAAAGAAAATAATTACAAAATAAGAAAGTGTTAGGTTGGCCCTAATGTTAAAAGGAAGTGACATAAAGGGTATAAATACATCTCATTAAACATTTATTTTTTAACATACACAATTTTGTTAATGAACAAGGAGATATAAGTCGAATTTCATAGGAAATCTGAAGTAAAGAAGGATGAATTTCAAGGGAGGATGAAGTCTTTTGGTCATGTGTTCTAAGGTATGTTATTTATAGGTCATCTTACCATTTTTTCTATAACTGTTTTTCTAGAACGATTCAGATGGAAAAAAAATTATCCTATTGAGACTACATATCTAGGTACATGTGGTAAAAATTTCATCTCTTTATTCACTATAGTTTTGGAGATACACTATGTGGAAGATAGGGTTTTTGACTAGTCCTGAAGCTAGTCATAAATAGGTGTTTCAGGTAAAACAATCATAACGTCTTCATAGAGAATCAAAATGAAGTGAGACCAATTTCATTGGAAATAGTACGGGTTGTAGTTTCATGTGTATGAATTTAAGAATCTTATGTTAAATATTGAGTGTGGGGCATGTTGTACAAGTTTGTTCTCCTGAATAAACCAGAATTGAATAAGGTCTACCATTTTCTCTATAACTCCTTTTCTGGGAGGATTCAAGCAATGAAAATTGGAGGCGTTTCAGAGAATACATTGAGTTATATTATCTACAGGATCATAGTATTCTAAGAAGTGAAGAATTTCAGAAGTTGAAAAAGTCTTAGGAAGCATTATCAAGTTCTATGTGATGGTTGGTTGATGGTGATTATTTAATGTAAATTTTTATTATCTCTCATATATTCTTGGGTGGAAGGAAGGGGCAAGGATGGAGAGGTCAACCCTCTCTTTATATTGGAGGATTGTATCTTCCTTTTGGAGGTTTATCCCTCCCTTTATATTTGGAAGATGTAGCTACCTTTGGAAGTCATTACTTCCCTTGAACAATAACTATTGGTTATTTCTCATATATTGTGCATGGTGTATTGTGGTGTATTGGTGTAACTCTTCTACTATTGTTCATTTCTCATTGGATATAATTGAATATATAATATGGTTGAAGTATAAGTTGAATTTTTTTTTAAATTGTACTTGATACTAATTCACCCCCCTCTCAGTATCAACAATTGGTATCAGAGCAGGTTGCCTTCAGAACAGTTTAACCACTGGAAGGAAAATATTGAGCAGAGATGGATGACCATGAGAACATTTCAAATGGGATTCAAATACTTGATGGAATAAATTAGGTATACTGAAGTGATAGAGTGAAAAATTACCTAACATCTTTGGGAGTAGACATTTGGTACTCGGTTGTAAATGGCTATGTAATCCCAAATAATGCTCCAACCGATCCAAATGAAAAGAATATTATGAGTTGTAATTCAAAAGCCAGACATGTTATTCTAGGAGCATTGGCACCAACCATTGCTATCAAAGTGATGGGTTGCAGCATTGCTAAAGAGGTATGGGACAAACTCAAGAGTTTCTATGAAGGTGATCCAAAAGTTAAGTAGGTCAAGCTTCAATGACATAGAGTAGAATTTGAAAATTTGAAGATGGATGAAAAGGAAGATATTACAACCTATTTTCTTAGAGTTGATGAAGTTGTTAATGCTATCAGAGGATTAGGTGAAGAGATCAATGAATCCTTGGTTGTACAAAAATTGTTGAGATCACTTCTATTGAAGTATGATGCTAAGGTCTCTGCCATTGAAGAAACTAGGGACTTGACCAAAATGACAATGGATGAATTACATGGGTCTCTTATAGAATATGAAATGAGAACATGTACAAAAAGTGACCAGTCGAACAATGAAGCATCCTTTAAATCCATAAAGAAGACAAAAACAAGGATAACGACCTTGATGAAGAAATAACAAATTTCGTAAGAAGGTTCCAAAAGGGAAGTGGGAGATACAAAGGTAATTCTCCTCTCAAATGTTTTAACTATGGTAGAATAGGACATATTGTTGAAAAATGCTACTATAAAAAGAGAAGTCTCAACAATAAAAAGAGCTTCTAATCCAAGGATGTTGACATCTCCTCATATGAGAGTGTCTTCATAACCCAAGAAACCCAGGATGATGATCACAAGAGTTCTAAAGAAGAAGAAATCATTTCTGAAGAAGATTCAGATGAAGAAACCAACCTTGATTCATTTTGGGGATACAAAGACAATGCAGAGAGTGAACAAGAAGATGAGAATCTTGAAAAGTTGAAGCATGTTGAAACTGAAAATAGAAATATTAGAAACACATAAAAGGTGAATTGAGTAGTTGTGAAGAAGAGAATTACAAGCTTGAAAAGACCATTGATAGCTTGAAGTAACAATTATTATATTGTGAGAAATTGAAAGCAGAATTAGATCATGCAAAAGGGGAGCTACTATTGACAATAGAAAAGTTGTAGAAGTTCGAAAAAAGCACTGAAAAATTAGATGAGATCCTAAGCAGTCAAATATCTCCAAATGAAAAGACAGGACTAGGATACAATGACATTTTGAAGATAACAAAACAAGAGAAGGAAGATGGAAATGATGAAACCAACACTCTAGAACAAGTTGAACAATAAGACAGAAGACTAGAATTTAGAAGGAATGAGACATCAAGAAGATCCTCTCCCATCAGGTATGAAAGTAATCATTATGAAGGAAACTACAGAAGAATAGATCGTGAACCCAGATGGACCACACCACAAAGAATATCACTTACTCCTAGGTAAAAAAAAATATTTCTTGGACATTGTTATACTTGTGGAAATTTTGGACACAAGGCAATCAATTGTAGAATCAATGAAAAGAATAACTATGCAAGCTACATGAATGGTGCAAATAGTAGATATGAAAATGTTTGTAGACCTATCAACAGAAATTATAATCCATTTAACCCATTAATGGATCAAAATATTGTATTTTACAAGTGCAATAATATTGGTCACAAAGCACGATATTGCAGAGAGATGAAGGAAGATAATCGTATGCCAAATGTCCCTATACCAACTACAACATGGAAAAGGAAAGAAATTCCACACAATGAAAACTATCGAATAGAATTGGTAGCTAAAGAATGAAAAGAAGAATATGAATGGTTCATAGATAGTGGGTTCTCATCTCATATGACCGGAGATCAAAGAAAAATTTTCAGCTTGAAGAAAAATTGTGGAAATGTTGCATTTGGAGATGACTCATCTACCAAAATACTTGGAAAAGGAACTTTAAAGCTTGGAAGTGAAAATGTAAAAGCAGGAAAAGTCCTATTGGTGTATTATCTTAAGCATAATCTCCTTAGTGTCTACAAAATATGTGATCGAGGATACACTCTTACGTTTGACTCCCGAAAATGTAAAATCAGAGAAAATAACTCAGGAAGATTGGTTGCAACTACAACAAGAAGACCGAACAACATATACATCCTAGACATGAAGAAGAGAGAGAATATAGAAGCCACACAAAAGGATTCCAAGGAAGAAAAAATACAAAAGACCAAAAATAATGATGAAGTATTATTGAGTGCCACATGTTCAGGGGGAGCAACCCCAAAGAAGAAGGTCAGCTTCTACCATTGAACTTGGGGTGAGCAACCCCACCCTTTGCCATTGATGTCAAAGGGGGAGAGAAATTGGGATCATGATGATAGGGGGAGCATGAGTGTTTCCATCAATGACAAAGGGGGATATTTTTGGAATATTTGTTGTTGTCATTGATGTCAACCCTAGTCATTGGTTTTGAACCCCAAGATTGATGAAGGTATTTGGACATGAAGGACAGTGCACATGCAGATACAACACCCATGGATGGACAGTATAGATCATGTTGTTTCCAGTGGTAGGTGGAATGTCACGTGGATGCTCATGGTTGAGGAGAAATGAATTTTTGAAGATGACAAAGTGAATTGAATAAGGAAGTACAGGTCGGCCCTGAAGCTAATTAAAGAAAATAATTACAAAATAAGAAAGTGTTAGGTCGGCCCTAATGTTAAAAGGAAGTGACATAAAGGGTATAAATACAACTCATTAAACATTCATTTTTTAACACACACAAGTTTGTTAATGAACAAGGAGATATAAGTCGAATTTCAAAGGAAATCTGAAGAAAAGAAGGCCGAATTTCAAGGGAGGATGAAGTCTTTTGGTGACGTGTTCTAAGGTATGTTATTTACAGGTCATCTTACCATTTTCGCTATAAATTTTTTTCTAGAACGATTCAGATGGTGAAATTTTTATTCTATTGAGAAGACATATTTAGGTACCTGTGGTAAAAATTTCAGCTCTTTTTTCACTATAATTGTGGAGATACACTCTATGTAAGATAGGGTTTTTGACTAGTCCTAAAGATAGTCATAAACAGGTGTTCCGGGTAAAAAAGTTATAATGTCTTCATAGAGAATCAAAATGAAGTGGGACCAATTGAATTGGAAAGAGTATGGGTTGTAGCTTCCTGTGTACAAATTTTGGAAACTTATGTTAAATATTGAGCGTGGGGCATGATGTACAAGTTTGATCTCTTGAATAAACCAGAATTGAATAAGGTCTACCATTTTCTCTATAACTCTTTTTCTGGGAGGATTCAAGGAGTGAAACTTGGAGGAGTTTCAGAGAATACATTGAGTTATATTATCTACAGGATCAGAGTATTCTAAGAAGTGAATAATTTCAGAAGTTGAAGAAGTCTTAGGAAGCATTATCAAGTTCTATGTGATGGTTGGTTGATGGTGATCATTTAATGTAAAGTTTTATTATCTCTCATATATTCTTGGGTGGAAGGAAGGGGCAAGGATGGAGAGGTCAACCCTCTCTTGATATTGGAGGGTCGTATATTCCTTTTGGAGTTTTATCCATCCCTTTATATTTGGAAGTTGTAGCTACCTTTGGAAGTCATTACTTCCCTTTAACAATAACTATTGGTTATTTCAAATATATTATGCATGGTGTATTGTGGTTTATTGGTGTAACTCTTCTACTATTGTTCATTTCTCATTGGATATAATTGAATATATTATCTGGTTGAAGTATAAGTTGAATGTTTTTTTAAATTGTACTTGATATTGATTCACCCCCCTCTTAGTATCAACATGTAGTATTCTTGGGAGTAACCATTGGAGATTGAGCACTTCTTTCACTAGTACCTTTTCCCCTTTGCTTGTAAAAATCATTACTACTAAGTAATATTTCTAGGTCACCAGTATCATGTAGGGAGTGATTTGTTTGTTACCCTCTTCTTCTTTTTTCAATACAGTTTGAATGAAAGAGTTACTGAACCCCACCGAAAGCATATGTCCAACAAATATTTTGTTCGGATCAAAACCTTTGATCTTTTGATTATACTTTAAACTCACATTGTTGAAATGATTTGCAAATTTGTCAATTCTATTTATATTTTTGAACATGAACTTAAAATCTTCCATGGCAGGGGAATAAACTATTTTTTCCATTTTTTCATGGAAAAAATGTATCCAGAAGTTATATTGCCTTACCACCTATGTAATAAATAGTTTATCAGATACATGATTCGGGAGAAAACAAGGACTCACTTTCGAGAAAAATATCCTTATGACACTGTGATTCTCCATTTTTTCTATTGTCCCATTTTTCTATAAACATTTGGTAGCTTGATCAAATATCCTTGAAGTGTTTTCGCCCAAAAAAAATATTTTTGAAGACTGAAATAAAATTATTATAAACTTCATAGAAAAATAGAGGGGTCTTATGTCTCCATAGTGCCTGATACCAAAAGGTAACTGGATTTGTTTCAGAATTCACCCTCTTACTTATGGTTAAGTTTGGGAATTGACAATAATGCACAATAGAAAATATCAAATAAGAGGCTATAAATAATTTCTATCCTTTTTATAGTGTGATATATGCGACGATATTTCCATAGAAATGAGCTTTTCCAAATAAAAAATGGCTTGTTCCTGTACTGTAAAATACAGAATATACAAAATCATGTGAGAGGTAAAATCATTTCTCTCCTGACCTATCAACCTAGTAAATAACCATGAAATTTCTCGATAAGGGTTTTTAAAAGACTCAACCTAGATTCTAGTTATGTCTGTTGGGATAGATGCATGATTATCCAAATATTTCGGCATGAGGTCAAACCCATTGTTATGTTTTTTCAATAATTCTCTGCAATCTTCACCTTTGAGAGTAAGAGTTGGCTCTTGTAACTTTAACAACTTGTGAAAAACTTGACGTGAAAGAGAAATTGGAGAATGATCCTGGAGCTGTATAATTCTTTGACTCAGACGTACTTGTCCATAGACCATGCAACGAGTTAGTTACAATCAAAAACCGTAGCAACACACCCATCACGAGTGATTCCAAATGCCCAAATTACATCTTTATGTGGAGAAGGAGAGGAATAATACAAATATTATCTTGACCACTGGAAGTTCTGGTCTTCACGACCAAAGATATTCAGCGTATCACCACAAAAATGTTGTCTATTTGATGATGCCATAGGTTGATGGGACTATTTCTTTAGTTGGATAATAATCTCAAATAAATCTTTTCGGAAAGATAATGATAATTTAATCCCTTGGAAAATGAATATTTAATGAGATTTAGTGAGTAATTCCTCAAGCCTTTCGCCATTAATGACAAGAATTTTGAGGCCTGCACAATAGTTTTTAGCATTAAACAATACTTAATGCCTATCGGGAAAAGCAACCAAATGGCAGCAATGAACAAGAGAGAGTTTGAATATAAAACATCTCATGAATCTGCCAACTCGGGAACCAGTGAACCCGCAGTTGTATAGATGATCCAAAATATACTAAGTGTAGACAAACAATCGGTTAGACTCGCATGCAAGAGGAATAAAATACTTTGCAGCTCGACACTCGTGACAAGGCTGATGGTCAAAATGTAGATCATGAAAATTGGGGTGCAAAGTGAAGGTCACGAAAAATGGAGGACAAGGGCTTGAACCTGCGAACCCGCGAAACTAAAAAATGGCTAAGTTTTAAAACAAACTCATGAGATGAGAAAGTGGGTGGAATGAAATCTCGCCAACCCGCGAATCACTGAAATATGACCAAGTATAGTAACCATAAAGGGATATAAGAAGGGATAAAAGAAAAAGGGACATACAGGGAGGTGTAGAAGAGGGAAAATAAATGGAAAAAAGAAGTAGGGAAGATAGAATTTTGAAGGAAAAAAAGGAAGCACAAAATGATCTCAACACCTTGGTAGTAGTCCTATTCATTATAGGCTTATCATTATTTGGAACTAGGGTAGATTCCTTGATTAAGACTTCAAATTTGTCCTTGTAAATCTTGATATAAAAAATAGATTTTCAATATGAAGATACTTTTAGATTTTGGTAATAATGTGATGGCAGACTACAAAAACTAGTGTCTATCCATTGGGTGATGGAATTAAGATTAGGTTGTAAGAAGGTTTGATTATGATGGAGAAGGAAAACTTAAAATATGCATTGATGTTCTACAATTAGTCCAAAAATATATTTTTGGGTTGTGCAAGAATAAGTGAGAGCCTTATGTAAGATGCACCATCACACCCGTGAGATCACTGCTAAGTCATATTGTAAAACCATGAACACTAGAGAAATCATCACTATGAATCCCTAGATGAAGTATATTGTGTATGGAATTATTCTAGTTGAATGGTCAACCAATGACATATCATATCTTCAAATTTTATTTCACCATGAGATTAATGAGATATAGCATACCATACTTAGTCTTATTTCTTAGTTACATTAGACTTCAAACATTGAATGAACCACTATAACTATAAATTCTAACAAATTTAATCAATTATCTAAGGTTACATTAAGATTTAAGGAGGATTTTACGTTAACCCTAAAGTCTTATTATTGAAGATATAATTCCCTTCTTCAAAACTTATTTCAACAACCATATAATCACAATCTTTACCAAAACCTAGTCATCCATGCAAGATAAAGGAAAAATGGAAAAACTTTACATTGAACTTGACCCTTTATAACTTGTTATTCCCAAGAGATATTTAACTAAGATCTGAGGGGAAATCCCATTCATCCAATCATGATTTGCAAATGAGATCTCTCTTCCTTTTATAGAGATACTCCTCAATCATCTTACAATGAAATATTCATTTGAGAGATATAGATTCATTTTATCCTCCAAGAAATAATAAAATTTCATACAAATGATCATTTTAACTTCTTTGACTAGATTCTTTTAACGTCTTTGACTAAGGAGTCTTTTAGAAAAATTGTTTGACCTTCTCTAATCTAGATTCTACCTTAAAGTGGACCTATTTTCTCACAATATGCCTTAGAATTCTCTCAAGATGAAGCACCCTATAAATATGTGCAAGTAGTTGGTTAAGGGTTTATTAATCCTTCTCAAAATAGAAATTGAGCCCTAAGAAAGGGGAGAAATCCTATATTCCTTATATGTGCTCTTTGATAAATGTGAAAAATATAGAAAAGGGTCCATTAACCCCTCCTTGAACGACACATGCATGTCCCATGTATTGTCTATCTAGGGCACTCTCCAAGGATGACCTTCAAATATTTCCTCTCCCTAAAAATATTAATAAAAGTCAACAAAAGGTGGAGCCCTATTCACATAGGTCATGATCTTTCACACAGGTGTGATTTCACATTGTACATATGTAACCCTTTATGCATGTGTTATTCATTAGTGGTGTTCCCTCATCAATGGTAGTAACTCCTTGGAATTATTTCCTAGCATGTTGTCCAAAAATAGGCCCAACTAGTTCTTACTAATTTGTCGTCCTCACTCATGAATGCATGCAAGAAAAATGTCCTTACAAATTGATCTATACCCCCGTATCATTATTGTATATATGTTGTCAAATTTCCCTTAGCCATTGAATGAATGTTGATTTAATTTTATCATAAGAATTGTCAGAAAATCCAATAAATGTCTTCAATACAACCAAGAATGGCTCTGGGAAGTGTACCTTCATTGTGCTAGTTAATGAACAAAAGGACATCGACCCTTCTCTAATATTCTACTACAGGTATAAAAATCTCCTAAGGGGTTGATATTTCCAACATGCTAACACTACCATAGAATATGATACTCACTCTCCAAGTCATGTTATTTAGAAAATCATCATCTAGTTTTCACTTTTGATCTAACAAATGTGACTTTTCACTGCCACATGGCATCTTCCATAAAGACAACACCGTATTTGATTCCTTTTCCTTCAAGGTACAGGTCTAAGCCTTATCCAACTATATTCTATCCATTGTAGGAGTCATTGGATACCATACCAAATAAAACTTTTCACACAATTGAGTAATTGTGTCAAATGTGAGGGGAGAAAGGTCATTCAATTGAGCATCAATTGTGGCTTCATGACTCCATGTTCACTTCAAACTATGCATGCAATTCCTTTGCAAAAATGGATAAACTATAAGGCCTAGTACAATATTTAGAGATTTTTTTAGGTAAAAAGGACCTGAAAACAAAACTAATTCTATCAACGTCATTTAAAAGAACCAATAGGATTCAAGATTATGAAGTCAACTATAAGGATACACAATTTTGGAGGGGAAAAAAATGTTTTTTTAATCTTATTTTAGATTTATCGCTTGAGAGATTTACCCAAATTTCAAGAGTAGTCACTTGTTAGATTCAAAATTAAATTATGCATCCAAGGAGTACCCACTCGGCATACTTTTGATAGACCCAGAGTGAGATAAACTAGAAATACATGGAGAGAAAAAAACATGAAAGAAACATGTATTTTTCATGTATTTCCAATTTGTCTCACTCTGGGTCTATCAAAAGTATGAAAAGTGAGTACTCCTTTGATGCATAATTTAATTCTACATCCAACGAGTTCCTACTCCTAAAATTTGGGTAAACCTATAAGGAGACAAGTCAAAAATACAATTAAAAAAAGTATTTTACTTTTTTTCCCTTTGAAGATTCATAACTCTTATATTATTATTTTAACTATTATTTTATTATTGTCCTTAGGAGGCCCGTTTTAGACCTCAAAGTTTATCTAATGCAAATAAGATACATATTTAAATGGAAAATTCATGCTACATCTACAATATATCTCAATCCATTCCATGTATGACCTCTATCAAAAAAATGATGATAATATTCAAAAGTCATGTGAATATCCAACTCAATGGAGTTAAGTGTTATATTTAGATACCTTTTAAAATCCGAAAATGTACATTCATTTTAGGTGGTAACACTACCTATAATTGATTATCTATTTGATCATATTGAAGGGGTGAAATTGTTCTTGAAGTTGGATTTAAGGGAAAGATACAATTAGATATGAGTAGAAGAAGTTGACATATCCAAGACTACTTTCAAGACCAGTTTCGTGCATTCTAAGTTTTTAATATTTCCTTTTGGATCAACAAATTCCAATGTAGTCTTCATGAGACTAATGAATGATGTGATTCGAAAGTATTTAGACAACTTTATGTTAGTGTATTGATAACATCCTAATTTATTCTTGCAATGAGGAAGAACACCAAGAGAATCTTCACATAGTGTTGCAAAAGCTATGGGAACACCAATTGTTGGCATAGGGGCAGACCCAGGGTTCACTCGAAGAGCGCACCAACAAAACCTAGCTACTGGCCCTTTTGGCAACACCTGCGAAGCAGATCCAGTCTCACCCAAAGCAGCTAAGAGGGGGGTTGCAGGACAAAGATGTCTACAACCAGGGGAATATCAAGTCGATCTAATACAACAACAAAGCAACATTCATATATCCCTCACCAAGCTAGATCTACCCTGCGCAGTTATAGATATGATCTAATACAACCATGAAAATAACAATATAATAGTGACAGGGATCAAAGTATCAATCACACACACAACACAAGATGTACGTGGTTCACCCTCTCTCTAGAGCTATGTCCATAGAACTGTGCTTAGGAATTATTAAGGTAAAGCATACAGTTCTTGTTTGCGCTCTCAGCTAGAAGATATTCTTTCTTATTCTCTCTTTCTCTCCCCTTATTTCTCACCCATCTGCAGTACTTGACCTTCACACATAGCTGAAGATCTTACAATACCAGAAGGCTCTCTCTCTTTCAACACTTCTCTCTCTCAATAAAATAATATCTCACCACAACAATAGAGGTATATCAACAACAATATCGTACCAACCCGACCCAGGTCCTCTTGACCTTTATTTATAAATTACAATTCTTCACTGACAGCCCTAGGCTGAAACCTAGGTGCCAAAACCCTAGATACCAAAACCCTAGGTGTCTAAAACCCTAGGTCAACTTGACCCACTTTTTATGGGCTTCGCCAGCTTGTATTTCCTTCCTTCTCACGCAGTGCTCCAAGGCATCCAACGGTGGATTTTTCCACTTGCTGAGTTGTCCTCAATCCATCTTCCTTGTTGATCTGTCATCCTTGATCTCATCATCCAACGGCTTGCATTTCTGTACTTCGCTCCATCTTTTCTACTCTTTTGCTCACTTCGACCCAGTGACTGTTACTGTATCTCCCGTGAAGTTCGCTTTTCATCTCTTCTTCCTTGATCTTCTCTTCCTTCCATAACCAAGGGCCAACAGGCCCCCAACACTCACCTGTGACTCGTCCTAAGGAACTTCATATCTAATCCTTCTGTTTTACTTCGACGTTGGACTGCGTAGGGCAGCCTTTTCTTTCTTCTCTATGCCTCCTTCTCATCCTTGTGCAGACTATCTTTTCTGTGTCTGGTACCCAGTTTCAACTGCACCTGGTACCTAGACCCTTTTCTTCTTGCTTTTACTGAGGTCTGAAAGGAATCAGGTTGTCATAGTACAACTTTAGCCAACTCCCATTCACTAATATAAAATGCGCAGTTGTAGTTGCACTACAGTCCTTGACTGCTCTTGCTTCAGCCCATCTAGTCAGGTATTTTGTCACAGTAATTATGTACCTTGCTCCTGTGCACTTCCCTGGTGGGTTTATAGGTCTCACGAAGTCAATGGACCAATTTTCAAATGTTTGTAGGGTCATCTGCGGTGCTAATGGAATTTCATCTCTTCGAGATGGTTTTCCAACTCTCTGGCATACATCACAGGCTCTGGCATAATCTTTAGCATCTCTGTGTAAGGTAGGCCACCAAAGGCCAGCTCGCAGAACCTTCCTCACAACTACTTTCCCTGCATAATGTCCTCCTACAATTCCTTTGTGAGCTTCTGTGAGGATCAGTGGTCGCTCTGTCTCCATAACACACCTCCTTAATATTTCATTGGGTCCCATCTTGTATAGCTGACCAGCTATTAGTGAAAAGTCAGCAGCGCGCACCACTAGATGTTTCTTCTAGGGAATTGTGTACTCACTAGGTACCATTCCTATTGATAGGAACTGGACTATGTCTGTGAAGTGGTCATCAATATTTATAATGGAGAGCAATTGTGCATCCAGTAGTGTATCCTCCAAACTGGTGGGTTCTTCACCATGTTCCAACCTCGACAAGTGGTCAGGGCCCTTGTTCATTCTTCCTGGCTTAACTATGATCTCAAAATCATATTCTTGAAACAACAGAATCCATCTGCATATTCGACCCCCCAACACTAGCTTGTTGACTAGCTACTTTAACATGGAGTGATCTATGAACATTTTAAAGTGTCCTCCCAACAAGTAGTGGTGAAACTTTTGCAACACATACACCATGGCTAATCCTTCTCTCTCTGTAGTGGTGTAATTAATTTCATTTGTAGATAGCTTCATGCTAGCAAAATCTAATGGATTTTCAATATCCCCTTCTCCAGGTTGTTCCATTACTACTCCTAATGCAATATACGACACATCGACATGAACATGAAATTCTTTGCTCCAATCTCGAAAAACTAGAATAGGCGCAGTAACCATCTTTTGTTTCAGTGTGCCGAAGCTCATCTGGCATTCTTTTGTCCAGCTAAACTAATAGTCTTTCTTCAGCAGCTTCTCCATATGTGTTGTAATATGTGCATAGCCTTTAATGAATTTCCTGTAATAGCCCATATGTCCCAGCACAGTGCGTAGTTGTTTGACTAAAGTAGGAGGCGGCAAATCAACTATGATGGAGATTTTAGAGGGATCTACCAGTAATCCTTGCTTGCATACAATATGACCTAATAGCACTCCAAATGGTGAGAAGAAGGTACACTTCTTCAGATTTAAATCAATTTGACATTGCCTGCATTTATCCAACATTAGACTTAGACATTCAATATGGTTTTTCAACAAACTAAACACAATCCAGTCATCAAAATATGCTTCTAAACATTTATGCAGAAATTCTTTGAATGCTTCGACCACCACCCTGGAAAAGATGGTTGGGGCATTCTTCAGTCCAAATGGAATCACTGTATATTGGTAGGATCTCCATTATGTGGAAAAAGTGGTCTTGTGGCGATCCTCCTTGGCAATCTGAATCTGATGGTATCCTGAAAATCCATTTGTAAAAGAATATATCTCCTGGCCTCTCACATTGTCTAATACTTCATCAATGAATGGTGTAGGGAAAGGGTCATGCAAACAAGCATCATTCAACTTCCTAAGATCTACGCAGATCATGATCTCGCATGTGTTCTTGTCTTGTACTACCATAGGGATAATCCACTCCAACTCTTTGACAGGTTCAATAATCCCTACTTCCAACATTCTGTCGAGCTCAATCTTCACTTTTTCCTTATATTTTGGGTTCAATCTGTAGGGTCTTTTCTTGGCTATCTTCACACCTGGTTTCAAAGGTATCCTCGTCTCTCCCATAGGACCTTTGATACCTTTCATATCAGTGAACTTGGTCGGAAACAAGTCCTGATATTCATGTAGCAACTCTGTAATCTTGTCAATGGTAGCAACATCCCAGTAATCTTCGACATTGGCAAGATTTGGTGTCTCCTTTGTCCCAATATTGAATTTTTTAATCTTGATTGGCTAACCAATAAATGGTAGCTCAACTCTCATTCCTTCCACATCTCTTTGGCCTTCTGTTTCATTGATGTTTACCTTCCTGGGATCATCATCGTCGGCATTGATGTTGTAGGACTCTGCAATTTTTGGAGAGGCGCAGTCCATTCATCCTCTTCTTGTTCCATAGGGAGGCTATATGCCTCTTCGAATACCTTATGTCTCACAATTTGTAATGCTTGGTCTACTGAAGGATATTCACTTTCAAATAAAAAGGTGGTTACAAAATTCTAAATCATACCTTCCCAGTTTGCAGTGATGAGGCATAGTTCCGCTTGAAGGTACTAGTTGATAAGGGTTGTGTCCAGCGTGTTAATGAATATGTGCACCCATTGTTCTCAGGGAATGTCAGTCCAGGCCTCTTCGCAGCTTCGCACATGGTCCTTTGGACAACTTCAACTAGTATACCTTACTTCGCAACTTACTGCTTGTGCTGAGAACCACACTATCATCAAAGTTCAGCATTGTGTCCAGTCTGTGATATTTCTTTTATGCGTCCCCCACCATCTTGATGGTGTGGATTTTAGGGCCTCATCCATTGCCAACAATCCCTATTGTGTTGGTACACTTGTCTCAAAATAGGATAGGAAGGTTTCCAAAGGGTTCAGACCATCAAATGTGGGTAAGTTACTCAATGTTTTGCCGATCCATCGAACTTCTTTGGTTAATCTGGCACATCTTTTGGTAGATACTTCGTACATCTAGTTATGCCAGTTCTCCAGTGCTTTTTCTAAATCTAATGAAAACACACTGTCACTTCTCCAACTCAGATTCCCATCGGTTGTAGGGTTGATATAATATTGTTGTCTAGCTGTCAGTTTGTATATGTTTTCTAGTTCGTATGCGTGGTCTTCTTCTCTGATGGGATCTGTATATCACGGACCCTCATCTAGATCTAAGGGTGCAATGAACCGAAGGCCGTCTCTTTCAAATTTCATACATATTTTCTTCAAATCAACCACTGTGGATTTATCGAAGGCCCAATCAATTCCTAACAGTGCAGGGTAAGGGAAACTATCATCAACAATTTCAATTGCCTTGAAATCTGTGAACGTTCTCACTCCATCGATGTCCACAGGGACATGTTCCAATCTGCCAAAGGGGCTGACAGCTTGTTGGTTAGCCATCCTAAGCCTGATAGGGGAGTATATCAACTTCGATTTCCCCATTAGTGCCCAAGTTTTCTTCGTCATGACATTGACCTCCAACCCTGAGTCGAGGACCACATAGTCTATATCATACTCTCTTATTTGAGCATTCAAGTGTAATTGTTTATTTGTCCTTCTCCTTTTTCCAATTTGATGTACTACTCTATTCAGTAAGGGGTCTATATTTCCTAGTTCATACTATCTCATTAAGTTATGTAGCTCTTGTACAATGCCTTTATCCTAAATCAACTTAACATGGGTGCGTAAAAGTTCCATGAGCTTGCTTACCTCTTTTCCCTCCTGTGGTGAATCAGATTGATCAAATGCCTGAGGCATTCCATATTCTTTTATTTCTGGCTGTATTTTTTATGAGGAACCTTGATCTGCTTTGAACTTTTTTCTTGCTTCCTCAAAGATTTGTCTTTCTTTCTTTGCATCGAAAGTTCGGATCTTCTCTGTAGCCTTCCTGATACCTAAGTCTTCTGCAATATTTCCTTGATTCATTCTATCCTCTCCTGTAGCAGCACCTCCTCGAGTGATAAAATCAACTTTAGGGTCGTCCCTGCGAGGCTCATCATATATAAATTGCACTTGTGGATTTTGCTGAGGTCCTCGTCTTTCCTGCAGCTTAGCTAGCAGCATAGGGCAATCTTCTATAACATGGTCGAACGAGCTGCAATAGTTGCATGTAGTGCAAGGATTCTGACAATCCCTTGCCAAGTGTCCTGGTTGCACGCAGTTGTAATAGATGATCTTTCCTCGACCTCATCCCATTCCTCCTCCTCCTCCTCCTCCTCTTCTATATCCACCGCAAGGATTGAAATTTCCTCTTCCTGGGGAGTTATACTGGAGAGTGTTTCCTTCTTGATGTGCCTCGCCTTGGATCTTGTATATGTCCCTCGATCTTTTGTGCATAAGGTCATAGACCCTAAAATCCCTATCGTTGTGCCCCACAGACTTACCGAATGTGAAATATAAATTTGTGGGAGTCTGAACATACTTCTGCATGTAATAGCACTGACATGTGCGATGCTTATTTCTGCATACTTTGCACCATGGCAGGTTGACTTGCTTCAAGGGGCTCGGTGTTCCTGAGGCCAAATATTCATGGAATAAAGGACAGTGTTCATTAACATGGCCTTCTAATATGGATATTACACACCATATATCTTCTCTTTTGTCCTTCCCCTTGTCCTTCTTCATATCCTCGACCTGTAGAGACAAACTAGTCAGTTGGCTCAAGATTTGGCTCATACCTGAGCTGGATTATCCCATATGGGTTTATTCAAGATTCATAGTGATTTCCAATGCTTCTACCTACGAAGCAATCTTCTACTGCATCAGAGGAACTCTGATGTGTGGTAAAAGGGCAGCGATGAACCATTCTTTATTATGTTCATCTGGGATCTGAAAAGTTAATCGGCCTGTTAGGGTCTTGAATCTCTGGTCGAACTCCAAAACGGGTTCGACTACTTTTTGCTTGATCTCCTTCAGTTCTGTAATACATTGATAATCTAACTTAGGTATCTTGAACTCTGCAATCAATGCATTATTTATCTCACCCAATGGATTAGGATGCGCAAGTCCTTGGACAAGCTTCATGTACCAGCTCACTGCGTGATCCCTTAGGGTAGTGTTGAACTGGGTCCTTTTAACAGCTTCATCGGTGACATTTTTAATATTCCATACATCTTTGAATAGAAACCAATGCTAATTAGGATCTTAAAATCCATCTCCCTAAAGATAGGGAGCCTCATCTCATCTTCCATAGAGCTACCTAGGTTTCATGTCTGAGTAGATGTTGAGCTGCTAGTAATAGTGCTATGAGGACTCTGGTGGTTCTGATTATTTTGATTACCTAGTGTTGCTGAAACAACAGGAGGAATAAAAGTACTTATTTCAACAGTTTGCACAGTTCCTGAAGTTTCGTGCTCGTCCTAGCGAGGTTCTTCGGCTTCTCCTTCCTCTGTCCTAGCGGGTTCTGAATGTTCTCTGTTTGTTAGATCTGCCTCTTCTCCACTGTAGAAACCATCTTCCATGTAGTTTTGCTTAAACGGGTTCTCAAGGTGAACCCCTCTGAATACTCTCCCACTGCGCATATGTCCATCTTCTATATCGTTGTCACTGTCTGAATTCTTGAACATTAGTCTTTTCAAATACACTCGATCTATTGTATCTTCAAGACGTTCTTTTCATGCAATAGCATCTTGATTCTCGGCTTTAGAAAGTGCAAACATTTTCCTCTGGGTCCTTTGAAAAAGTATCTCTCAGCTTGGCTATACAATTCTACTATGTCAACAGAAAACTCAGTGATATACCCTCCAATGGTACTATAAAACCAATGATCTACTGCTCATGATATGACGTTATCAAATCTCTTAACCTTCTAGATCAGCGCTGATGTCCAAGCCACAAGAGGTCTAGATCTAATCTAGAACTGGGTATCTGCTAACCTAGCCAACCACTCATATAGATCCTGATGGATTCATCCAAAGAAGATATCATGAATGTTGGTGAAAATGTATCTTTGTAGCCAATCTTCAGTACTTAGCTTAGGGTTCTTGTTCTGGGCTTCAGCGAAGTCCCTCTCTTGATCCTCTATCCACTTCTGAATCTCTGTCTTCGATGGGAACCACCTTGACATTCCCTCAATAAGATTCCTGTCCCGGCAACAGAACCATTTGTTGGCACAGGGGCAGACCCAGGGTTCACTCGAAGAGCACACCAACAAGCCCTAGTTATTGGCTCTTTCGGCAACACCTGCAAAGCAGATGCAGTCCCACTCGAAGAAACTAAGAGGGGGGTTGTAGGATAGAGATGTATACAACTAGGGGAATATCAAGTGAATCTAATACAACAACAAGGCAGCATTCATATATCCCTCACCAAACTAGATCTACCCTGCACAGTTATAGATCTGACCTAAGACAACCATGCAAATAACAATATAACAGTGACAAGGATCAAATCATCAATCACACATACAACACAAGATGTACGTGGTTCACCCTCTCTCTAGGGATACATCCAAAGAACTGTGCTTATGATTTATTAAGGTAAAGAATACATTTCTTGTCTGCACTCTCAGCTAGCAGATCTTCTTTCTTCTTCTCTCTTTCTCTCCCCTTCCTGCGCACCTAGTTGCAGGACTTGACCTTCACACACAGCTGAAGATCTTACAATACCAGAAGGCTCTCTCTCTCAACACTTCTCTCTCTCAATACAATAATATCTCACCACAAAAATAGAGGTAGATCAACAACAATATCGTACCAACCTGACCCAAGTCCTCTTGACATTTATTTATACATTACAATGCTTCATCGACATCCTAAGGCCGAAACCTAGGTGCCAAAACCCTATATACCAAAACCCTAGGTGTCTAAAACCCTAGGTCAACTTGACCCTCTTTTTCTGGGCTTTGCCAACCTGTCTTTCCTTCCTTCTCGTGCAATGCTCCAAAGCATCCAACGATGGATTTTCCCACTTGCTAAGTTGTCCTCGATCCATCTTCCTTGTTGATCTGTCATCCTTGATCTCCTCATCCAACGACTTTCATTTCCGTACTTCACTCCATCTTTTCTGCTCTTTTGCTCACTTCGACCCAGTGACAATTACTGTGTCTCCCACGAAGTTTTCTTTTCATCTCTTCTTCCCTGATCATTTCTTCCTTCCATAACCAAGGGCCAACACCAATTATATGCTAAGCTAAGTAATTATGAGTTCTTTAAAAAGGAAATTTAGTACCTTGAGAACATCAAGTCTAAAGGTGTATTGAAGGGATACCCTAACAAATCGAAGCCATATCTAATCAACCAACCCCAAAGGAAGTATTTGAGGTGAGAAGATTCATGGGATTTGCTAGATATTATTTAAGAATTGTTAAGGATTTCTCTAATATTGATCAAAATAAACAACCCAACCCAACATGAAATAGTTGCGAGGGTGGTTACCTAATGCAATTTTTTTCTAAAATGAAACCAAGTAATTTAGATCTAAAATAATCAATATCACAAGCAATGGAATTAACACATACATGTACCCTTACACCTTATTGATGACCAACTCAATCCAAACTAGCACTCCAATGTAGAAATGCCAACAAGGGGGAAATCACACCCAATGGCCAATTTTCCACTCAACTATTCCGATACTTGAAATCAAGTGATTCCATCCCCCTTTCCCCCACCTCCAATCCATGGATTAAGATCAATGAGAATACAGGATCACAATTCTCTAAGTACTCAAGTGAATCAACTCACTTTACCTTGAAAATCACATCAATGGATCATACATTCAAGCAAAAAAACTATTTTGTGTTGTATAGGATTCTAGAATTACAACATCCCTGTCAATGTTTCATTGAAACCTGCATAGGAGGTCTAGATAAAGCAAGTACAAACAAATCTTATCAAGAAATGAAGAGAGATTCAATATGGAAGAATGAGAAAATATATTCACACTACTCTAATGAGATGATTATTGATACATAGATGATGATCAATATGATACAACAAATGAGTGGCATATGCTCATATATAGGACATAAAATTCCATAATAGTAGAATGCATGCATGCATAATATCATAATAGTGATGATCTAAAATAGAACTAGTCAATTAACTCCCATTGAACTAGTGTGTCGAAAATAAAAATTTCTCCAACACCCCCTGAACATCACTATGGAGTAAAAATGAGTCTCGACAACTAGGCCATATTAGGTAATCATGTAAAATGAAACTAATGAACACTGAAAAAATGAGGAAAGAGGAAAAACCATGTGGGAACAAAACCCCCCCTCAAAAGACAATGCAACAAAAAAAGAAAAGGCAGTTGTTAGGCAACTGTGTTCTTCACTCCAAGATAATCCCACAAAGTCTGAAACTTCTTCTCACTGAAATTCTTTGTGAATATGTAGAAATATTTATGGATCTGATGAAGTCCTTTGGAAACCTGTCTATCCTTGTACCTCTTGATTATGTGGACCCATCTGCGTCTGAAAATATTCCTTTCTGGTGGAAGTGGAACCAGATGCCAAGTCTGATTCTTTTGGAGTGATTCATACTCCTAATGCATGGATTATTTCCATAATGAATTTCCCACAACCTTATTGTAGGTCGGTGGATCTGAAGATTGAATCATATAGAAATGCATAGGCATCATAGTTTCAGAAGCTAAAAGTACATGAGAAGGCTCCTCATATTGAGATCAAGTCCTCCTTGAATCCAATGGATTCCCTGCAAGGATAACTGATGCTTGAAGTATGAATTGTGCCTTCTTGGGCATCTGTTGAAGCTTCAATGTTGGCTTCTTATCTGGATGTACTACCTACTTATTTCCATGTACAAAATCTGAGTGTATGGAATCATCTCTAATTTATGAAACTGATGGAAGCACAAGAGTATCTGCATGTTACATTGGAGGTGCATGAAGCAAAGTACTCTCCTTATGTGTAAGTAGAAAAGAGGAGTCACCATCAGAAAACTTAGTGAATTTATACAACCTTAAATTATGATCCACCTCACCAATTGCAATGATGGAATTATCATGCATGTCAAGTACAAAAACTGAATCTGATGTAAATTCAACCTTTTTACCTTTCTGAGTGATCTGATAAACTGAGAGCATATTCATAGAAAGATTTGAACATGTAAAAAATTCACAAAATTGCCATTATGGATTTCCACTCTTCCCTCTCTTGCTACTGCCACTGGAGTATCATCCCCCATGAGAATAAGGTGTCTTGAACATGGACTCAAAGAAGATAAAACTTCCTCTTTCGTTGCCATATGATGGGATGCACTAGAATATATAATTCATGAATCATATGAGGAATCAATTACAACAAGAGCATGATGATTACCTTTCTTAGGATCAGTATCTTATTCCTTCTACTTCTTGACTCCCTCTGGAATGAAGTTTCCAAGGTTGTTCTGCTGAAGTGTCTGTGCCATAAGATCGATTTGTTTCTTCATGCATGTGGATTATTCATGATTCGATTTAGTACAGTAAGTGCACTACTTTCCCTTGTTATTCTTCTTGGAATCTGAAGACTCTTTGGAACCTAAAGAATCATTGAAGGGTTATCCATCCTTCTCATTTTGTTTCTCCTTCATGTTATGTTTGGGTGATCCTTTTCCATCATGCATGGTGAGTGCATGTGCTTTGGGATCCTTGATTAGGCCCATATGAATGCGTTTTTTCTGCTCATGTGTGAGAGAATCAGTGAATTGATCCATGGTAGGCATATTCCAATTTGTTCCCATGAGATACCTGCCTAAATGGAAAGTGGAAACATAGACAACATATTTTGGTCCTAGCTTGGCCAATATTGTTATAATAAGTTGGTCCACTTGTTTAGACTTATTAATACCACAAGATGTTAAGCTCAATATCAAATATTTAAGCTTAGTAAATAAATCTTGTATATTATCAAAACTTTTAGGATCAAAAGTATTCAATTCTACCTCAAACATATGACCTCTCATTTGATCCTGCTTTCCAAACAGACTCTCCAAGGTGGTCCATATCTCGTTTGAAATCCTTCATGTGGCAACATAAAACTAGAGATCAGTTGAAATCAATTCAAGAACAATTCATGTGGCTTCATCCTTTTGGTTCACCCATCTCATCTTCCCAATTGCTAATGTAGGTTCTATTTATGCCCCCATCATCAAGTTGTACAATCCTTTCCTTATGAGTTGGAATTCTTCCTTGGGATTCCAATCAAAATAATTTCATGGTGTGAGGATTGCCACCAAGTTTGACTGTAGAATAGGTGTTGTATCCATCTCTCCCACTGTGTCTAAGAACCCCTAAAACTTTACTCCCAATCTGCAAGTGAAAAACTCAAAAATCACTGCAGAAAGGGCACTTTAAGTGAAAATTTGTATAAGTTTCAGAAGACGGTCTTCAGACCTATGTTTTGAGAAAATGGTGAGGAATATCGCCAAACGGTTGAAAACCCACTTGCATAGTGGGTCGATTTACTTCGCACATGAACCGTTTCCCAAAAAATTGAATATTTTGGGAGAAATCACTGCAAACAAAAAGGTATTTTTAGAGGCAGTCGCACCTTCCCTTAAGAGATAGAGCGACCAATTTTGGTCAGTCGCCCTTTTCCAGTGTATTAGGAGAGACCTGGTCATCCATTTCCAGTGTCTAGGGTGCAACCAACCCAAAATTTGAAAAATTTGTAAGTTTGGGTGTGATGGTCGCTCCTTTCAACAAGGAGAGGGTGCGACCGTGTTTCTTACATGAATTTGCTCGTCGAAACTCTGATTTTCTTATTCTATGGCTTGTCTAGCTTACTCCAAGTAGCGTATCTCTAATACCATGTCAATGTTTCATTGAAACATGCATAGGAGATCTATCTAAAGCAAGTATAAACAAAACTTATCAATAAAGTAAGAGAGATTCAATATGGAAGAATGAGAAAATATATTCACACTACTCCAATGAGTTGATGATTGATACATAGATGATGATCAATATGATACAATGAATGAGTGGAATACACTCATATATAGGACATATCATTCCATAATAGCAGAATGAATGCATGCATAATAACATAATAGCGATGATCTAAAATAGAAAGTCTAAAATAGAACTAGTCAGTTAATTCCCACTGAACTAGTGTGCCGAAAATAGAAATTTCTCCAAAAATCCCCATACGCATTTAGGTCATAGTGTGTAATAACACCTACTCAATATCTTGATATATTAGTACCTCTAACTATTGGGCGCTTCTGCAAGGAATATACTATTTCACTTTATCTTTTAATGCCTCCCATTGTGGACAAAAGCCACTCTAGCTCCTAACACCTCCAACCATGGAGTCCCAAAGGTCCAAAAATCAATTTCTAGGATCAAAAAATGAGTGTTAGTATTCCCCAATAGTCAGGTACACCTTTAATTTCATCTACCCCCTCAAACAATGATGGAGAAATGATCAAACTACTCCCATCAAATCACAAATCCAAACAATTCTCTTTCTCAAGGCATCAATCATTAAGAATCTAGCCCCCAAAGTTGAGTCACATCTCCCATTGTGTGTTAGGAAACATCATTCAAAGAAATTGTCTACTCAATTTCAATCGTCTAAGTAGACAAAAAAATCAACATCATTGTATACATTCATCTTCAAATGTCATTATATAACCCATACATGAGAAAGCCCACAATTTTATCAAATTCATGTACATTTCCTAAAATTGAAATTAAACCCACTAGGTAAATTCCATAGCCATTACACATCAATATCCATTCAACAAGGACACACATTATCATCTTAGTAGGTATAGGGCATTTATCAACCTATTGTCACATCATTCCTTCAATAATGTCATTAAACAAGAAGATTCAAGCATCAATGGAAAACCATCAATCAAATAGTAATGCAAACAATCACAATATTATTGAAAACAAGGAATTGAGCATCCTCATATGGGTGTCATAAAAAAGTAATTCAAACAATATTCATCTTAGTCATTCAATTTACACCACAAAATATCATTAAACTATTCAACCAACCACAATCATAAACAATTGAATCTATATTTCGCACAATCTGCAATACAATGAAAAACATTAACACTCGACAATTTGTAATCAAGACATCCATTGGCAATATCATGCCAATTTTGAACCTTGATCCAAATCATCACCATAAATAATAAGATAATATTATATTATCATTCAATTAGGATGTGCCAACCATTTCAATAATAAATATTATCAAATATCAACAACATCATTAATATAATTAAATAATTTTCAAAACATCATTATCATAAGAGCTATATTCCAACAACAAACGGTATTGTGGATATTCCAGATTATTTTGAAGAAAACTCTCACCATAGAAATCAAAATCATCAATATAATCATCATCAAACCAACTCACCATCATCATCAATTCAATATTATCAAATCATCATCAAACCAACACCATCATTATCATTGTTAGCTTACCAACCAATAATCCAAATCTAGCTCTACAATATTAACGAGAAATGAGAAAAAATAAGGTTTTGTTCCTAACAATTCTACAATTGCAAGGTAGATACTCATCCTTTCACGATGGATACACTTAAGCTATAAATAACACAATAACCAAGGAATACCATAACATCCAAGCAAAGGGGAAAAGGATTAGCCATGAATCATAATTGAAGCAAATTATTTTACACGAGCAATTGTATATACACATATATTATTATTATCCTAAGAATTTATATATACAAGGTTCATAATTTATGGTAATTAGGGTTGGAATAATAGCAATGAAAATTGAATGCTTGATCTCTATGCAACACCAAAATTGTCTATAAAAATTGCTTTATATCTAAGGCATGAATTGTGTGTTTAGCTACTTGATGAGGTGGGGGAACGGGGGGGAGATTCATTGCATTTATTGATTTAAAATTAGGTCACTACTACATTTGGGGTAAAAAATGATGCTAATACTATGCTATTTTGACTTTTAAACGTTGAAATCGGATCTTTCAAGAAAAAAATCCAACTTCAATTTGATTTGACTTTGTTGTAATTTTAGAAACATTGATATAATGAGGTCTTGAGTTAAGAATGTCCATTTATCCACATCTATGAAATCCAACGAAATTTGTGAAACAATTATATCTCTCTTAAACATCACTTTAACAACATTAATGGAGGGCATTTAAATGTCATTCAAGATCCATAATACCCATTCAATGCCTTGTCAAATTTGACACCAAGCAAATGAAAACGACAATAGAAACATCAATAAAATTACACATATGGAATCAAAATGATGTCCATAACATCTATATATCAATGTTAGGGAGAATATTTTTCTAAGCAACTCCTATCCAACAATTTTGCAATTCTTCCCTCTAAAAATTATTACCAATGATGTAGATCAATCTTGTCATGGGTCTTGAATTCAAGGCTGACAATTGAGATGATTCATGGCCATAATAGCTCGACATTATTGACAAATCATCAACATTGTTGAGCATTTACAACCATTAATTATCATTATTACTTGTCTTAAACTCATGACCATAAGAAACACTATTATGGAGCATTAATACAAGGATAAAAAGGGAAGAACACAAAATTGTAAGACAAATATTGCATAGAAAAATGCATAAGGAGAGAGATATATAATTATCTCAGGTACTTATGAAACAATGTCTCTTCATTGCATTTGTCCTATGTTTTTATTCCTTCAAAATTCAAAGGTCAAGTACATTTCAATCACTTATGTAACCATTTTTAGTATGAAATAATCACCAAGCCTTCAACACCATCAAGATTATTGAGTATAATGTAATTTTAAGTTGTAAGTGAATCTTCCATTATGATTTGATATTCCATGTTTCCTTTGATACATGAATTTTTTCTATTGGAAAGTTCACATTAAATCTAATTACAAGTAAATTGGATTTGATCAAACCATATTGTCATTAGCAGTGATCGTTGTTGAATGAATTAATTGTGATATGGGATAACAAGATCCATAAGGCCCAAGTTTAGCATCATAAGAGATTGCAAATGATTTTTTCTAATTTATATTGTTTCACAACATTTTAACGAGGGGTGAATAGGGGCACAAGTTTCCAGGACAACTGGATGGAGGCTAATTTTTAAGGGATGGCCTATTTTTGTCCTTTGTGGACTTCACTATAATTTCATTTCATTTTAATATGGTAGTGATTGAAAAGGACCATGTAATGAAAAAATTGATTCCTAGGTGCAAGATTGAATGGAACTAAGAATGAAAAGAGACCAGGAATGAGAGTTCAAAAATGAGGCTTCGATAGAAATTTATAAAACTTATGTATGAAAGATGGTGGACACAAGAAAATCCATGATAACAAAAGAAAGATTTTCTCAAGTATTGGAAACATTGAGCTTGTGTTTCCATGACTAAATTCGTATGCACAAGAATAATTAATGTCCTCTATAAAATACCCCCCATGGCTAAATGTCATCCTTAGAAACCAAAATGGAACCTTGTGACATGTCAGAGGAATTCAGATATCCCTACAAGTCAACTACATATCTTGTTGTAATTGACTTTTACACTAAAGTCTAAGAAGTTATACATCTCATATTTTGTCTCACAATAAATGTAGACTTATCTTCCATAGTTATTTGAAGTGTCACTTTTTTGCTAAGTGATGCCTTGTTCAAATATAGTATTTTGTTTTAAAAAATAATAATATTGTTTTTTACACCTAATATTTAGAGTGAAAAACACCTATTGCATCATCATGAGTCCTCAAATGCACTCTTTATTTCTTCTACTACACTTTCACACAAAGCACGTGTTTATTGATTCAGATTATATTGAGAAGGACATGAAGGAAGAGACAAGGAAACACACAGAGATATTTCAAGAGACACAATAATATAGTTAAACTTGGATTCTATTAATGATTGTTTGGAATACAAAACACTATAAAATGCAAAGCACACAAACTAGCTAGAATGGTGGTAGTTGATCCTTGAAGAGAGAGAGATGTGTCAGCTACGCTCATTCACAAGAAGTTGATTACAAAGAGGCCGAAAAGAACTTTTTAACATAAATAATCAATGATAAAACCCTAAACATCCAAAACCCTCACCCCAGAAGATGAAACGCCAAAAGGTTTGTGGGCCCTGATGTGGTTAGTTGATATGCCAACTTCCCAGGGAGTAACTTTTGAAGACAATCTCCATTTGGGGTGCCCAGTAGCTTTTCAAAAAGTTATAATTGAGATCTACACATTCCAAACAACTCAATACATGTCTTTAACTATCTATCGGGTGTTTTCGCGCTAAAAAAACATCATTTAGGGCCTCAAAATGACCCCAGAAGTTTGGGACCCAAAAAACTATAGAAAAATTCCAAGATGTGGAACCATTATGAATTAATGGAATAGGTAGGTGGCCACTAGTATCCACCTATATCAGTCCCCCCCTTAGGAAGCAATGGTCCCAATTGCATTAATTTCCTCCATCGGATGGGAAAACTTCTACTGAATCTAACTCTTGGTGAGCCACTTGCCCTATTGAAGAAGTTTCCCTGCTTTGACGATCCAATAGAGTTGGATGTTATGATGGTGGGTTCCCTTCATCTTAGTGTCCATGATTTTATCAAATGTTTCTTTCTCAATGAAATCAAGATTGATTTATGTAGGGGTCAATTTCTCAACCACATTCGAAGTGTCCATGAGAGGTGGAAAATATGGTCGAAGCAATTCCACATTAAATATGGGGTGAAAGCCAAGGAAAGGGGGAATACTTAATTCAAAATAATTCCACCCACAACCTTGGTTATGGTGTAAGGCTCATATCAAAGTGGGAAGAGCTTCTGATGGGGTCCTATGAGGTGCTCTTTCTGCAAATGAAACCATACCTTATCTCCCACCTGAAACTTGTGTGGTACCCAATGTTGATCATGGCGCTACATTTACTTTCCATTGGATTTCTACAAAATATCATGAACTTGTTGTTGGATGTGTTGGATTCATTAAAAAAAATGGTTTCTCAATCATCCTTGGTCTAAGCATGGGAGGAATCTTCCTATGAAGTTGTATAGGGAAGAGCTATGTCAATGGGGGCCAATGGTTGGAACCCCAAGAACATCTGAAAAGGGTTGTGTCCAATAGAGTTGTGGAGGGATATGTTGTTGCTATGTTTAGGGATATGTTGTAGCTATTTTGAACACAAGGAAGGATCTCATCCCATGTGTGTGGATGTTTGGAATTGTACATCCTCGGGATATGAACAACCATCTTGTTGACTACCTCTATTTGTCCATTAGTCTATGGGTGGAAGGAACTCAATTTGGTCAGCTTGGTGTCCATCATCGGCCATAGTCTGGACTAGAAAGCACCGAGGAACCTACTATATCGATATGAAATAATGGTCAATGGGAGTCCAAAATGAACCCAGACACGTTCAAAGAATATTTTAGTGGTGGCCTTACCTGTAATACTCTTCTTGCAGGGTGTTAAAACTGTCATCTTAGATAATCAATCAATGACCATGAAGACACAGTCATTACCATGCTTGGTTGAAGGTAGACCAGACATGTAATCCATGTTTATGGACTCCCAAAGCCTATCAGGAATAGGGATAGGGGTGTATAGCCCATGTTTCTTAATGACGGGTTTGGAAATGGTGCATACAATGTAGGATATGATATTCTTGCTAACATCTTATTGAATCTTAGACTAATAAAAATGATTTTTCAATATAACCACTATTTTTTCCATGCCAAAGTGTCTTACCGCTTGACTGTAATGAGTTCCAAAATATGCTTTGTAGCTTGCTTGAAGGAACAAAGTGATGGCTTAGATGTTAGAACAGTGCATCATGGAGATTAAAGTATGCAATTGTTTTTGTTGTGCTCAATGTCTGATATGTAGCAACAAAGTTAGAGTGACTTAAGTATAATTATGGCCACCCAGAGTTCTCATTCCCACATGAGTTAATAACTGCGGTTAGCGCCATAATCAGGGGTTGAATGAGGTAGTCTACAACATGGTTGGTGCTTCCCTTCTGTTACTTGATGTTCAAGAGGAATTTTTGCAGGTACGTAGACCAATTTTGATGGTGGTTATTCAGTAACTTTCCTTGTTTCTGCATGAATTGCAGAGACTTGTAATCAATGTGGATGATCATTTTCTTTCCCAGAATGTAATGCTTCCACCACTGACATGCCTACACAAAGGATTAGATCTATTTTTCATAAGTTGGGTATATGTAAACAACATCATATAGTGTTTCACTATGATAGGTCATCAAATGACCATGCTAAGTGATAATTGCACCAATAGCATAATCTGAAGCACCTATCTCAATCTTAAATGGTTGTTGCAGGTCTGGTAGAATAAGGACTAGTGTTGAGTAGAGGAGAAATTTCAAATCCTCGAATGTTTTATGTTGTGACATATCCCAAACAAACTTGATATTGGATCCACCCTTGGTCACCTAGCTTAGGACCCAAGCAATATCAGAGAACCCCAACACAAACCTGTGGTCGAAGTTGGATAGGACCAAGAATTTGTGAAGCTCGGTTAGTGTCTTTGGGGATGACCAATAGTGAATGACTTGTATCTTGGTTGGGTCCACATGCACACCCTTCTCATCCACGATGTATCCCAAATACTAAATTCTCTACATTCCAAAGGAAAACTTCTCCAAATTGGAATATAACTTGTGCTACCACAGGTGCCCAAGACCTATTGAATGTTCTTCAAATTTTCCTCCCAGGTTTTGCTAAAGATGAGGATATCATCCAGATATATGACCACAAATGATTTTTTGAATGGTTGTAATATATCATTCATTATTTGCATAAATGTGTCTGGGGCATTATTCAAGTCGAAATGCATGACCATCCACTTGAAAATACCTTCTTTAGACTTGAAGGATATCTTCCATACATTAATTTTTCCAATCGACACCTGGTTGTAACCTGAATTTAGATCAATCTTATTGAAAACATTGGTGCCCTTGAGTTGATCTAGAAGATCATCAATCTGGGAGATTGGGTACTGGTTCTTGATTTTGATCTTGTTTAGGGATATGTAATCAATACAAATTCACCATGTCATGTCCTTCTTCTATACTAGAAAAATTGGGCTCTCGTAAGGTGAGGAGATTGGTCTAATGTGGCCCTTTATAATTAGCTCTTGGATATTCCATTTTATTTCTTCATTCTCCAAAATAGAGTGCCTATATACACGACCATTAGCTAGAGGAGCATCGAGTGTCAAATAAATTGAGTGATTTACCTGATGGTGCAAAGGCACCCCAGTAGGTGAGGCAAATATATCTTTGCGCTCTTCTACTATCTTGTCCACCTACTTCTGCTATGTAAAGAGACCTCATACAAAGGTTTTGGATATTGTAGTGATCTTTCATTCACCTTCCAACTGAACCATAAAGAGGAAAAATATCCTGGTCTAAGACAACACCTTTCTACACTGTTTCACGAAGATCAAAGAGACCATAGTAGTTGGGATTGCCTTTGGTACCCTGAAGAGTTGACCTCCCAAATTAATAATGACACCATGAGGCCTAGATTTGTAAATAGTATGACACCTCCACATATATAGTCATCTTAAAATAACATCACAAACTTCAAGTGGGGAAACATCACACAATACCTCATCTTTGAAGGGTTTGATGTTGTAGTGTAGGTGACATTGTTGGATGACATGTATGTCTCATCCCTAGCTGATCCAAATGATGGTGTATGGTTGAGGGTGCGACATCATTGTTAGGCTTAACCTCTTCATGACCTCTGTTGAGATTAGGTTATTTTGGTTACCACTGTCAACATTGAATTGGAGTGGGGTCCCCTTCACCCACATCTGTGAGTGGAAGAGGTACTCCCCTTCTTTAGACCCTCTAGTTCCTCTAGTTGGACCTTTGTGGTAGCGATCGTGACACTAGGTTTCATGTCAATGATCCATTTTCACTTATATGGTTCCAAATTAGAGTCTGAGTCAGAATCCAACTATGAGGCTTTCATCTTATCCAACAATGATTGTTTGGAGCGACATTCATCAGTGTTGTGCCAAGGGATTTTATGGAACTTGCACCACTTTCCAGTGTCCTTATTCAACTTCTTGTTACCCTTATTTTCTTATGGCTTGGATTGGTTGTCCTGGGGATAGTCATCCTTGCTTTTTATTTGTTTCTAGAAGTTAGGGTCACCTTTAACGTGATTCTACTATGATGGGTTTGCAGAAATAAAATCCTACTTATTCTTTTTCTTGAAATTTTTATCAATCTTGACAACATATTGGTAAGTGACTCCTAGTGAGGAGATGTCTAGGAACTCCATATCTGTTTGGATGTACCTATGAAGGCCACTGTGGTACTTCAGAACTAGGTATCGATCAGAGTCTTTAATACCCATATTTGTGTGTAAGGTATGGAAGATGTTGGTGTACTCTGACACTATCTAGTCTCTCTCATGATGCAGAGTTTTCCATCTCATGTACTGGTCATCATAGTTTCCAACAGGGTAGTATTGCACCTTGACGGCATCAAAAAAATCTTCCCAAGTGGGTTCTAGCCTAAAAATTGCAGAATCATCTCTGACATGTTGCTCATAATAAGTTTCCCACCAATATCTGACATGGGGAAGGGATTTAAGAAGTGCGAAGGTGATTTTTTCACTATTGGAAAATTTTTGGATAGAGAAATAACCCTCTAAAAGTCTTAACCATTTTTCCAATGCGTCAACATCTATCTAACCTTCAAATAAAGGAATATCAAATTTAACTTGTACCTTGCATGGTGTCACATGTGAGAAGTGACTGTTGGTTGAAGGTGCCTTCGTTATTGTTGACAATCGTCGAAAGATCTGGGAAAAATTATCCATCATCTCGTTCCTTTGTCACATGAGGGATTCCTCGAGCAATCGTTTGATAGGATTTCCTACTCTTTCATATCTATTTTCTTCTGCCATGGGAGGCTTCTTGGGTGAAAAAGAGTTTTCTTTCCCAAGCTTTAGTTCAAGACCTAACTCTTGATATCCTGACCTCATTGGGGACATCCACAAAGAAACAACAAAGAGAATATTGCTTTGATACCAATGATCCAAGTTATATTGAGAACAACATGAAGGAAAATATATAAGAAGGAAACACACAGAGATATGGAAAGAAACACAGTAATACAATTAAACTCAAATTCTATTAATGGTTATTTGGAATACAAAATACTGTAAAATGCAAAGAACACAAACTAACTAGAATGGTGGTAGTTGATCCCTGAATAGTGAGATGTGTTAGCTATGGTCATTAGCAAGAATATGATTACAAAGAGGTAGAAAAGGCCTTTTTAACATAAAGAATCAATGAGAAAACCTTAAACATCCAAAACTGTAACCCTAGAAGATGAAATGTCAAATGGTTTGTGGGCCCCAATGTGGTTAGTTGAAACGTCAACTTCCCAAGGTGTAACGTTTTCATACAATATCCATTTGGGGCACTCACTATCCCATCAGAAAGGTATAGCTGAGAAGTACACCTTCTAAACAACCCAATACATGCCTTTGACTATCTACTAGGCACCGTTGCACCAAAACATGTCATGTAGGGCCTCAAAATGTCCTTGGAAGTTTGGAACCTAGAAAATATGTAGAAAAACTGTCAAGATGTGGAACCATTCTAAATTAATGGAACGGGTAGGTGGCCACCAGTATCCACCTGGATCATTTATTTTGAGATCACTCACAATGATATATGCATATGAGTTTCAATTATTTGAATCTAGATTAAACATTTGAGATAGAAGCTTGCAGTGTGCAACCAATGCCATATATGTAAAAATAGTTCCAGAATGACGAGAATATTCATATACGAGTTTATGTATTAAAAAAATAATGACATCAAGGATAGTTTTTTATTTTATTACGAAAAATATGTATGATGTGAGGGGAGAAGAGATATCGTATTAAATCTTATCTTAATATAGTTAGCATCGTGTTAATTGAAGGCCTATCAATATGTAGATTAGAGAGCACCCATTACTATAAAATTTTGGAGTGATAGTTCTATTTCCCATATGATTTCTCCAAGTACAACAAGATTACAGTTTTGTTGTAAACTTGTTTTACATGAAATAACAACAACATATGTGTATATGTACACCTGCACTTAACAAATCCTACTACTCAACACATGTGATATATCTATACAAATGAAGGAATTACTCTTGTAGAAGATTGTTATAGGATCCTTATATTATATGATGTTGGATTTCAATCCCATTGAGCATGAAAAGATCAATTACTCCTATTTCTTGATCTCTAGTGACAACTCTTAAAAAAATCATTTCTATCAAGTGATAAAGTCTTTATTTTTAAGCCACTAGTACAATCATACCATTGGTTCTTAGATGCCTCCATGTGAAATATGAACATGCAATATTAAAGGAATGCACAATTCACACCAAATATTAGAGGAACTATTCTAAATAGATTTAAGTGATATCTCTATGAGGCAAGATCCATGAGATTTAGAATGAGGGTTCATTAATGTCATGTTGAATGACCTTACTAACCTTTTTTTTGGATATATGGAGATCAACCACCGCAAATATAACTAAGTAGGGAGAAATTAATCAGAATTTGAAGTAAAAAATAATAGGATTAAAGAGTGAAAAGTCTAGACATACAATTTCCTCTCTGGTTGTCTCATGCAAGACTAAATTTGTGTATAGTTATGTGAATTTGCTAAAAAATCACTCAAGTCAAATTATACATGAAATACAACCCGAGTGGTACCACTTATAGCCATGAGAGTTACATCTTATTTGTTCATTTACTTTGAATCACATGTAATGATCAATCTAACATATACAATAATTATGTGGCTTAGGATGTTTGATTTTGATTAATTTCATGGATTCGGGATGGAATTGTGCCCATTTAAATTTCCAAAACCAAGGCATTTAGGCCTTTTTATATACCAACTATTCTTATTGATTAAAAGTTATTTATCATCTTAGTCTAGAAGCTATAACCTAAATTATTTTGGAAAACACAAAAAACTAGATTTGTTTGGTATCCTAATATGTTTTGAGTAGTGGATCTTGCCATATATTTTATATTTTTGAGGTCATTGAGCTATTGTTGTTTTAATCTAATTTTGTTTTATGTATTTTAATCCATTTTTATATTAGAAACTTGTAGAGGGAGGAGGAATATCTTTTTTCTCATTGGAAAGAGTATGTATAATGTAATATTAGTCCAAGTGGAAGTGGAAAAGGATGAATTATCCATGCGACATTGAACCAAAATCATGTGATGTATCGGTGTAGAAGTTATTAGAGTCTAGATTAAGCCCAATGCCAGTGTATGCAAGATTTATGTTGATGCTAAATAAATGGTAAGAGTACCTATCAAAGGAAGGATTTATGAGGTTTGCAACTCGATTTATGTTTGCTAAGACTCTTGAACCTGAAATGTTATGCATAATATTTATTTTAGAAGAACAAAATAATGTCAAATTCCTTATCTAATACATGTGTGGTATATGCACAACATTTAAAAAAAAGAAAAAGGCCAAACAAAATATGTCTAGTGACAAGTCACATAAGGTAATCATCTTCCCTTCATTTTCTTAGAAGAAGACATCTTATGCATAAAGGAAAAATTATTCTTCCAAATGTCAAAAGTATGATATAAGTTGTGCATGAGTTCCATGATGGTCCATGTAGGCCTAGATGAGATTGATGATGTTGCATGTTTAATTTATGCTTTGCATAAATTCATTGATAGTTCATTTAAACGTACATAAGATTGATGAGGTCGGGTGTTTCAATGTAGAGAAGAGGAAATTTTAGAAAGATATAGTTATATTTTTTATTACTAGCTGTCATTTATAATGTTAATCTAAACTTGTGAAAAAGATTTTGTAATAAAATTAATCTTTTTAAAATAAGTGACTTACAATGGACAAAAATGGACAAAAAGAAATTTCTAAAAAAATTCTAATCAAGAAGAAAATTGTCAAATATTTTTTTCATTTTAGCTCTCACATATAAAGAGAAGGCACACACTGACTAGCCATGCTTGTTCATATAGCTCCAAGAAACCAATAAGAACTATAAACTAGTATTATTTAAAAGACTATAAATTAGTATAGACGCATCTTAACATTGGGTATATTACGGGTTGAGAGGGATAAGTAAACTTTAAGGTTTGCACACTTGAATTTTTTTAATTCCTCATGGTATTTAATATATGCAAGTTTAAGATGGATATGTGTTAATATATGTTGAATTTGATGTGTTCCAATTGAACAAGAAATGGAGACCATCGATTTGAGTTTCACTCTCGTATTGAAATCTACACAAGCTTTAGAATTTTATATTTCTAGTGATATCTCACTCATATTTGTTGCATTTTACTTGCTCCAGTAAAACAATTTTTAAATAATATTTAAGTGAAAATGTTTTGATTTAAATGTTTTTCATATATTCTATTAAATAAGAGCTTTTAACTCTCGATTAAGATTGTCAATTGTGGGAGGTTGACCATTTCTATAAAAAATAATGAATTAGCAGGTCCATGGGGACAACTATGTTATATGCAATGAATAGAATTGATCCCATAAAGATCGAATTCCAGTAGATCCATTACAAAGTTTTTTTTATGTGAGGTAACAAACCCATTTTTGGAGGGATATCTATCGATGTCTTTTTCTTTTTTTTTGGAGAAAGAAAAACTTTATATTCCAACCAAAACAGTAGAATATACATAGTTTTTTCTAGAGATGGATTGACTTTATCAGATAAAAAACAATCAATTGTTGAAGGCCTACCGCCCCCCTACTCCACTTCTATACTTCCTTACTATTATTTTTCACTTTTACATAATTTACAATTTTTCATTCGTTTGCATCCAAAAAAAACTGAGATATCGATTACCTTAAAGTTTTGTCCCTGTGGATCATAATAAATTATAACAGAAAACACATTTCTTCAAAGAACTGATTGTCATGATACTCCTGAATTATGAATGCACTCTCATCCAATAACATTGCATTCTTGGAGAGCATGTCTCCATATTGTTTAACTCTCTGAAGATGTGTGAGAAAGAGATTTACTCCATCTTTTCCATGATTAAAAGAATTTGACGCATTAATGGTTGCAAACATCCGACCTAAAGTTGTGCATGTTGATATTATGGTAGCTATGGGAAGTATTAACCTCCACATGTAACCTTTGACGAGACTAGAATATTTCGGGATACAAGAGAAACGCTTAAGCTTTGTATAATAACCCTAGAAAAGAAGTCGACTTAATGGAATGAATTAATATTGAGTTATTAGCCCCTAGGAAGATAACTCGGCCCAGTCAGTTAAGATGGAGCAGTATAAATAAAGGGAGCTAGATCTCATTTGTCACTCACTCACTCACAACTGCATAAGGATAAGAAGTGTACATGAGTAAAGGAGAACTACAACTGTTGCAGTAGTGACTTTGTCTTGGGTTATTGGTTTGGAATTTCTGCTTGGTGTTTGGTTATCCTTGCTTGGTGCACTAGCCTTGGTTGGATATTGTTCTGCTACTAGAATTATTATGTCTGTCAAGGTTAAGGTGCTCGGGGGTGGCCTTTGTACCTATGGTAGGGTGACAATATTGCTATATTGTTTATGGTGAAACGAGCACATCCATTTTTCTAACAAGTTATGGGCCCACACCTCCTTTAGTCATTCTAACCACTAGAAGGAAGCTAAGACATAAGATTATCAAGCTCGTTGAAGAAATGTCGCTAGGGTTTCTAGCAGGTGCAGTTATTGAAGCATTGTTGCTAGGGTTACTAGAAGGTGCAACTGCAAACCCTAAAACTGTTCCCCAACACCTTATGATGGAACACTTTACTCAAGGAGAGGATATTCTAGTGTTCCTCAGTCCAGTGCATCTATTGGCACTCTCAAAAGGTAAAAATGTCAATATTGATATTTTGGGTCAAAGTCAACATTCGAACAGTCAAAGTCAACATTTGAATACTCAAAGTCAAAGTTTGACCAGCCAGCAGTCAACAGAAATTGTGAATGAAAAATCAGATCATCTACACTATTCATCTCTCACAAGAACTCTTGAAGATGACATGTGGATAATTGACAATGGAGCTTCCAGGAATATGAAAGGAAACTAGGTCAGACTCTCCAATTTGAATGAAAAGAAGACATCTCACAAAGTAGAAGTTCGAGACAAGAACACCTATCTAGTCAAAGGAATTGGTCAAGCCTCCATCAAATTGGAATCATGTAACAATGTTCATTTGAGTATTGTCTTATATGTTCCTATTTTAGAAAAGAATCTTGTATCTATATCTTTCCTAGAAGACAAAGGAAATAGAATAGCCTTTGTAGATGGTGAAGTACTATATTGGTCTAGAGACTCAAGCATAGAGAATGCTAGAGTTATTGGAACTTGTGAAGGAAGATTATACAAACTACTAGAACGTAATGATGAAGCTCGTGTACTTGATGAAGTCAATCCCAGTGAACTTTGGCATAAAAGGTATGCTCGTCTTAACTATCAAGAATTAACTTTCCTCGATAAAATGGTTGAAGGAATACCAGAACTACAATCTACACATGAAGGAATTTGCAAAGGATGTGCACTTGGTAAAAATGTTAAGAAGGCATTCTCAAGTAATGATAATAGATCTAAGGAAATCCTAGATCTAATACATTCAAATGTTTGCGGTCTGATGTCAGTTAAATCTCTAGGAGGTTCTCTTTATTATGTAACCTTCATAGATGATTACTCAAGAAAGACTTGGTTATATATATTGAAGAAAAAGGATGAAGTTTTCAACAAGTTTCAAGAATTCAAAGAAGAAATAGAAAACCTCACAAGAAAAAAAAAATTAAGACTTTGAGAACAGATAATGGAGGAGAATACACATCCAAGGAATTCGTTGTCTTTTGCAAATCAGCAGGGATTAGGAGGGAGACAATTGTTCCTCATAATCCTCAACAAAATGGTGTATCAGAAAGGAAGAATAGATCCATTGAAGAAACCGTGAAGGCACTAATGAATGATCAAGGTTTATCCATGTATTTATGGGGATAATCAGCCATGACAGCAATATGTGCTCATAATAGAAGTCCCCACCAAATATTGAAGGATATGACTATGAAAGAAGCCTTCTCAGGAAAGAAACCTAATGTGGAACAATTAAGAATCTTTGGGTTCCATGTTTACATTCATATCCCCAAGGATAAAAGGAAGAAATTAGAACCCTCAGGAAAGAACGGTATATTTGTTGGATATAGTGAATCCTCCAAAGCCTACATAATCTATATTCCAAAACAACATAATAATGAAGTCAGTAGAGACGTAACCTTCAATGAGAAGATGGATTTCAAGAAATCTATAGAAGAATCCATGGAAGAAGAATATGAAGAGCCTAAAGAAGAAAACACTTGTCTTCCAGAAAGTTAGAATGAAGAACCAGAACAACTTGATCATCTGATGCAACCATGTGAACCTATTGAATTAGTCATTATACCCAAAACTTGAAAACATTCAGCTTGGCTTGAAGCTACCCTACACGAAGAAGAAAGACTCAAAGATCCAAGTGGCACTTTTAGAGAAAGCAAGAAGCCCAAGAGATTCTCCAACTATGCAGCATATATGACAAAATTTATAAATGAAGAACCCACCACATCTGAAGAAGCAGTTCAAAAGAAACAATGGAAAGAAGCAATGATAGAAGAATACCAGTCCATCATGAAAAATGATGTGTGGGAAATCATGCTAAGACTTAAGGAAAAATCAGTGATAACTTCAAAATGTGTTTATAAGATCAAACATGTAGTAGACGGAAGCGTGCAAAAATACAAGGCAAGGTTCATAGCTAGAGGGTTCTCCCAGAAGAAGGGAGAATATTATGACGAAACCTTTGCTCATGTTGCTAGATATACTTCTATTAGAGCCATTATATCGCTTGTTGCTTCCATGAGATGGAGTCTACATCAGATGGATGTAAAGAAAACTTTTCTCAATGGAGCAATTGAAGAAGAAGTGTACATTGAACAACATCAAGGTTTTGAGGTACATCCCAGAGACACTCATGCTTGCATATTAAAGAAATCCCTGTATGGACTCAAGCAAGCTCCAAGAGCTTGGTATGCCAGAATTGACCGTTACTTAATAAGACTTGGTTTCTCTAAGAGTCATGCAAAACAAAATCTCTACTACAAGGTTGTGAACAATGCACTTGTGATTCTACTATTATATGTCGACGATTTATTCTTGACGGGTGCAAAATCTCTCATCACCCAGTGTAAGAAGGAGTTAGCTTATGAGTTTGATATGAAAGATCTTGGTCTCATGCAGTATTACTTGGGACTAGAAGTATGGCAGAAGCGTGGTGAAATCTTCCTTGGACAAGGAAAGTATGCAGTGAAGATTCTTCAGAAATTTGGAATGATGGATTGCAAATCCATGGACACTCCTATGACCATAGATGTAATAAAAATAAGAGACTCATATTCTAATACATTAGACTCGTCCCTATATTGGCAATTGATTGGATCGTTAATGTATCTAGTGAATACTCGACCAGATATTTTCTTTGTTGTAAACACTTTAAGCCAGTTCCAGGTGGAACCGAGACATGATCACTGGATAGTTGCAAAGCATGTTCTAAGACATATTTGTGGGACGCTAAACTATGGCTTAAGACACACCTCATCTAGTGATACAAAACTTCATGGATTCACAAATTCAGATTGGGTAGGGAGTGCAGAAGATAGAAGGAGTACTTCAGGGATGTGTTTCAGTTTGGGCTCTACTTTGATATCATGGGCCAGTAGGAAATAGAAGTTTGTCGCACTCGGCACAACAGAAAAAGGATATATCGCAGCATGTGAGGCATGTACCGAACCAGTATGGCCGAGGAAGCTGATTTTTGTATTATTTGATCAGGTACCAAATTCGACCATAATATATTGTGACAATCAAAGTTGCATGAGGCTATCAGAACACCTAGTGTTTCATGACCGGTCGAAACATATTGAGATCAAATACTACTTTATTCATGATAAAGTCCATGAAGGATAACTGAAACTCCAGTATCTCCACAGATGAGCATGTAGCAGACATTTTGACAAAGCCTTTGTCCAGGATAAATTTTGCATACTTAAGGGATAAGATGGGGCTTGTGGAGATAACTCCCTTAGCTGAAAGGGAAGAGATGGATCCCCGGGTTGGGAGGGAGCACTGATATGTTATCGATTCATGGAAAATCAGTTTATATTTTTTAAAATGGTCCAGGTTGGGTAGCTCCTTTCTAGTTCGGAAAGTGGTTTGAGATTTCTAACGAACATGCATTTTCTAGTTCAGAAAATGGTCCAGATCGGACTGTCATTTTCGTAATGAAAATGGTCTGATAGATTTTTGATGCACCATAGACAGTAATTCCCCTTATGGCCAGTGTGGGGGAATGGTCTAGGAAAGTCATTCTTCTTTGCAGTCACTCTGAGAAGTGGTCAAGTGGAATGCTCTGTCTCACTGGGTAGTCATTCTTTCGAAGTTCACAATTGTGAGAAGTTTCGAAGAATGGTTTGTTTTGGAGGTTGGTGCAAGACAATCATATCCTTAGGAATTCCTTAGGAAATGGTCAAGACAGTCATTCCCTAGGGCTGACTCATTCTCTCCAGGTTGCACTATGATTAGTGCCGGAGGAATGGCCCAGTTAGGTGAATGGTCCAGGTTCAACAATCAGGGACAGGCATTCCCTAGGGTAGACTCATTCTCTCCAAGTTTCACTATGATTAGTGTTGGAGGAATGGCCCAGTTAGGTGAATGGTCCAGGCTCAGAAATCAAGGACAATTATTCTTCAATGCTTGGGAAGAATAGTCCAGATAGCCCATGGTTGATGTGTTACTTTCTGAGGGAAGATTCTCTTCCAGATATCATAGATGTGAGTGGAAGAATGGCCCAGATGACTCAGTTTGTATGATGATATTGTTATGCAAGTCGATATCAGATGATATGATTATTGTGGAGACTGTATGTATCTGGACAATATTTGTATGCTACAGTGGTGGATGTGTTCCACTGGTTGTGACTGTGTGTCACTAGTTAGTAGCCATGTGCTACTAGGTGTGGTTGTGTACCACTGGATAGTAGTTATGTACTACTATGGATAGACACAGTTGTGTTCTATTGGATGGAATTGTTCTGATTGCCATGGAGACTATCTAGTTGGATAAGTGATGATGGTGCTCGTGATTTGATCATGAGATAGCATGTGTGGCTACGATGATGCTACCAGTTGAATGGCCATTGCATGAAAAGGTGTTGGACCAATTTCAAATCTAATTTACATAGAGAGCACCTATTGGGGCCAATCTAGCCTCTTTTCAATTCATTGTCCCAGGTCAAGATCTTATTTCCCATGGCCAACCAAAGAAGGATTCTTTCTTTGTTTAGCGCATTGGACTCCTAGATGAAATTCCACCACCATTTTCTCTCCCCATACGAAAGCTTCCTCTACTTGCGCTAGATATCCCTACTTTGTTGTGTTGGACACACGTTTTAGATAAGCGTGTAATGCACATTTATTAATCAATATGATGCATGTTTATATACATTGGTGTGACCATTGGATTCAAATTTCAAGGTCTCTTGGACTCCCGACATTCGTTACACGAACTTGAGTCTTCACATTACATGAAGTTCATAACCCTAAATGATTACATTTCCAACATCCCCCCCCTTAATCCGAAGAGGTGTATGTGAGTCCAAGGTGAGAGATGAAATTTGAAAGTGGGTAGCTAAAATATGGAAGTGTGTAGTTGTTGATGGCTGAATTTGTTCTCTGAATTTGGTGGTTTTGGGATTACCACAAATCGAATGGTGATGGTGGTTTAAGGAAGACCCCAAACCAATCTGGTGGTTTAAGGATGACCACAAACTCTAGAACCTTTCTCTAGGCTCAATGGTTCTTGAAACATTTCCTAAGTTAGCTAGAAGCTGGAAGCTGGTGTTTTCTGCTAATTGGAAGTGCTCTCAATGTTGGTTTAAATATGACCTTAAACTATGATGTAGACGAAGCTGAAAGTCTTCTACCAAGTGGAGGTTTAAGGGAAACCACAAACCGTTGTCTAGCAGAATTTGAAAGTCTTCTACTAAGTGGTGGTTTAGGGAAAACCACAAACCAATCAAGCTCGCTTGTCATGCTCACTTGTCACTACTTGACTGATAGGGCTTTGAAACTTGAAGCATGACTATCAATCATTGATGGTGTTCCCCCTGTTAGGGACAAGGTGAGAAGATGTAAATCCTTTCTCTACAAGATGCGTCAATACTCGAGAGTGAATTTGTTGGTATGAATGACATATTTTCTTGACTGTTGATGACCATCATGAAGAAGGAATCCACCCATAGTGTTTCTTTACTATTGCAGTTGTCTTGCATTTAAAACACATATCCGAAGGGTGATTGTGTTGTCTACAATGCTCGCAAGGATGAAGATCGAAAAAAAGATCTTCCATGTGGCCAACTCGCTGACAGTGTTGGCATTTCAAAATCTTCTCTTAAACTGGAGTAGGGGAATCTTAACTTTCTTAAAGCAATCCAGCACTCTGAAACTAGATCGGTTTGGTGTAATCTAGATTATGAAAGGTGACATCCTTTTCATATCTGATACCGGTTATGTGTTTGTTAGTTCTTATTTCTTCTCAAGGTCTGATGATCCACTTCACAAGAGGAAGTTGATCTTTCTCTCTACTTGAATTTGGGGCTGGCTCACTAAGTGGTTGTTGGTATGAATCAACATCATCATCTTCTTCGTCTTCGAAAAGAGGGTTCTAAACAAGGTCTCATTCAGAGTGTTGTCGAAGATTCTTTAGCTCAAGTGGATCATGAATAAATCGATTATGAGTTTGAAGTAATGTTGCTTTCACTTGTGAAACTTGCAAGCACGTTACAACAGACTGCAGAGTGATTTTGTCAAGTGTCATTGTATTATGCACAAAAGAGAGGATTACAATGTTCAATAGCTCTAATAGTTCCTCAACTTGAGCCATAGCTCAAAACTCATAGGGTTTCTTGCTACTCCACTCTTTCACAAGCAGAGTCAAAAATGCAAGAAGCAAATGGAGGGTGTCGTATTCTCCCTGTTTGCAATGAATTAATCCAATATTAGTTTCAGAAAGCACAAGTAAACATACAAAAGAACCATTTGTAGGTTACCTTGATTCTTGTGAATGTGTAGTCTAGCTTCAAGTAGTTTTTTGTGTGTTGTCCATGAGCACAAAGTTCCGAGATGGCTGGAGAGCATGGATATAGTTCTCGAACCTATGCCATTACCAAGGATGGCATTATATATCTACAATTAGATCCAATAAGAAATCGGGCTAAAATTTCAACCCAAATGAACAAAAAAGAGTGCCAACCAATGATGATCTCTCTTATTGGATAACACGAGTGGCATCTATTCCATGAGTAGTCCCAGAATGATCCTATGTAGCATTGATAATGCGGATAATCATATCACTGGAACTCAAAAGAGAACCAAAAAATGTCGTGATTGATCTCAAGATAAACAAGTAAATAGTTAGACATGTTGAAATTTCTACTAAAAAATACAGAGTAAACTCTTTTAATGTCTTTGTAATCAAAGTACTTGATGCACAACAATTATCTTATCTTTTTAATGTTCATCTCATGATCTCACCAATAGAAATAGTCAACAACATATTCAAATGAATGTGATGGCCCGTTGGTAAGGAGTCGATCAAATGATATTCACAATGTTGTAACACCCATTTTGTTTCGGTGATTAGAGGCGCTTTATAGATTTCGCATGAGAAAGTGGGATAACAAGTTGAAGAGAATATAGAGGAAGTTGGAGGAGAGAAAAACTGGAATTTTATGCCGTATTTGATGATTAGTAATACGGTAGTCGTGGGCTGTCTTTTATGTCATGTATGAGGCCCACAACATCATCACTCATGCATAACAATGCATGTAAACCAACTGAATTTACATTTCAAATTTCGATAGCAACTGATCGTGCGTCCTCAACATGCAGAGCTCTAATCCAATGCTGATTGTCTTCTCGGTTTCTAATTAGTTGTCGATTATCTTGACTCGTCTCAGATGCAAATGAATGGCGCAAACAATAGGAACCCTAGATCTCAAACCCTAGCTCCAGCCACACCTGAGAAATTGCCACACAATACTCAATGTATTCTTTCTTCTCTGCTCGTTTCATGGATGGATTCTTCTCTACAAACCCTAACGGAAAATGATATTTTCTTTTTCCGTGCAACACTTTGCGTACTTGGAAACTGGAGGGCTAGGGTTTTGCGTAGGGAAAACCACACGAAGAATGTTGTTGGATTTTTCTTGTCCGTTTTAATGGCCGATCACAATGAGGATAACCTCCAAGAAGTCGCAGAGAGGCAACAAAATGCCCAAACTACAACAGTAACCTTTTCATCAATGCCATTGCTACTCCAAATGTCAGGAATGATGGGTTGTGCGTTTTCCCCGCCAGAAAAGTTAGAGACACGAATTAGGGTTTCATTTACGAACAAAGTCTGCACGCGAGATGAGGTCGACGATATTCTCTTGCAAAAGAACAGTCGACGGCCTGGGTAGGGCTCCCATAATCTCACCTGGAATGACCAAAATGCTCAATAATGCCCAACAGACGGACAAAAAGTGCCAATGGTCTTCGAGGGACTGACAGAGCATATTAGGTTTCTGAGGCATTTCTGTAAGAGGGAGACGCACCAGAATAGATATGCAGGATGGGAGCAGGGAATATTTAGAGAGGACAGGAATGCAGAGAGACTTTTATGCATACAGAGTAAAGGAAACACCTAAGAAATGCTATGTACAACTACCATAGGCCCTAAGAAAAATAGGGCTCTGATGCCACTGTTGGACACACGTTTTAGATAAGCATTTATTAATACACATTTATTGGCTCTGATACCACTATTGGACACACTTTTTAGATAAGCATTTATTAATACACATTTATTAATCAGTATGATACATGCATGTTTATATACATTGATGTGACCCTTGGATTCCACTTCCAAGGTCTCTTGAATTCCCACAAACTTTTCAGCAGAAAAAATTACTCAATTATATTAAAAATATAATATGTTCTTCCAACCGTTATACCAACTTGACTCTTCTAAATGAGCCTTTTTCATCATCTCTAAGCATTATAAAGTTGGACTTTAGAATATTTAGATATCGCTCCCATTCATTTGCTTTCTCTCCTCTTATCTCTAAGAGTTATGTTGTCTTCCATAATCTTTTACTAATGCGATTTGAGTCCCTGATCGTTGCATCCTTTAAGGAGAAGATGCCACAATTATGGAGGTCTCCTATCAGATCTTCTCAGAGTTTATATCCTTCCCCTGATTTTACCCACAAGTCCTCCCCAATCCTAATTTTCTTGCCGTTCCCAACGTTCCCAACTAACTGATTTCCAACAGATTGCATTGTTGAGCGATGACTTCCTTGGCGATCTGATCCACTCTAAGAAGGATATGCCTGGGATATATTTTGATGCCATGACTCTTCATCATAACATATTGTTATGGATCAACCTCCATAAGCTTTTAGTTGCTAGAGCTTTGCTAAAACAAGAAATATTTTTGATTCCCTAGCCCCCTAATTCCTTTGGTATGGAAAGCTTAGACCACTTTACCAAAAAGATTCCCCCTTTTTCCTTGTTCCTGACCCACAAGAAATGGAAACAAATTTTTCTGATCTTGGTTAGAATGCCTATAGGAATTTTAGCAATTGATGCCCAATACACTGGAATGCTGCTCAACACTGACTTCACAAAATTAATCTCCTTCCTCTTGATAGCCACTGGTGCGCCCAAAAGGATATCCTCGTTTGAATTTTTCTGAACAACCAAACCCAATCCCTGAACTGGCAGTCATTTGGCTTGAGCACAAAGCCCAAATATTACAACCCTTCCTCTAGAATTTTCCTTTCGAAAGGAAATAGCCCTGCTAGGCATTATGAGACTTCCTCCTATAAACCATTTACCAGAAGAATAGACTTTGTCTTGTTGATTTACATACCTATAAAGATATAGAAAAGATCCAACATATCCTTCAGAGCTTGAAATTCCATTAATGTCCATGCACCAAAAATAATTACACCATCACCAAATAATAAGAATATAAGGATCTATGAATTGGTGATTTTTAGTCCTTTTAATTGACCTTCACTTCAATCCTTCTTTATAAGAAGACTAAGTCCCTCAACAATGATTAGGAAAACAAAAACGGGACAAGGGGCATCCTTGACGAAGCCCTCGAGAAGCCCGAAAGAAATGGGAAGGAGTCTCATTTATGAGAATTGCAAAGGATGAGGATTTGATGCATCCCATAATCCAATTGACCATCTTTAGGCCCATATCGATCTGAATGAGAGAAAGTTCGACAAAGGTTCAACTCACCTTTTCGTACGCTTTTAAGAGGTCTAGTTTCATTACAATAGAAGGGATCTTTTTTAACTTGATAGAATGAAAGGCTTCTTGGGTGAGGGAAAATGCATCATGTATTTGTCTTTTGAATAAGAAGCCATATTGCTCCTCTAAAATTAGCTAACTAAATATGGGTTTAAGGTGGTTAGTTATGATTTGTGCCACCAGTTTATAAATAAAATTGCAACATGCAATAGGTCTGAAATCTTCAAAGGAATATGGATCTTGTTTCTTAGGTATAAGGGCAATGAAAGTAGAATTTAAAGACCCCAAAAATTTTCCATAACTCTGGGACTCACTAACTACCTTTAGTAAATCCATCTTGAGCGGGTTGTAAAAACCTAAATAGAATTAGGTCGTGAGACCACCAACTACATGGCTTTTGCATTTCTTGACAGAGGATAAAGGGGCTATAATTTTCTTTTCTAAAATATCTGCGAGTAAGGACTCATTCATATCATATGAGAAGGATTTAGGGAAGAGATTGATTACATTAAAAGTTTTGGTGATGGGACATCTTGTTGGTTCCTTAAATAAGATTGAATTTTTTTTTCTTCCTCAGCGATATCACCAACCGAGGTCACCAAACGCCCTTTGGGATCCTTAATCTCCCATATGGAATTTGTTATCCTGCGATAGCTAGTCAAATTGTGAAAAAACTTCGTATTGTTGTCCCTTTCTCAGATCGAGACTGCTCTGCTCTTTTATCTCCATTTTGATTCTTCCACTGCTAGCAAACCCTATTTTTCCTCATAAGTGAATTGACTTCATTTTCTTCCTCCTCCGATAGTGATCCAACTTCACAATCTGTGAGTAGAGAGACCGGATTAGCTTCCACTTATTGGATATAAGACACCAATTTTAAGTGATGCTCCTTGGTCCATGATGATGTGACTTTTTTAACTTTATCAATGTTTTTTGCAAATTGTTGCATATATGATAGCCCCAACTCCTCATCAAATGGACTCCAAGAATCCATAACCAAATTCTTATAATCCTCCTCCTTTAACCAATCATTGTTGAACTTCATCTGGGAAGGTGACCTAATGCTTGATTTAGTCACTTCTAAAACAACAGACAAGTGATCAGATATCCCACTTATCTCCACTTGAGACTTAAAAAAGTAGGGATTATCGTTCAAACTCTCAGAGATCAAGAACACGTAAAGTCTTTCGGCAACCATGTCGCTTCCTTTACTCCCATTACACCAAGTCTTGGATAACTTCTTTGGAGTCAAATCAATTAACTGGTGTTTCTCCATCCAATGTGTAATTTTTTTTTCCCGGGGATATTTACGAGGGATTTTCTTCCAGACCTCTTTTAAAGACATGGTGTAATTAAGGTCCCCTCCAAGAATAATGTCTTCAAAATTCAATTGACCTGACCCGTTGAGCCCATCCCAAAAACGGATTTAGTTTGAATAAGGACCATACACATTTAACAATTTTAAAGAGCAATTTAGCTAGCTGTCGAAAATTTGAACCACTACACATGAAGGAAGAGATAACAAGAAATATGCCTTTAAACAAGGTATCCAAGCCATTAATAAGCCTCCAGAGAGGCCCTCGACGTTGATGGAACAAAAAGACCATCCTTTTAACTAACTGTTGAAGGATTCCACCACCTTTACTCCACTACACATTATCTCTTGTAACATAATGATATCTAGATTGCATGATTGTACCAATCATTTGAGGGAAAGAATTTTTGGAGTGCTCCCCACTCCACGAGAGTTGAAGGAGAGAACAATCATTTCTGAAAACTTAACCGAGCTTTACCCGCTCTAAGGACCCAAACAATTGTTGTTTGTTTCCCACTTCTAATATCCCTAACAACCTACATCTGTGCCAACAAATTCAATGACTTCCACCCAACATGTCCCCTCGCTCCTTTATCCATAGCCAAACCCCCTAGAACCTCCTATTTATGCCCCTTCCTAACCTTAGAGTGTAGCAAGTAGTCAAATTTAAAAGAGGATTGTGTACTAGTGTCTGGGGAAGATGACATCGACTGAGCATAGGAGTTTGATGCCTCCCCTGGTAGGTCTGAGGCTTCCCTATGTTGCGTCATAGGCTGGGAAGACTCCCCCACCCCAAGAACCCCTAGAGAATTAGGACTCCCGAGATTGGACTTCAAAGGAATTTTAGACAAGGACATCTTAGGAAAATGAACTTGGGGACAACAATCTTGTACTTTTGAGCTTTCCAAAGAACCTTCTAAAGGATGAGACAAAAACTTTTTAGTAGGGCGAGTATTCTTACTCGAGATTCCATTTGACATCACCTTTGAGATGCTGACACATGCAGTCTCAACTCGTGCATGATTGTGGCCACTCTTCTCCCTTCCATCCACTTCTATCACATTTTTTGACTTAGAGACATCCACTTCTTGTTTTCTCCTCCATACTTTGGAAAATGGGGGAAAATGCAAAGGAAGACACCTGTATTGAGCTTGCAGATGTCCAACTTCATGGAATCCAAAGAACTGGAACATAACACGCTAGTAGTATATTTTCTAACAATAGGTGAAGCCTCCCCATACTAATTCAATCTCATCATGTAGACCTTCCCTCAAGTTGGCCTTGATTTGCAGCCATTCCCACCTACAATCTTTCTTCATCTCCCATCCTGGTTCTAGATTGATGAATTTCCCTATGTTGTTTCCAATAGCCATTAAAATGTCTTCTTGCCAAAACACTATGGGTATGTTAGGAAAAATCTCCCAAACCTTCGAGGGTGAGCACCAAGCCTAACGACTCCCAACCCCACACCTGGCTAAAAGCTTCCAAAAGATATTTGTGTCTCTAAAAAAATAAAACAAATCCAACCTCTCGCAAGGGTATAGTAAACTGGACAATATCCCAACAGGGTCTACCAATTGTCTTCCAACCAGGATTTCAAAGCCGATGGAGTGATAGATTTACCATAGAATCGACCTACAACCGTACTCACCACTAGGTTTAGAATGGCCCCTAACTCCACATCATCGTCAACCACCATCCTTCTTGTAACATCCCACTCTGGCGCACTGAGAAAACTTATTCTTTGAGGACACTTGCTCGCAAGTGATCCATATTATTATTCCATTAAGACATTTGACTTTGATATTTATGCGTTATGGGTAGATGACATGTTGTTTTATTGCATTGACATAGACAGGTACTATTGACTTGCTTTTACTGAGTGTGTAGGGTTTTGGACCTTGAGGATGCAGAGGCATCGATGGAACCCCTTAGACTCTAGATCGAGTCAGGGAGTGTGCTATTGGGGTTTGATTTTCTTACTGTGATATTAGTACATCTGATTAGATGATATGATGTGGATATGTTCTGACATGATTTTTTGATGATGCAGGCTGACGATAGCTTACCGACCAGACTCACATATGGAGTAAAGGGGCCACACACGACTACCAGAGAGGTTGAGGGAGAGGTGTGGACAACAACCCTACCACAACCTACTAGCACTCCCACCGTGGCTCGAACTGTAGGTTAACGATTACCTAGTTCGAGGGGACCCACGATGTCGCGAGGGCAGACAACTACAGTCGCTCGCGATGATTCTAAGGGGCACGCAATAAGGCGGGGGCCTTATTCCTTAGAATCCCTTAGTCTCCCAAAAGTTCACCTGGCAGAGTGTTGACTCCAGGGGTTATTGATGTCTACCAATCAGTCAAGAAGCGAGTGGCACCCTTGGAGCACGTGGTGCGTCCTGAAGGGCACGTCGCGCAAAAGAAACAAAAGAGACGAGTGGCACCCTTGGAGCATGTGGTGCGTCCTGAAGGGCACATCGCGCAAAAGAAACAAAAGTGGCGAGTGGCACCCTTGGAGCACGTAGTGCGTCCTGAAGGGCACGTCGCGTTGATGATGATAAATAAACGAACCTAGATGGCCCTAAGACAAATATCTCATTAAGAAATTTTAAAACAACTTCCCTAATTAAAATGTCGCCCAGTTCATAATCTAAGTCCTAAGTCTAAAACTTCGCTAGGGGTAAAATTTTGTCTACCCTTAAGAAAATATCTCTATAAAAATAAAATAATAAAGTTTAAAATAAAAAAAATAAAAAACCACTTAAGTAATAATTGTGGACTTCATAAATTTTTGGGTAAAATGAAGAGAGTAAGAACTTAAATAAAATCTGTGGATATAAAAGGTAAAGAAGAAATTAATTATTTAACTTGTGAAAGTGTAAAAAGATATTAAATTAATAAAAAAAAGGAAAAGAGGTTAAATTGCACAACTGTCGTTTTTAGCTCTATTAGAAAGGGGAAAGAGGGAAATTATAAAATTTAGGAAACTAGGGAAAGGAGGTAACATAAAAAGGGAAAGCTGGGGAACTTAAGGTAAAAAGTGGGAGGTCAACTTAGTAAATAATCTGCAATTAAGAACCTTCTAAATTGAACTAAATTAGCAACTTCATTTTAGGGAAAGTCTTTAAAACCTGTAAGGGAATCTAGGGACACCTAGGAGTAAATTTAGGAGTAACTCTAGGTGGGTGAGGGAAATAAGACAATTTAATAAATTAAAGAAAATAATTATTAGAGGAATGTGGGGGATGAATGACACTTGTACGAAGGAGAAATTTTAGAAGATTTTTATTTAAAACTTAAATTAAATGAGATTTAGGGAAATATTGAAAGTTCTAAAAATCTATGAAAGAGAGGAAGGAGGAGGAAGAAGGGGATCGGTTGTTAGCGTAACGTTACGCTGCCGAATTAGTGACTTGACTGATTTACTTGTGGGAGTTGGGATTTCGCAGCTCAGAGAGGAGTGGTAGCTCAGCCTTGCGAGGTGAGCTGGGAGCTAGACGTACCATCTAGATAGTGTGTGGCCCCTTTGCGGATCGGGGGGTTAAGGGGGAAGCAGAGTACCCCTAGCGTTGGCTGGGAGGTACCGGTGAGGTCACGATGGTCGGCGAGAGGGAGCGGCACAGAGCACGCAAACGACACTTGGAGCAGGCGAACAGGCAAAGGTACACTTTTCGGTCGAATGGTAGAAGGTTGTAGGTTTTATGATGAGATATGGATGACGATTATGTAAGTAGAGTGGATGTTTATATTGGTATGTTGAGATAAAAAAAAAATTATTATTTAATTTCAATCTACATTGGTTCTTGATGGATTGGCCGGTTTTTACCCCTACTGCGATGAAATTTAGGCATCCAACGTGAAAATACCACCTTTGCTAGTGTAATGAAGTTGGGATGTAAATTATTACTTCAACATTTGTAATTTTGGGATAGATGTAAATCATCAACCTGCGTTTTATGTATTGTTGGAGAATTCAGTTTCTGTGGTTGGTTTTCTATTTAAATTTCTTTATTAAATCCTTGATAAGGAAGGCGCTTTCAGTTTCTATCAGGAGTTTGTGTTTCCCTTGCTTCTGCTTTTCATATCTAAGTCTTCCCATTATTTGGGGCCACCTGTAGCCTCCACCCTGATCTAGAGAGGGTAGAACCCATTTTAGAAGTAGCTTTTGTTTCCCTTTCGTAAGAGAAAAAAGGGGAACTAGTTCCCTTGACCCTTGATTTTGTTTGGAGTTGAAACTGAGATGATAGTAACCTACGAGAAGGCCCATTTTTTCTTTTGTTTTATGCTTGAATATTTTTTTTAATTTTCTATTGATTTTTGGTCAAATCGGCTTGGTTGGGTCGTTTCTTCTGTCACGTCGATTCCCAGATTACTTGTTTTTGCAAAAAAAAAATGATATCCTGTTGTCATGGGAAGGGTGAGTCCTCCATTTGGACTTCTTTTGTCATTCCCTTTCACCGGTCGCCTAAGTCCTGAGATGACGAGAGTGAGAAACCTTAATCCTGGAAAATCTGGCTGCATCCTAATGTGAATCCCGTGGTCAGATTGTGTTTTGTTTTATACACTATCCTTCCGTCCTTAGTTGGGCGAGTAGTGAGAAGTTATTGGGCCCATGGGCTCTTTACTAGCTTGACGCCTTTAGGTCAAGATGAATCTGTGAGCTCTGGTTCACCACCAAGCATCCTTGTAAAAGGATTGTTCCTTGAAGCCTGAGTTTTGAAGGAATTGAATTAGAGAGTGGGGAAGAAGATGCGAAACCTTCTCGGCTCACCAGAATTTTAGATCATTTTTTATCAATGCACATGAGCCATCGAATGGTCAGTACAATGGCTGATTTTGTTGCGTTGTCTTCTTCTTGGCAGAAATAAATTGAGGATTGGGCTACTATAGATGCATGGAATCTCTTCCCTCGCACAACTTGTATGGGTGTTGGCGATGCCTTGAACTGGCGGTCGTTGCTTCTTGGTCCCTGAGTGTCGATTTTAAGCCTGGCCCTCGACCGCACTTTTAGAGATAGTAACCCTTAGATCCAACAACGCACCCTTACTGAATTGCGGGACGTCCTGTGATGGCGTTAAAAGTTTTAATGACTGTAGGTTTTAGGTGACCATTGATATAGCAGCAACAAATTAAATAAATGGAGGGACAATCGTTTTAGCAGTAATATTCGATACCCATCTGGAAGTGCAGGAATTCTTTAAACGTCAGTTATGGCCATGGCTGTAAATTTTTAGCTGAACCTTAAACCCTTAGACCACTGTACCCACCTGTGCGTTTGACATAATCTACACCTGCGAGTCTTTTATGTTCTTAATATATTTCCTTTTATTTTGATTCCCAACAGAATTATTAATTACAACGAATCATCGTTGGAGGTGGGTGAAGTTTCCTGGCATTGGAGTTACCCTATTGTAGCGATTCCATTATTATTTTGCCTCAACAATAACCTTACGTCCTCTCAGCCAACGATTTTTCTTTGGCTATGAGCCATCGCCTTTTCCCAGCCCTTGGACAGTGCTGAGCCTGTTAGGTGGAAAACACTAATTTAGTTCTTCGTGTTTCTGACTGCAGGGTGACAGGTTTCTAATGCCGCACTGATTTTTAATTATTCCTTGCTTTTAATTTATTTCGTCTTGCTCCAATTATGGCATTAATGTTAATGTTGATTTTAGAGTATTGCGTCAATTGTTGATTTATAATCGTTGGGTTGTGGCGTTAATTATTGGTTCATAATTACTGGCTATCGATTTATAAATTAGATCATTGAGTTAATGTTAATGTTAATTTACAATGCTTGCGTTAAATGATTTTGAATATTGCGTCAAATATGGATTTATAATCATTGCGTTGTTGAGTTAATTATTGATTCATAATTATTGGCTATCGATTTATAAATTGATCATTGAGTTAATGTTAATGTTAATTTACAATGCTTGCGTTAAATGATTTTGAATATTGCATCAATTATGAGTTTATAATCATTGCGTTGTTGAGTCAATTATTGGTTCATAATTGTTGTCTATCGAATTATAATTTAGATCATTGAGTGAAGGTTAATGTAAATTTCACAATGATGGCATTAAATGATTTTAGAATATTGCGTTGATTATTGATTTATAATTATTGATTAAATGTTAATTATTGTGTTAAATGACAATTTATAACTATTCATTATTTTCATGATTATAATTAATGATTAATTATTTTGTTAAATGTTAAACCAGTTGAAGTTCAGACTTACACAATAAGGTCCTTTGAAAGTTGATTTAGAGGGTACCTTGATGACAAATTATGATCTAAAGTTGCGCAATGGAATGGCCTTAAGACTAATGCAGATTGTAGTCCTTTGTTTAATTAATGTTGTACTGGGTTGTAAACGTTTTGTGTGCTTGGTCTACTTGTGTCGGGCGGTATGTAGACACCTCCATGTTCCTCAGAATAGTCGCCATCCCTGAGACCTTAAATGGTTAAAATCGATGGGAACCTGGGCTTGAGCATTGCTTATGTGTCTTGGAGGACCTAACCATTGCAGGGTAGGACGAGTGGGTAGTCAGTCTTATCTATTGTTGGTTGATTGTCGTTCCTTCCTTGCAGTTACTTGATGTGCGTCTTAGGTCGTTATGTTGTTGTCACCATTTTCTGCGTCATGTTCATCGTCGGGTGGTGACGCAGAGTCGAATGTATTTATTACCCTTGTACACACGTGCACACAAAAAAAAAAAAATCGTACTTGTCTTAAGAGGTTGTTTTCATACGAAATGGGAGGTACATTACATGTGGTATTAGAGTGGGTTCAACCCACAACTTGGCATCGCTACGGCTTTTGTTGACATGATTTGATTATACGGTTGCTAATCAAGTTGATTGTGTGCGTGCATGTAATTATGGTTAGAGGACGCCGCAGAGGCAGACGATTGGGTGCGAGGGGAGGAGGCGCGACGCCTCCAGTAGCATCCACACCTGAGGGGTCTAAACCCCAGGGAGACGAGCAGGTTCTCAGACAGGAGCAGATAGTAGTTGGCGATGTTGTCGGGATGATGAGATCTTTTCAGCGCATGTCTGAGGCACTGATCAGCCGTTTGATAGAGATGAGGCCAGAGCGCCGACACCCACTGAGGTTCAACTGCGTCCTCCGGTCGGTACTAGTAGCATTCACCGCGAACTCAAGAAGGTCAACTTTCTCGAGTTCTTTGGTGCCCCAGATGGCACAGTCACCAAGGCATGGTTGGATAACATGGCGATGTGCTTCACACTTCGCGATTATACCTTGAACATGAAGGTCCGCATGGCGGTCTTTCAACTGAAGGGGAGTGCTCTTCTATGGTGGAAGACGCTCCTACCATAGCTGAACATGGTTGTTGAAGACGTGTCATGGGAACTGTTCGAGGAATGGTTCCGAGAGAGGTACCTTTCAGAGGAATTCATTGAGTGTCAGCTCAATGAGTTCAACACCCTACGACAGGGAGGTCATATGGTGCCCGAGTACGAGGCCCGTTTTATGGAGCTGCTCCGGTACACTCCGCACCTTAACACTGAAAAACTTAAGGTCAACAGGTTCTTGTTTGGCCTTAATGACAGCCTGAGTGCAAAGCTTAGGATTTTGATGCCTCAAACCTTGCATGATGTCGTCCAGAAGGCCCTCATAAAAGAGGAGGAGCTTATCAGAGGGGGTCAGACCAAGACTCCAGCGAGAGCAGCAGGGTAGGTTTCATCTGAAACATAGCAGCACCAGACACCAGCGAGACATACACGAGGATATCGTGCCTTCCAAAGGGGATCCACTTTCACTACAACCTGATGACTGACGCCTCAGCAGTGGGCACCTTACCGGGGACCTCCGCATCAGCAGCAGCGTCGCCCACAGCAACAGCATCTTAGGCCTATTCAACAGAACAGACCAGGGTTCCAGGTCGGTGGGCCTTCATCTTCTACTTCGGGTACCAGGACTACTAGGCTGAAGAAGGGGTGTTGGACGTGTGGGGAGCCCCACTACTAGCGCGACTGTCCTGTGGAGAGGACCAGAGCGTCCGGATCAGCAGGACCCACTACCATGGGAGATATGGGAAAGGCCCATCGCATTCATGCAACGACGAATAACCGCCAAGAAGAGCATTAATCGACTGTGCTCGAGACGACAGGTATCGTCGCTGACCAGGCCCTTAGTATTTTGATAGATCTCGGTGCTACCAAGAGTTTCATTTCTGGTGCAACACTAAAAAGGATTAAGGTAAAGGCAGTCAAACAGGACGAGTTTAGCTTCGTAGAGATGGCTTCGGGAGCCAAACAGACGGTTGGAGGAAAGGTTATGGGCTGTGCCCTTAACCTGGGAGAGTTTGTCACGAGGGCCAACTTCTACGTCACGATCTTAGGATCTTATGATGTCGTGATTGATATGGATTGGTTGGAATCGCATGAGGCGATACTCAACTGTAAGACAAAACGATTGAGCTTGGTCGATGACGAGGGACAAAGGCGTGTGATTGTAGGTCAGAACCAGGGAGTTTCCCTGAGGTTCATCTCTTCCTTACAACAACGAAAGAGTATGCGCAAGGGGTGCAAGCTTTATGCAATCCTTGCGTTAAACGAGAAGGGAGTATTAGAAGGTCTAGAACACCTTTCGGTGGTGAGAGAGTTTACGGACGTATTTTCAGAGGAGTTACCTGGGATGCCACCGGAGAGAGATTTGGAGTTTACCATAGACCTACAACCGGGGACTGAAATGATAGCAAGAATGCCTTATCGGATGTCGACCCCGGAGTTACAAGAGTTGAAAATGCAACTGAAGGAGTTGCTGGACCTGGGACTGATACGTCCTAGTGTGTCACCGTGGGGTGCACCGGTTATTTTCATACGAAAGAAGGACAGATCGTGGAGGCTTTGCATTGAATACCATCAACTGAACAAGGCCACGATCAAGAATCAATATCCCTTTCCGAGAATTGATGATTTGTTCGATCAAATGAAGGGTGCAACAGTGTTCTCCAAGATCGATTTGTGATTAGGGTATCACCAGTTGCGGATCAAGGAGGATGACGTCCCTAAGATCGCCTTTAAGATGAGGTTTGGACATTACGAGTTTACTGTTTTACCGTTTGGACTGACAAACGCCCCAGGGGTATTTATGAGTTTGATGAACGGGGTGTTCCGTGAGTGTTTGGACAAGTTCGTCCAAGTATTCATTGATGATATTTTGATCTACTCTCGGACGACGGAGGAGCATGATGAGCACTTGCGCTTGGTACTACTATGTCTGCGAGAGGACAAATTGTATGGGAAGTTGTCCAAATGCTCATTTTATCAATCGAATATTCACTACTTAGGGCATGTCATCTCCGACGAAGGCATCGACGTGGATCTAACCAAGGTCGAGGCTATTATGGAATGGCCTACGTCGATGAATGTCATGGAAGTGCGTAGCTTTATGGGTTTAGCAGGATACTATCGACAGTTTGTCGAGGGATTTTTGAAGATAGCAAATCCGATCATGGAATTGCAAAAGAAAAACAAGAAGTTTGTTTGGACCGAGAAATGCGCGGAAGCATTTCAGAGGCTTAAGAAGTTGTTGACAAAAATGCCAATACTAAAGGTCCCTGACATGGACGTGGACTTCTTGGTATGCACAGACACATCCAAGGAAGGTTTAGGCGGAGTCTTGATGCAAGACAGACGAGTGATTGCTTACATTTCGAAGAAACTGAGAAGGGATGAGGAGAACTACGCGACACACGATTTGGAGTTATTAGCCATTGTATATGCCTTGAAGGTTTGGAGACACTACCTTGTTGGACGAAAATTTGAATTGAAGACTGACCATTGTGGACTACAACACATTTTTACGCAAAGTGACTTGAACGCACGACAACGACGTTGGTTGGAACTTCTTAGCGAGTACGACTTCGAGATTACTTACATAAAAGGAACAGTGAACCGAGTGGTAGATGCATTGAGTCGGAGACCACGCATCTTTTCGGTGTTTCCTCTTCAGACAAATCTACGTGAAAAGATTCTAACTTTACAGTGTGACGACGACTGGTACAAAGAGGTCGAGGGTTTTATTGGACAAAACACAATGATGGTACCACGATATGAGGGATTTTCATTTGATAGCGATGGTTTATTGAGGTTTAAAAGTCGGATTTACGTACCACCAAACGACAAGTTGAGAATGTTGATCCTGAGCGAGGCTCATAGAGCAGTATACATGGCTCATCGGAGAGTCACGAAGATGAGGGCAGACCTTAAACCCTTATTCTTCTGGAGGGTAATGAAGGGTGACATAGTCAACTATGTGGCCAGATGTCTGGAGTGTCAGCAGGTAAAGGTTGAACATAGACACCCAGCAGGATTACTTCAACCACATGCCATTCTGGAATTGAAATGGGAGGTTATTTCAATGGATTTTATTGTTGGATTTCCACTGACGTTAAGGAGACATGACTCGATTTTTGTAGTAGTAGACACTCTAACAAAGAGTGCTCACTTTATCCCTGTGCGTACGACGTATCAGACACCTGACATTGCTAGAATTTTCATCAATGAGATTGTGAGGCTGCATGGCGTGCCTAAGAGGATTATATCCGATCGAGGATCGATGTTTACTAGACGATTTTGGATGAGTTTCCAAGAGGCCTTTGGAACCCAACTTAACTTTAGTACTGCGTATCACCCAGAGACTGACGGACAGACCGAACGAACGAACCAGACCTTGGAGGACATGTTGTGCATGTACGTGATGGACCAATAAAAGCGTTGGGAGGAATTCTTGCCACTAGTGGAATTCGCTTACAACAACAGTTACCAGAGCACCATTAAGATGGTGCCTTTCGAGTTTCTTTATGGGCGACCATGTCGAATGCCCTTGAGTTGGGATCGACTTGAGGATAGGGTCATGGTGGGACTAGAAGCGATCCAAGAAATGGAAGAGAAAATGAAAACCATAAGACAAAGGATTAAAGAAGCACAGGATCGACATAAGAATTATGTCGATGCGCATCGAGTCGACCGTAGTTACGAGGTTGGCGATCGAGTCTTCTTGCGGGTTAAACCGCATAAGAGTTTGATTAAGTTTGGGAAGGGAGCTAAACTCTCTCCTAGGTTCTTGGAGAGAAAGGGGCCCATGGCCTATCGACTAGCCTTGCCTGATTCCTTGAGGCGTATGCACGATGTTTTTCATGTATCTATTTTGAGACATTATATTAGTGATCCTACACATGTTATTGACATGAGTTCCTTGCAGGTATCGGATGAGGGAGCACTCACAGCTGAGCCGGTCCGCATCTTAGATCATCGCATTCGATAGTTACGACATCGAATGGTAGATCAGGTCAAGGTCTAGTGGGACAATTATAGTCCGCACTCGGTGACCTGGGAGGACGCATATGATATGCGCCAACAGTTTCCATTTTTGTTTGATAGATAGACATATGATATTGTGATACACTTATTTCGACATTTATACTGAGAAACTTCAGGACGAAGTTTAGACCAAGAGGGGGTGTATGTAACATCCTGCTCTGGCGCACTGAGAAAACTTATTCTTTGAG
>ML776929.1:2292768-2385761 GCA_009831015.1 Picea engelmannii
ATTAGAAACTTCATTTTAGGGAAAGTCTTTAAAACCTGTAAGGGAATCTAGGGACACCTAGGAGTAAATTTAGGAGTAACTCTAGGTGGGTGAGGGAAATAAGACAATTTAATAAATTAAAGAAAATAATTATTGGAGGAATGGAGGGGATGAATGACACTTGTACGAAGGAGAAATTTTAGAAGATTTTTTTTTTAAACTTAAATTAAATGAGATTTAGGGAAATATTGGAAGTTCTAAAACTCTATAAAAGAGAGGAAGGAGGAGGAAGAAGGGGATCGACTGTTAGCGTAACGTTACACTGCTAGATTAGTGACTTGACTGATTTACTTGTGGGAGTTGGGATTTCCCAGCTCGGAGAGGATTGGTAGCTCGGCCTTGCGAGGCGAGCTAGGAGCTAGACGTACCATCTGGATAGTGTGTGGCCCCTTTGCGGCTCGGGGGGCTAAGGGGGAAGCAGAGTACCCCTAGCATTGGCTGGGAGGTACCAGTGAGGTCATGACGGTCGGCGAGCGGGAGCGGCACGGAGCGCGCGGACGACACTTGGAGCAGGCGAACAGGCAAAGGAACGCTTTTCGGTCGAATGGTAGAAGGTTGTAGGTTTTATGATGAGATATGCATGATGATTATGTAAGTAGAGTGGATGTTTATATTGGTACGTTGAGATAAAAAAAATATATATTATTTAATTTCAATCTGCGTTGGTTCTTGATGGATTGGTCGGTTTTTACCCCTACTGCGATGAAATTTAGGCATCAGACGTGAAAATACTACCTCTGCTAGTGTAATGAAGTTGGGATGTAAATTATTACTTCAACATTTGTAATTTAGGGATAGATGTAAATCATCAACTTGTGTTTTATGTATTGTTGGAGAATTCAGTTTCTGTGGTTGGTTTTCTATTTAAGTTTCTTTATTAAATCCTTGATAAGGAAGGCGCTTTCAGTTTCTATCAGGAGTTTGTGTTGCTCTTGCTTCTGCTTTTCGTATCTAAGTATTCCCATTATTTGGGGCCACCTGTAGCCTCCACCCTGATCTGGAGAGGGTAGAACCCGTTTTAGCGGTAACTTATGTTTCCCTTCCGTAAGAAAAAAAAGGGGAACTGGTTCCCTTGACCCTTGATTTTGTTTGGAGATGAAACTGAGATGACAGTAACCTACGAGAAGGCCCATTTTTGCTTTTGTTTTATGCTTGAATTTTTTTTTAATTTTCTGTTGATTTTTGGTCAAATCGGCTTGGTTGGGTCGTTTCTTCTGTCACGTTGATTCCCAGGTTACTGATCTTTGCAAAAAAAAAATTATATCCTGCTATCATGGGAAGGGCGAGTCCTCCGTTTGGACTTATTTTGTCATGCCCTTTCACTGGTCGCCTAAGTCCTGAGATGACGAGAGTGAGAAACCTTAATCGTGGAAAATCTAGCTGCATCCTATTGTGAATCCCGTGGTTAGTTCGTGTTTTGTTTTATACACTATCCTTCCGTCCTTAGCTGGGCGAGTAGTGAGAAGTTATTGGGACCATGGGCTCTTCCATAGATTGACACCTTTAGGTGAAGACGAATCTGTGAGCTCTGGTTCACCACCAAGCATCCTTGTAAAAGGATTGTTCCTTGCAGCCTGAGTTTTGAAGGAATTGAATTAGAGAGTGGGGAAGAAGATGCGAAACCTTCTCGGCTCACCAGAATTTTAGATCATTGTTTATCAATGCACATGAGCCACTGAATGGTCAGTACAACGGCTGATTTTGTTGCGTTGTCTTCTTCTTGGCGGAAATAAATTGAGGATTGGGCTACTATAGATGCATGGAATTGCTTCCCTCGCTCAGGCTTGTATGGGTTTTGGCGATGCCTTGAACTGGCGGTCGTTGCTTCTCGGTCCCTGAGTGTCGATTTTAATCGTGGCCCTTGACCACACTTTTAGAGATCGTAACCCTTAGATCCAGCAATGCACCCTTACTGAATTGCGAGACGTCCTGTGATGGCGTTAAAAGTTTTAATGACTGTAGGTTTTAGGTGACCATTGATATAGCAACAAGAAATTAAATAAATGGAGGGACAGTCGTTTTAGCAGTAATATTCAATACCCGTCTGGAAGTGCAGGAATTCTTTAAACAACAGTTATGGCCATGGCTGTAAATTTTTAGCTGAATCTTAAACCCTTAGACCACTGTACCCACCTGCGAGTATTTTATGTTCTTAATATATTTCCTTTTATTTTGATTCCCAACAGAATTATTAATTACAGTGAATCATCGCTGGAGGTGGGTGAAGTTTCCTGGCATGGGAGTTACCCTATTGTAGCGATTCCATTATTATTTTGCCTCAACAATAACCTTCCCTCCTCTCAGCCAGCGATTTGCTTTTAGCTGCGAGCCATCACCTTTTCCCAGCCCTTGGACAATGCTAAGCCTGTCAGGTGGACAACATTGATTTAGTTCTTCGTGTTTCTGACTGTGGGGTGACATGTTTCTAATGCCGCACTGATTTTTAATTATTCCTTGCTTTTAATTTATTTCGTCTTGCTCCAATTATGGCGTTAATGTTAATGTTAATTTTAGAGTATTGCGTCAATTGTTGATTTATAATCGTTGGGTTGTGGCGTTAATTATTGGTTCATAATTAATGGCTATCGATTTATAAATTAGATCATTGAGTTAATGTTAATGTTAATTTACAATGCTTGCGTTAAATGATTTTGAATATTGTGTCAAGTATGGATTTATAATCATTGCGTTGTTTAGTTAATTATTGATTCATAATTACTGGCTATCGATTTATAAATTGATCATTGATTTAATGTTAATGTTAATTTACAATGCTTGCGTTAAATGATTTTGAATATTGCGTCAATTATGGGTTTATAATCATTGCGTTGTTGAGTCAATTATTGGTTCATAATTGTTGTCTAGCGAATTATAATTTAGATCATTGAGTGAAGGTTAATGTAAATTTCACAATGATGGCGTTAAATGATTTTAGAATATTGCGTTGATTATTGATTTATAATTATAGATTAAATGTTAATTATTGCGTTAAATGACAACTTATAACTATTCATTATTTTCATGATTATAATTAACGATTAATTATTTTGTTAAATGTTAAACCAGTTGAAGTTCAGACTTGCACAATAAGGTCCTTTGAAAGTTGATTTAGAGGGTACCTTGATGACAAATTATGATCTAAAGTTGCACAATGGAATGGCCTTAAGACTAATGCAGATTGTAGTCCTTTGTTTAATTAATGTTGTACTGGGTTGTAAACTTTTTGTGTGCTTGGTCTTCTTGTGTCGGGCGGGATGTAGACACCTCCATGTTCCTTAGAACAGTCGCCAACCCTGAGACCTTAAATGGTTAAAATCGATGGGAACCTGGGCTTGAGCGTTGCTTATGTGTCTTGGAGGTCCTAACCATTGCAGGGTAGGACGGGCGGGTAGTCAGTCTTATCTATTATCGGTTGATTGTCGTTCCTTGCTTGCAGTTACTTGATGTGCATCTTAGGTTGTTATGTTGTTGTCACCATTGTATGCGTCATGTTTGTCGTCAGGTGGTGACGCAGAGTCAAATGTATTTATTACGATTGTACACACGGGCACACACAATAAAAAACAAATTGTACTTGTCGTAAGAGGTTGTTGTCGTACAAAACGGGAGGTATGATTTCCCTATGTTGTTTCCAATAGCCATTAAAATGTCTTCTTGCCAAAACGCTATGGGTATGTTAGGAAAAATCTCCCAAACCTTCGAGGGTGAGCATCAGGCCTAACGACTCCCAACCCCACACCTGGCTAAAAGATTCCAAAATCTATTTTTGTCTCTAAAAAAATAAAAAAAATCCAACCTCTCGTAAGGGTATAGTAAACTGGACAATATCCCAACAGGGTCTACCAATTGTATTCCAACCAGGATTTCAAAGCCAATGGAGTGATAGATTTACCATAGAATCAGCCTACAAACGTACTCCCCACTAGGTTTAGAATGGCCCCTAACTCCACATCATCATCAACCACCATCCTTCTCTTCTCCTTCTTCACCTTCCAACACCTCCCCTTTCTAGAGCTCAAGCTGTTGGCTTTTTCCCGCACCAGAGAGAGCGTTACCTAGGCACCAAAGTTTGAGACCTTCAATGACAAGAGTGCAACTTGCAATAGAGGCAAAAATGAGCACCCTTTGGAGCTCGTATGACCCATAACCCCCACGGCCTAGTGTGAACCAAAATTCAGAACACTTCTCGAAGCCCTCCCACCTGTGTGTCTGGAAACTGGATCCGGTCAAGATAACAATTCCTCAGGATTGGACTTGGATGACAAATCTAATGCTCCTAAATCTGACAGATCAACTGCATGTTTTAATGGCTGCAATTTGATGAAGTCATCATCGGATGGAAAGACATCCTCTGTACCCAATATGTCCACACCATATTCCACTTCGTCACCTTCCATAATAGACCTGGGCAGAAGCTTTAAATTTCTCTACGACGAATCTGCACCCCTGTCCATCTGGCTTCATGTGCAGAAGCTTTAAATTTCTCTAGGATGGATTTTCACCCCTATCCATTTGGCTTCCACTATACCGTGCTCCGGCTACTCCAAACCCCGGTCATATCAACACCCCCAAAGAAATCAGTTGCATCAGCTCTCCCTCCATTCCATTCTCCATCACCCCCAACGTAACTTCCATGGAGCACCTTGTAGCTTCCCTGGGCATGACTGAATGCTAAAAAGCACCACCTGAATAAACCCCCTCCATGACCTGGTTCGCTAGGGTTTCAAAGAGATTCATGCCTATCGATACTTATGTAATAAGTAATGATGACTTCTTTGTTGGAATAAAGATAGTTGATTTGCATTTTATGGATGAGGATGTTGATTTAACAACAATGATACTAATTTTTCCATCATCGCCATTATTCAATGCATACTCTCAGAGATGCTAAAACAATGCTGAACAAAAAAACTTTTATTCTAAGCAAATACATGTGCATTAGAGGATTCAATCCATTCTCTAAACAATGCACATTGCTACTTTAAAAATAGAGAAAATTGTATTACCTTTGTCCACTATATTTTCATTTAGCAAAAATGTTTTCTACTCACAAATCTATATGCAACTGCTATTTTAGAGCCAAATCAATTATTGTGTAGCCACTTCATTTTCCCTAATTTATGCTACACTTATTTTGTTTGAAGTGTGTGCCAAAGGCGAGATAAGATAAACACTCAATTTCATTATTGAATCTTTTTCTTTGTGAAGGCATATATAGAATTGATTGTGAATTTGATTGGCGCAGGGGATTAAAATGTATAATATTGAGGAGTGCCCTATCTATGTGCAACACAAAGGGTGACAAGGTCTTTAAAATTTCAGAGAGGAGAAATTTACAATATATTTTTTGTCACTGGCGGAATCGACAACTCACGGTTCTTGTACTCGCGGTTCTTGTACTCACGTGACACGGGGTCGATTCCCGTCTGCTACCTATATAACCTCCAAGTGCGTCCACACAACCCACAAGCATGGGGAACATGTAAATCGGGGTGAGAATCGAATGTGAGACCTCCTTTTTTACATTTCCTTCCATTTACACGGCACTTGCCAATCGGTCTACATCCCCATGGGCAAGAAATTTACAATATTATTATTACTTGGTTGGAGCAATTAATCTGCTCAATGATTTCTAAGAATTATTAAATATTTTATATATATATATATATATATATATATATATATATATATATATATATATATATAATAAATAAATAATATGATAAATTACAATGAAGGGCCTCAAATAAATACTCCTAAACAAGTGTTTTTTCATTAAAAAGCATGTCTTTTAATTAAACATGTGACTTATATAATATTCCTTTTATTATTATTTATTTTGGATTTCTATATTTTATTATTTATTATTCATTATTACTTAGCTAGACTTATGTATGTAACATTTCCTTCCCCCTTAAAGAATGTAACATCCCCACTATAATCCATGGTTTAATTAATGCTTAATGTAAATATAATGTGTGGCTACAACCAAGCGATGTATATGCAAATTGTATTTCCAAATTTTAATAACAAAATGTGATGTCAATTGCTAGGGGACATGGACATATATGGGGGCTGATTAATCCATGGGAGAGGGGAGGGTCTAAAAGAATGTATAAGAGGGTCCAAGGGGGGATTACCCATGTCTACTAATTCAACCCACTTCCTAAAATTACTATTGGTATATGAACCTTCTAATTTATGATTGAGTGTCCCCAAAGCCAATATTGAATACATGTAAGATTGTGGGTGTGAGAAGTCACATCCCATAGTTAATGGAAGCATATAGGATGAGTACAATCAATGTGGGGAAGAGTGTAAGCCAAGAAAGTAAGCCAAAGGAGAGGAAATTCAATTGAGTAGTGACAACAACTTTAGACAGTCAATGCCTTTGCATGAACAACAAGAAGAAAGTAGAAAATAAGATCTTGGAGTTGGAGTAGCCATGGAGGGAGAATTATGGAGCGTATTTGGACAAGAATATTGAAGATTCAGGTTGTCAAGACTGAAGAGTGAACTCATGTGTGAGTTGCACTGTAACAACAAGTGATTGTTGTTGTTTTTTCTGGTAGTTTTCCTATAAATGAGCTCCCTTGAGTTTCCCAATAGTGAGATTCATGGTTACCTATTCTAGAGAGACCCTGATAAACCAATGGCATGTCGAATGGAATGAGAGAAATGCATGGTTACATTCCTTGAGCTGGGCAGGTCAAGAGGAAGAGAGTTGTTGGAAAATTGGGATAGCTGTAGGAGAATACGAGTGGGTTGTGGGATTTTTTGAGCTTGAGTGGACAGTGAGAGACCACCATCTTTTGTGGATTTCTAGCCCCATCTTGGGGGTGACTTTCTATTGATATTTGGAACAATGAGTCTATGGTTGGGTGGAACATTCGTCCCAAGAAGTTGGTTTCACAACCATTTTTAAAAGATAAGCGTTTTATCTTATTTTTTTGTTTCATTATGAGTTTAATTGTTGTGTTTTAACTCCATGTTTGAGAAAGATTTATATGTTGATGTGTTGAGTTATTTAAACTGCATTCATATTGTTCTAGCATGTTGTAGATGCATCTAATTAATGGTATCAAACAATAGATAAATCTTTGTGTAATTCGTAGCTGGTAAGTTATAGAAAAAATAGTTAGCAGAAAATTTTTAATTTTATGAGTATTTGTGCATGTAATGGACCTCAATTGGGCTAGGGAATGTTACATTATGGTATCAGAGCTTCTGGTTCAAACACTAGACCCGTATGGGCCAAGAACCAATATGAATTTCAGAAAATTTGTTGTTACGGATTTTGATCTGTGATGAATTTGGGGGAAAGAGGAGAAAAAATTAGAGTTAAATCCCCAAATTCATGAGAAAATTCGAGTGTAAATGCCTCATAACTATTGAAGAGATGGTATGGGGCTTCAATATTCAAAGTTAAAATTTGACCTGGAAGATTGAAATTTTTGTTTTAATGACCAATGTAGAATTGGGAAAAGTTTGGTGAAACGATGGTCGAGATCATGTTTGATTTTGAGATCAATGGCCCAGATTCATTCTAATAGATATGCGAACTTATAAGGTTTTTTGAAGTTATCAAGGTTGAGCAGATCAATGGTTGAGATTCATTTTCAGCAGTTGGGAAAATGAGACAGATCGATGGTTGAGATTCATTTTCATCGATTGGGAGGTTGGAGTAGGTAAACAATCAAGATCATTTTGAACAATAGATTGTCGGTTCAAGTTTATCTGGGATTTGGTCGAAAATTTCTAAGTGTTGGAGTTGGTCGATGGTCGATGGTCTGATCGTCCAAATTGGCGAAGTGTTTCAATCACCAATGGAAATTGCCAATGGCCGATGGTCGGATTGACAAGTTTGACGAAGCGTTTTATTCACCAACGGAAATCGTGAATGTCCAATGCTTGGGTTGGCCAATTTGACAAGGTGCTAGTTCATCCAAGAGAAGCTATCGATTGTCGATGAATGAAAGAGGGTGATGGCATTTCATGCCACATCAACATCCATGTGCTATGCCAAATCAACCAGAGTGTCATTTTAGAGTCTATTTGTTATGCTACGTCAACCTTCATGTGTCATGCCACATCAACATAGTTTCCACGTCAGCGAAGAAATGGTCAATGGCTGATGGTCAAGTCAGTATAATTGGAGAAGTGTTTTCAAATGTCAATATGAATGGTTTATGGTCGATGATTAAGTTAGATGAATTAATAAAGTGTTTCATCTACTAATGAAAATCATTGATGGTCGATGGTTGAGTCGGTCAATTTAGCGATGTATTTCAAATCAGTTGGAAAAGGAAAAGGCTGATGGTCAATGGTCGGGTCGACGGTTTTGGAAAAGTGTTGTGTATGTCCAAAGGAAAATGCAGATCGTTGATAGATTTCATATCAACGGTTGAGATTTCACCCAATTTTGAGATCGACAGTGTAGAGTAAAACACTATTATAACAGTAAAACAACAAATTTTTCTACGAAATTTTATAGTTTATGAAGGTCGCAGAGCTATTTTGAGGCCCTAAATAGCATTTTTAGGAGTTCTAATTTTTGAGACTGTAAGTGCCATAGGCACCACATAATTCTTTGTAGCTTAAATAAAATAACTTGGAGAGAGATTTCCAATGAGCTATCCCGGACACAAAATAAAGCTCGTATGAGAAAGTTACAATTGAAATAGTTAACGTAAAATTCTGGTACCAATTTACTTCCAGAGCACATAACTCCTTGCTCAGAAGTCTGTTTAGGGCTCAGGAGTAGTCTATGGAACACTCATGGACTGTAGGAGACAACCATGGAGATATATTTGGAATCTGGGTATGTAAATATGCATAGGAAGAGAAAGAAGACACTTGTAGCATACATGGATAAAATGGGAAAATAGTTTAAACTTTCAAAGACCATAACTTTCATCTCAGAGCTCAAATTTGAGAAAACAAATAGTTTCTAGAAATGTCTTGAGGAGGAGGAGAAATATGTCCACCTATAATTTTGAATTCAATGTTAAATTTTTATCAAAAAGTAATAAACTAAATTTTGCAGTAGTCAATGAGTGGAAATTGTAGTGTGTGAATGTTGTAACTTTTTGCTCAGAACTCAGAATGAGGCGTGAATACAACCGATGGAGAGATGTTTCAGAGAGGAATGTGTATAAGGAATCATATTTTGACTTATTTAATTGTTTTTTTCATAAATTGAGATGAATAATAACCTATATTCTAATTAATGAAATGTTTTATGTTATGCATGTTCTAACAAAAATTATCACATGCACATTTCTTGCATAATTAGAGGTACAAGAAAACAACTTTGGTTATTATATGAGGACTAGAGTTATGGAATATTACTAGGGGTATTAAAATGATGATGAGGAGGTCCTATGTCTTCATGTCAACATGGGAAATGTTGAGATAAAGTCTAATGGAAGAAGAGGCATACAAGAGATTGTAACTATGAGAATCCTACAAAGAGAAGTGTAGAGATATAGGGAATATAATGAAAGGATTATGAAGGATCGATAAGAGATACTTCAAAGTTTGAATATGTTTCATGAGCAATCCAACAAGGAATCTGACACAAAGAAAGTATCTATTTCTAGACAAGTGGCAGCATCTAGATCCCATAACATAAGGGATGATCATGGGAATGATAGGAAGTCAAGAAACATGAGCAGGTTCCATCATTCTCCAAGGAAATCCACCAGAAAAACTCATGCAATTTCAGGGCTAGGGAGGATCCTGAGTGTGTCTCCTATTCATAGGCAAAGGAGAAAGCCCGAGGAAAACATATTACAAGGTGAACTTAGGAAAATTAAGCCACCAAATTTTACTGGTGAGCACACGAAGAGAGAAGAGATCGAGGCCTAGTTGTTGGAAATGAAGAAATAGTTACAACTGCATGATTACCTCTCAAGTGTAAAAGATAGAATTTAAACCTACCACTTGCAAGGAAATGAAACCATGTGGTGGGATCAGCTTAAGCAAGACAAGCACCTTGATAAGAATAGGATATCCTGGAGGTAGTTCAAAGGATATTTCCAAGAGAAATATTTGTCCGAGCATTATTATGAAAGGAATATGAAAGAGTTCTTTGAACTCAAGTTGGGAAGCATGACTATGGATGAACATGAGAAGAGGTTCTTTGAATTGTTGAAGTATGTGAAATTCATAAAGGATGAAAAGGTAAAAATCCAAAGGTTTCTAAGTGGGTTACCCTCCTTCTACAGTGACAAGATACAATATGATAACCCTAGGACTTTGGAAGAAGCCACAAGAAGAGAAAATCATCTTTATAAGCAAAGCAGAGGAAGACCATTTTTCCAAAAACATTGGAATGAAAAGATGAAGGGTAAAAAGTATAAAAGGAAGAAATGTTTTAATCCACCATTTTTCAAGAACAAATCCCAAGAAAATAGACAAGGTTTGTCAACCCAAAATGAGCACAAGAATGAAAATTCATTTGGGAAAAGGCCAAGGCATCAACCTGTACAATGTTGGGGATGTGAGGGAAGTCACTTATATAGGGACTACCCTCACAAAGGAGAAAGAATCAATAATGTCCACAACATTTAGGAAGCTCAAACAATTGAAGACATGGGAGGGGATATGCCAAGGATTTATGCAGACTTGGACAACAAGCAAACAAAATATCAATCTCCCATGATGGAAGTGGAAGGTAAGATTGATAACCATCCCATAGCAATTTTAATTGATTCTGGAGCTATCCATAGTTACAAAAACTATAACATTGTTGAAATATTTCACTTGCAAAGGAGTAAGCATAAGAAATATTGGTTAGTTCAATTATCCACAAGGGCTAAGAGGAAAATCAATGAGCTAGTTAAGGATTTTCCAATAGGAATGAATGGACTCAACACAAAGGTGGATGTAGACATCATACCATTCGGTTCATATGATTTTCTAATTGGAATGGGTTCGTTGGAAAAATGCAATGTTATCCTAGACTATTACAATAAGACAATCACATGTATTGATGAAGAAGGGATGCAAGGAAAGGTTCAAGGCACTCCAAGAGTTGTAGTTGTTAGAGAAATTTTAGCTATGCAGTTGAAAGAGAGTTTCAGGAAGGAATGTCAAATGTTTTCAACCCATATGGAAGAGGTAACCAAAGATAAAGTGGAAAGTATTGAATACCACTAGGTCTTAAGGGATTTTGAATATGTTTTTGGAGAAATCATTGGATTTCCACCAAAGAGAGACATTGATTTCTCTATTGATTTGGTGCCAGGAGTTGCCTGAGTGTCCAAGAAACCTTACAGAATGGACACACTAGAATTGAAAGAGTTGCATATGCAACTTGAAGAGTTGCTAAGGAAGGGGTATATATGTCCAAGTGTGTCACCTCAGGGTTCCCCAATTATTATCTTTTGAAGAAAGATGGAACCTTAAGGCTGTGTATCGATTTCAGACAACTGAATAAGGTCACCATTAAGAACAAATATCCTTTGCCAATGATTGATGATTTATTTGATTAACTAGAAGGTGAAAGAATATTTTCCAAGATTGAATTGAAATTAGGCTATCATCAAGTGAGGATAAAGGAAGAAGACATAAACAAGACAACATTCAAGACACGATATGGGCATTATGAATTCATGGTAGTACCATTTAGACTATCAAATGGCTCAACTGTTTTTATGTTCCTGATGAATGGAGTGTTCAGGGAATACCTGAAAAAGTTTTTAATTGTGTTCCTTGATGATATACTCATCCACTCTAAGTCAGAAGAGGAACATGAAAATCATTTAAGAATGGTGTTGCAAGTTTCAAGAGAGCATAAATTGTATGCGTAGCTACGTAAGTGCATCTTTTATCAAAAGAAGATCCATTACTTGGGGCATATTATTTCAGCAGATGGGATAACAATTGATCCTAAGAAGATAGAGTCCATTAGAGGATGGTCAATGGAAAGAAATGTTACAGAGGTGACATCATTTATGGGTCTTGTTGGTTATTACTGAAGATTCATAAAATTATTCTCAAATATTGCATGCCCAATCACATCTTTGCAAAAGAAGGGAATGGAATTTGAATGGACTCACAAATGTGAAGAGAGAATTCAAAAATTGAAATACATATTGATAAGTGCACCAATATCGAAGATTGCAGATCTGGATGAATATTTTGTTTTGTGCATTGATGTGTTCAAGGAAGGACTTGGTGGAGTCCTCACACAAAAGGATCATGTGGCATGATATGAGTCTAGAAAATTAAAAGAGCATGAGAAAAATTATGCCACCCACGATCTAGAGTTAACATCCATTATTCATGCATTAAAAATGTGGAGAAATTACCTCATGGGGAGGAAATTTGAGCTAAGGACATACCACTGTGGTATGAAACATTTGTTTGGACAACCCACATTAAATGTCAAACAGAGTAGATGGCTTGAATTTCTGAGTGAATATGATTTTGAAATTAATCATATAAAAGGCAAGGAAAATCAAGTGGTTGATGCACTCAAAAAGAGATATCATGAAATCCATATTGCAGCCATTAGCATGTAGTGGAATGATATGAAGGATAAAATTATTGCAACAACAAATTCAGATCAACACTATTTGGAAATAAAAGAAACATTACAACAAGGAAATTTACAACAAAAAATTAAATATTATGAGCTGAAAGAGAATGAAATTCTCATGTACAGAGGCAAGGTATATGTGTTAGATTCCAGTGAACTAAAAAATACAGTGATGATGGAAATGCACAATGTGCCATCGTTGGGCACCCAGGATATCAAAAAACAACTGCAATTGTAAGAAGCCAATACTTCTGGCCAAGAATGAAGAAAAAAGTGGCTAATTATATAACCAGGTTCATGGAGTGTCAGAAGGTGAAGACTACACATAGACATTCAACAAGGATGTTACAACCATTTCCCATTCTAGAATGGAAGTGGGAAGTAGTTACAGTTGATTTTATTACTAAGTTTCCCAGAAAAGTGAAGCAACATGATTCCATCATGGTGGTGGTGGATAAACTAACTAAGTAAAAACATTTTATTCCAGTGAATACTACACATAAGACAACAAATATTGTATAAATCTACATGAAGGAAGTTTCTAAGTTACATGGAGTGCCCAAGGAAATTGTTTTGGACATAGATCCCAAGTTTACATCCAATTTTTGGAAAGGATCATTCAAAGGCTTTGGGACAAATCTAAATATTAGTACAACATATCATCTAGAGTTAGATGGGAAAATGGAAAGGACCAATAGAATAATTGAGGACATGCTCATAATGTATGTTATGGACCAACCATCAAAGTGGGAAGATTATATTCATTTAGTTGAATTCGCTTACAATAATGGGTATCGAGTTTCATTAAATATGATTCCATTTGAAGCATTGTATGGAAGGAAGTGTAACCGAATAGTGAGCTGGGATAACTCAACAAACAAAGCAGTTATTGGGCCAATTTTTTTGAAGGAAATGGAAGAGAAAATGGAAAAGATCAAGCAGAATTTAAAGGCTTCCCAGGCTAGGAAGAAAAGTTATGCAGACATGATCCAAATTATTTTCGGCACGAAATGAGAGTGGAGATATAATAAAGAAATGTACAGAGATATAATAGATATCCAATAATATAATATAGATATATCAGATATATAACCATGAACACGGAGATACATTAATACACAATTTATATTAATGAGAGAAATGTACAAAACTGTAGAAATACAGAGTGAAAGACTCACTAGAATGGTGGAAGCTTATCTCTCAGAAGAGATGTGACAGCTACGCTCATTCGCAAGAAGATGGTTGTTACAATGAGTCTCCAAAGGCCTTTTTAACATAAATAAAATAAAAAACCCTAACCCTAGAAGATGAAAATCCAACAGTTTTGTGGACCCCATTTTGAGTAGTTTGGTGTATCAACTTTTGGGGGCATAACTTTGGCATACGATCTCCGTTTGGGGAACACGATAGATCATTGGAAACATATTGACAAGGAGATTCATTTCAAAGGCTCAATCAAAGACTTTGTTTGTTATTGAGGTTCCTGAACATGAAAAAACGTTGTTTAGGCCCTCAAAATGGTCCCGAAAGTTTGGAACCCGAAAAACTGCTAAAAATAGTAAATTATCAAAAAATTGTTTTGAGCTAGTTGGAATAGGTGGGTGGAAACCAATATCCACCTGGATCAATCCTCCCTCCTTAGGAAGAAATGGTCTCCATTGCGTTGAGTTCCTAGGAGAGAGGGGAAAGCATTTGCTGAATCTGAATCTTGGTCAGTTGTTTTCCTTTCTAGAGAAGTCGTGTTTCTTAGCTTGTTGAAGACTGTAATGAACCTGTTGTTGGCAAGGTTGAATCTATTCAACCAACCTGTTGTATCTTATCTTGACTGGGTAGTGTGTAGGTACCATTATAGGTGAAGAAACAATATCTTCTTTCTCTTCTGCAATCTGCTTATGTCAGAAAGAAAGGTCTCGGGCCAAGGCTATAGCGGTTGCAGTGTCCTTCTGTTCACCTTTTGAACATATTGTGAAGAGGTTGAATTTTGCAGTATGAGAGATTAAATTGAGGCACTAATTTGGTGGGACAGTAGTCAGAACTACCTATATTATCTTGCAGAGATTACCCCCCAGAGTAACAATGACACTACGGGGTAGAGACTCATAAATAGCATGTTGCTTCCACATATATGGCTCGCCCAAAAGAAAATCACAGACATCCAGTGGTGAAGAATCACATAATACCTCATCCTTGAAGGGTCAGATGATGTATGAAAATCGACACTGTTGGCTGACACAGAGATCTCGTCCTTGTTGAATCCACCCAATGTTGTATGGTTGTGGGTGTGGTGTGGTGTTGTCGACAATCCCAATTTTTTAACGACCTCTACTGAGATGAGGTTCTTCTGGCTTCCTCTATCAATAATAATAAAATTCATTGGATTCCCATCCACCCACATCTATGAATGAAAAATGGGCTCCCCCTCTTCAGGATTTGTTGGTTCTTCTGGTTGAATTGTTGCGGTCGCGACAATAACAGTGGGGTATGTGTCAATGATCTGTCTTCTCCCATTATTTTTTGAATCAGATTCTGAATCAGGGTTTAGCTCCTTTTCTTTGATCTCTGCCACCAATTATTGTTTTGAGCGACATTCATTAGTGTTGTGCTAGGGACTTTTGTGGAAATCACACCACTTTCCAGTGTCCTTCTTCATCTTTCTGTTACCCTTCTTTTACAGTGGGTTGGACTGATTTTCTTGAGGCTTGTTGTTAGGTTCGTCTTTACCATACTTTGGTTGTTTCATATTTTTAGACCCGAACTCCCGTTTTTTCTAGTGCCTAAATTTCTACTCGATTTTGACAGCATACCGATAGACAACTCCCAGTAATGCAATGTCTAGGAAATCCATTTTGGTTTGAATGTACCTATGTAGAGCCCTGTGATATTTCAGAACCAGATTCTGCTCGGAGTCTTTGATACCTAGCTTGGTGCACAAGGTATGGAAAGTATTTGTGAACTCCGACATTGTTTGGGCCCCCTCTCTTTCCGTAGTGTGGTCCATCTCATGTATTGGTTGCCATAGTTACCAACAGGGTAATATTGTTCCTTGACCACATCCACAAAAAAATCCCAAGTGGGCTTGGCCCCATATATTCCAGACTCCTCTGTGGAACTTTTCTCCCAGTAAGTTTCTCACCAATGTTTGACATGGGGGAGAGCCTTAAGGAGTGTGAATGTGATCTTTTCAATGTTGGAAAAACTGTGAACATGGAAATAACCTTCTAGCATATTTAACCATTTCTCTAGGGCATACACATCTATCTGACCTTCAAATACAATAATATAAAAATTAACTTCTACTTTGAAAGGAGAGGTGCTTCCAAAGTAGTTGTTTTATGAAGATGTTCCTGTTGTTATCGACAGGCGTTGAAGGATGTGGGAAAATTTCTCCATCATTTCGTCCCTCTGTCGCATGAGAGCCTGCTCAAGCAATAGATTAATAGAATCTCTTACTTTGTCGCTTTTATTTTCTTATGCCATGGAGGGTTGCTTAGGCGTGAGAGAGAGATTTTCCTCAAGAGATAAAATATCAAAACCCAACTTTCTATACTCGGACCTCATCGGGGACATGCACTGAAAAACGATCAAGAGCAGCCTGCTCTGATACCACTGATCTAGATTATTTTTGGCATGAAATTAGAGCGATTATATAATAAATAAATGTATATATATATATATATATATATCATATATCCAATAATATAACATAGATATATCAAATATATAACCATTAACACATAGATACAATAATACACAATTTCTATTAATGAGCGAAATGTACAAAACTGTAGAAATACAGAGTGAAAGACTCGCTAGAATGGTGGCAGCTTATCTCTGAGAAAATATGTGATGGCTACGCTCATTCACAAGAAGATGGATGTTACAATGAGGCTCCAAAGGAATTTTTAACATAAATAAAATCCAAAACCCTAACCCTGAAAGATGAAAAACCAATAGTTTTGTGGACCCTGTTTTGGGTAGTTTGGTGTATCAACTTCTCGGGGGCATAACTTTGGCATACAATCTCTTTTTTGGGTGCACGATAGCTCGTTGGAAAGGTATTGATGAGAATATTCATTTCACACAATAAATAAGAGCTTTTAGCTATCATTGAGGTGCCTTATATTAAAAAAAACATCATTTAGGAACTCAAAATGGCCCTGGAAGTTTGGGACCCAAAAAACTATTAAAAATAGTAAATTGCCAACAAAATATTTTGAGCTAGTTGGAATAGGTGGGTGGAAACTGATATCCACCTGGATTAATATAATAATATACTTTTTGGATATTTTAAAGTGGGATAACATGCGTTTTTAAAAGTGAAGGGGAAAATAAGTTTGCTAAGATAAAGAATCTTCACAAAGTTGGCAGCAAGATATTGTGGACCTTTTGAAATCTTAGAAAATGTAGGACTAGTTGAAAACATGCTAGCATTTCCTGCATCCATGAGAGTGCATAATGTATTTTATGTGTCATTATTAAAGAAATATGTGCATGACCCTAACCACATAATTGATTGGATTGTGATCCAAATGGAACACAAAGGGGACTTCCATGTGGAACTAGTACACATCCTAGACTGGAAATTCAAAGTTCTCAGGAACAAATCCATAGGAATAGTAAAGGCTCAATGGACATGTTAAGGTCCTGAAGATGTAACATGGGATCATGAAGAAAACATGCGAGGGGAATACCCGTAGATTTTTGACAATTTTGAAAAAAACATAATATAAGAATGTAAGACTCCATTTTGAGTGACTAGAGTTCTGGAACCACATCTCAGAGTCCTAGACAACCCATGCTGGGGCCCTAATAAAATAATAGTACAACCGAATGGGATGAGAGAAGTGAAGTGGGTACATTCCTTGGGTCAACAAATTGAAAGGAACATAAGATTTTGGTTGGAACTGTTATTGGAGTTGTAAAACTATAGAAATTGTATTCTTAGTATTCTGATGTAAATTTGTACACACACACACATATCAACATAGTGTGCATTGAGAACGATGCACTTTTGTAAGGGGTGGGTGTAACATCCCCGTTATAATCCCTAGTTTAATTAATTCTTAATGTAGATATAATGTGTGGCTATGACCAAGTGATGTATATGCAAATTGTATTTCCAAACTTTAATAATAAAATGTGATGTCAGTTTCTAGGGGACATGGAAAAAAATGGGGAATGATTAATCCACAAGAGAGGGGAGGGTCTAAGAGAATGTCTAAGAGGGGTCCAAGGGGGGATTACCCATGTCTATTAATTCAACTTTCTTCCTAAAATTACTATTGGTATATGAACCTTCTAATTTATGATTGAGTGTTCCCAGAGCCAATCATTGAATACATGTAAGAGGGTGGGTGTGAGAAGTCACATCCCATAGTTATTGGAAGTATGGGGGATGAATAAAATCACTTTGGGGAAGAGTGTAAGCCAAGCAAGTAAGCCAAAGGAGATGAAATTCATATGAGCAATCACAAAAATTTTAGACATTCAATGTTTTTGTATGAACAACAAGAAGAGAGAAGAAAAGAAGAGCTTGGAGTGGGACCAACCATGGAGGATGAATTTTGGAGCATATGTGGAGTAAAATATTAAAGATCCAGGTTTTCAGGCCTGAAGAGTGAAATCCCATGTGATTTTCACTATAAGTGATTTGTTGTTATTTTTCCTAGTAGTTTCCTAGCAGTGAGCTCCCTTGAGTTTCCTAGTAATGATATTACTAGTTACCTGTGTAAAAGAGACCCTGATAAATGAATGAGATGCTTGATGTATTGAGAGCAGTGAAGGGGTACATTCCTTGGGTTGGTCAGGTTGAGAGGAAGAGAATTGGTGGAAAATCAGGATAGTTGTAGGAGAATACTAGTGGGTTGTGGGATTTTTTGAGTGGACAATGAGAGACCACCTTCTTTTCTAGATTTCTAGCCCCATATCATGGGTGAATTTTTGTTGATATTGGGAACAATGAGTCTATGGTTGTGTGGACCATCCATCCCAAGCAGTTGGTTGCACAACTCTTTTTTAAAGATAAATGTTTTATCTTGTTTTTGTGTTGCATTATGAGTTTAATTATTGTGTGTTAAATTTTTGTTTGAGAAGGATTTATATGTTGTTTTGTTGAGTTATTTAAATTGCATTCATGTTTTTTTAGCATGTTTTAGATGCATCTAATTAATGGTATCAAATATTAGATAAATTTGTGTGTAATTCATAGCTGGTAAGTTACAGGGAAATTAATTAGGAAAACAAATTAGCTTTATGAGTATTTATGCATGTAATGGACCTCATCTAGGATGGAGAATGTTACAAAGAATGATTTGTCCTTAAATCAATCCCAGATGAATTCATTGTCCCTTGTGAAGTTTCATCTTGATTTTGGAATTGTTTGTGAATATTTGGGAGACTAGTTTGTAGAAAAATGTGATATTTGTGAGTTCTTTTAGTAACAATTTTGGCTTATGAAACCATATAACTTGTAATTCTTTATATGCCACTTGAATTCCATAAATTGTTCTTGGAGGTTTGTGGCGTATATTCCTAATTGCATCAACCATTCTTCTCCTAACACCATGTCCATTCCACTAAGTGGTAGAACTTAATATCCACTTTGTAGTTCCAAGTTTTGTATATATACATAAACCTAATGGAATTGTCCTAATCCCTTCATTTGTTGAAAATCAACAGTTGTAACCATGATATCCCTCATGGGGTATACAAAAATATTTAATTGTCTTACAATATTAATATCCACGAAATTGTGGGTACTTCCAAAATATACTGATATTGTGATATTTTTACCTATTATGCTTCCCTTGAGTTTTAGGGTCCTTGGTTCCAATTTTCTTGTAATTGACGCAAGTGATATATGAGTTTTCCATCTTGAATTTTATAGTAAGTACCAATGTTCCTCATATGAGGTGGAATATATCATACTATGGGTGGTTTCACTTCTTCTTTTTGAACTATTACCTTGTTAAGGACCTTGTATTCATCTTCCTTACAATTTTGCTTAATGCATGCGATTGATGTTAATGGCACCTTTGATGAATTTTCATCTTTGTTAGAGTCTAACATGTTCTCTTCAATGACAACCTCTACTTCCTTCCCGTCGATATTTTTTCAATGATATGAGTGATTGGATGCACATTGATGACTTGGTTCTCACTTCTTACTACATCTACGATGATTGTTTTCTTCCCTTTTTATTTACTCCTCAGAGTTTCTACTGGAGGTGTTATGTTCTTTTTCATCTTTGTATCTATATGATATTTGGGTGATTCATTTGTGTCCAGGTGACCACTTGTCTCCATAGTATCTACATTCACTCTCTTTTTGTCATGAATAAATCTTGTTGAATGTTTGTGATGATGATCTTTCAAACTTTTTTCATAGATTTTTCCTTACATATGGCCATTTCCATGGTCGTAATACCATGTATTTATAAAAAATTTTGGATGTGTGGCTTATAGTTAGTTAGTTACATATGATTGAATTAGACATTCTGTTGATATCCCGGGGACTCACTAGCCAATTTTTCCCAATCACATGTAAATTCAACCACATTTCCATTTTGTTGTAGTCTAGTGAGTTCTATAAAAAAATCCCCCTGTTTAATACCCTGCCATATTTTAAACAAATCCACCATGAATGTATTCCAACAAATTGAAAATGATGTCTTCTTCCACCACATGTACCAATTGTATGTGTCACCTTCTAGTTGCATGTAAGTATACTTGATTTTTTCTTCATTGTTACTGATACTGTAGATTTTAAAATACTATTTTTCCTTGTTAAACCATGCCAGACCGTGTTTCTCATTTCCCTCAAACTTTGATAATTCTAGTTTTTCTCTCATCGGAAATTGGTTGATTCATATAAGATGGAATTTGGTTGGTGATTCCTAAGCCGTTAGGGGGAATTCGTGGTTGTGTAATTGTCATAATTGAAGGTCTTGGTGGGGGATTATAAGTGCTTGAATAATTTGGTTGTGGGATGGAGATACCTAGATAACCGACTTGTGTTGCAAACTTATTATGAGGTCCTTAAGTTCATCATCATTTTTATTAACTAGACTTTTTATTTATGTTTGTTCTTGTTGTATCTCATTATTGTTCAAATAAATTTTTTCCTCTAATTAGTCATGTTTCTTTTGAAATTCATTCCTAAGTTCATCATGCTTTGTAACATTCAACTTTCCTTTCTCTTCTAACCTCTCTAACCTTGAATTTATCTAAGACATTTTTCTAGTCAATGGTGGGGTAGTTTTACGCTCACTTTTTACTAAGTTAACAAATTAAGGATTTTCTTTAATTTTTGGAATTGTATTTCCAAATATGTTGAATTGGTACAAAATTGTATGAACTACAATAATTAATTGTTTAATTGTACAACATCATATGGACTACAACAATTCATTATTGAATTACACGACTGCAAATTCAAATGATGGTTGTATAGATGTGGTGCAACTGTATAGATGCTATTATATGAATTGGTACAATGAAATAATTAATTAAATGCACAAACTACCAATTGAATTGTACTGCAACTAAAATTATGTATGTCAATGACAGACAATATGATGACAACAATAGTACAAACAAAAACGATATATGTTTGGTGAAAATAGGGATTGTGGTAGCAACTATATGGAGTTTCAACAATGGATTGTATGGATTAATTAATTATGTGGATGGTACGGATGCGAGGTGAGTATAGTTGATGACATCATAGGCATAGTTGCGATGTCTGGATTTGTAAAATTTTCTCTAATACCCATGGAGCAATTAATTTTCTCATTGAATTTTGAGAATTAATATATATATATATATATATATATATATAAGATGATGAATTACAATGAGGGGCACTGTATAAATACTCCTAAGTGGGTTCCTTTTCATTAAAAGTCATGTCTTTTAATTAAGCATGTGACTTATATAATATTCCTTTTATTATTATTTATTTTGGATTTCTATGTTTTTTTCCCAAGAAAAAAGTCTTTGTATTCATGAGAGATGAATATAGATATTACTGTTCATAAAAGAACTAGACATGGCTTATCATCGCAACTTATCTAGACAAAAAAATTCCCCTCTACCTATACTACATTTTGCACCTTTTCTACAAAAAAGAATATCTTATACAAAAATCATTACATCTTTAATTTCTGCAAAAAGAATATTACAACATATCCTATAAAAAATTAAAAATATTTGGTTCACATAGATGCTACATTCCTTCTTTACTTTGCATCTGAAAACATACAATTTGACAAAAACTTTGGAAAAGTATTAAAGCTAGAATTCCATAGACTCAATCTCCTCCCCATTTATAAATTGATAGAATCCAAAGGCCCTCAACAAAAGAGTGTTGGTTATGGAGCCTGATTATATTCTTGATTCATAGGTTTGTTTAAGATGTTCTTGGACCCCATTCCCTAATGGGGGGGGTGTGGGGGTGCTTCCCCCCCACAACTGTTGTTAGGGGGGTCCAGGGGGGGCAACGATAATTTTTGTAGCCCCCCCTTGGTGGGGGATTTAGGGGCAGCGCCCCCGAAGCGAAATATTGGGAAAAATTGCCTTGTAAAATATTGTAATTTCATATTCAATTTGGACCGTTCATTATAAGGTCGTAGATCTGATGGTAGAAGTTATTTTTAGGGTTTTTTTCCCTAGAAGGAAACCCTCTTTTATGAGGGAATTGTATTAGGGTTTTGTATGTGTGAAAATATTGTATTATGAGAGAGGATACTACGAGAGAAAGAAGAGGAAGTTACAACGAGTTTGTTGTAGGTTATATCCCTTCATTTTGTTGGATAATAATAAGGAAGGACCTGCAAATTTGTTTGGTGGACATAGCCTACACTGGGTGAGCCACGTATATATGTGTCTCTATTTTATTGTGTATCTTATGTGTTTTATTTCTGCATTTGTTTTATTTTATTGCTCCACGATCCTATTTTTCTAACAAAGAGACAAGGATTCCTTTGATATATCATCAACTTTCCCATTAAGATCCCTATAGATATGTCTGAAGGAGATCCAATCAAAGGATTGAAGTGAAACCAAGATATCTTGGAGTAAAAGGCCAAGTCGAACATCCATCACTGAAGAGTTTTTTGATGCCTAGTCAATGACCAACTTTGAGTCACCCATCATCTATAATTTTCTTACCCCCTTTTTTTTATGGAAATCTATAGCAAAGTTTGCAAAGCAATGACTTTAGCTCTATTGTTTGTCCCCCTGCCTAAAGCATACCTTGTATGAATATAATGATTATTCTTCATGTACAACACAACACCTACCCGCAAACTGGAGGATGAACTTGACTGGCTACATCAAAGAATCCCCAAGGGGTATTGAAGTCTAGCTTAGGCATAATCAGGCACCTCAGAATTTTAACTTTGGGTTCAACCGAAAATCACTTTGTGATTTTGGTAATAAGACCAATTATTACTTATGGAGGTATGTCTTCATTTTTAAAAATAATTTCATTATGATCCCACCATAATCCATAAATCATAAAACATGGAAGTCCTTCAAACTGCTTCACCTATTTATCTACAAGCTATTCCTTGAAGAAATCGTCTCTCCTCCCTTTAGACTAGGATGGATTTTTATTGAATTCTACCTTCACAATCCTCAGAAATTGCATGGTATAAGGACAACAAATAAAAATGTGAGAATAAGATTCCTCATTAGATTTACACAATGTACACCTATTTGGGCCTATCCATCCTATTTTAACTCCACTATCCCAAGTAAGAAGCTTATTATTAATCGCCAGCCATAATGTTATTTTTATTTTCAAAGGGGAATTTAGCTTCTAAAGGATACCCCACCACCATTGTTTCCCCCCTGTGAGTCATGCTTCCATACCTTCTTGATATCCTAATTTAGTTGTAAATTCCCCTATTCCTGAGTATTTAGACTAGCATAAGACATCCTCCTCTTCCTCATGTAACCTTATATATTTGGAGACCAATTTTCCAATATAGTAATTCCATTCATCCACTTCAAAGCCTACCAGTCTTAGGGCTTCCATCACCTTCTAACTCAACCTCTCTCTAGCTTTGGGAGATTGGGATTTGGTGTCTTCCAGAGAGAAAATACCAACAAAATGAAGAGCCTAGATGAGGGGATCCAAAATCCTATAATAATTATTTTCACCCATCCATGGGTCTTCTCCCACTCTAACCTTTCTGCCATTTCCAATTCTTCACATTGTCCACTTCCCAACCAGAGTAAAAACTTGTACTAATTCCTTCTAGACAATGGATACTTTTTAGGACTTTATCAGATGTCTATACCATTCTTCAACTGACATGTTCCACATATACTTGGATTTCATAACTCTTCCTCACAATGTGATATTATGAGTAAGCCTCCATATGCTACACGTAGTTAAGTATTGAGTGAAAAGAAAAATATTTTTAATTACCCATCCTCCAATATTTTTGGGAGTTTCCACATGATTCCACTTTATTAAGGGAATGCCTCTATACCCATGAGATCCTAACCACAAGAAATTAAAAATAATCTTTTTTTATTTTGGTTAAAATTCACTTGGGCACACGACAATCAAAGTCCAGTAAATTGAAATACCCTCCAACATGAACTTGAGCATAACTAATATTTCTCTCCTTGGCAACATCTGCTGATTAATTGGGTTGGTTGTCATTGATTTCAACCCTTGAAGAAAGTACGGTAGCACAAAGGTTTTGGTAATGGACCCAAGTTTGTTTGATGGATAATGGTATGAGTTTTGATATATTTGCAGGTAATAATATTATAGATGGATAGTCCATGTCATGCCCTTTCTGGTGGTATGTGGAACATCACATAACTCCTCACAGTTATAGAGTTATGGTCACGTGAAGTTGGAGAACCCTCATGAGTCATCTAGAAGCCCCAAAAGGTCAAAGTAGTCAAAGTGGTTGCAAAGAAGAAATTATTTAAATAATAAACTAAAGTGTTGAGTGTACTATAAGTCAATGTGGATACAAAATAAATTATTTAAATAATAAATTTATTGGAGAAATTACTAAGTGGACAAGTGGTTAGAAGTGGGTTAGCCCTAAAATAAGGAAAGTGGGTTAAGATGGTTAGAAAATAATTTAAATAATAAAGTGAAGTGATGAATGTACTATAAGTCAAAGTGGATACAAAATAAATTATTTAAATAATAAAGTTAATGGAGAAATTACTAAATGGACAAGTAGTTAGAAGTGGGTTAGCCCTAAAATAAGGAAAGTGGGTTAAGATGGTTAGAAGGTAACCCCTTGAGGAAGCTACATGCAAGTATAAATAAGAGGCAAGGGTCTCTCATTTTTAATCACACTTGAGCATATTGAATATCTACAAGTGACTGAGGTAACCAAAGGATATCTAAACCGAATTTCAGAGGAAAGGTGAAGTAAAGAATGCCGAAATTCAAGGGAGGATAAATTCTTTTGATGATGCTTTCTAAGGTATGTTATTTATAGGTCATCTCACCATTTTCGCAATAATTTATTTATTTATTTTTGAATTTTTGAATTATTATTATTATTATTATTATTATTATTATTTTCTAGAATGATTCAGACCGTGAAATTGGGAGGCCATTGAATAAACATATTCAAGTAGTTGTGCTACAAATTTCAACTTGTGGGTCGTTGCATTTTTTGAGTTACACTCTGTGGAAAATAGGGTTTGTGGCTAGTCCTGGAACTAGTTTAAAACAAGTGTTTTGGGTAAAAACGCCATAACTTCTTTATAACAGATCCAAATTCAATAATAGAAAATGTATTGGTTAGAGTACAATATTTAGTATTATGTGTACAATTTTAAGATCCATACAACAAATATTCCGTGCGGGGCATGCTCTACAAGTTCTCTCTCTAGAATAAGCCATAATTCAACAAGGTATGCCATTTTTGTTATAACTCCTTTCCTGAGAGGTTCCAAGTAGTGAAATATGGAGGAATTGCATCAAAGACACTGAAGAACATGGTGTACCATTTTTTTATATATTTATTCATTGCAGGTACATAGTTATGGTTATTGCAAGTTATGGTTGTTGACTAATCCAAAATTAGTCATGTGAGACTAAAGTAAAGTTTGATGAAAATGCTAGTCTCTTGTTGTTAAAGTTAAGGAAGGTTTGCAGGTATGTGATCATATAAAACAAGTCTGTTATAGAGTTACAAATAATATTTGGATGATGAAATTGATGAGGGATTTTGGTTGAGGTATGTTACAGATAGAGGTTGTATAATAGTGAGGTTGTGGCACATGGTTTGATGTAATGGTTTATGGTATTTGGTTATGGATAGTGTGATGTATTGCTAAATAAATTTTGATGGTTATATTGGTATATGTATTTGGTATATGGTTGAGGTACATGTTGGGTACATGGTTGAGATAAGTAGTTGATGAGTTAGCACATACATGAGGTGTATAGTTGATGATGTTGGTACATCTTGATGAGTCATAGTTTATGTGTATTTTATGCATGATTGGTACATATTTGGTGCATGGTTGATGCACTCGTTGATGGTACAGTTTGAGGTACAAATTGTTGCAAGGTTGATGCAGTTGTTTATGGTACAGGTTGATTACAGGTTTATTGGTACAGGTTTACAACAGTATATCTCACAGTGATAGTGTGACAATGGTTCCATCATTCTACTTATATTTCAGGGCAGTTGGATGGGGCAAGGACAAGTGATTGTAGCCACCTTTCGGTTGTAGTCAGAGAACATAGGGGGTTGTAGCCTCCTTCTAGTTGTAGCCAGAGAATTGGGGAGTTGGAGCTTCACTTGGGTTGTAGTCTGAGAAACTAGGGGGTTGGAGCCTCCTTCCATTTGTAGTTGGAAAACAAAGGAAGTTGGTGCTTCCAATGAATGTAATTATTAAATACATATAAGAAAAATCATTCCGTGGTTTTCTCCTTCTTTGGGTTTCCACATAAAAACACTGGTGTACTATGCATGTGTATGATTTCTCATTTGTTCATTGATTATTTACTCTGCAACTATTGGATGATAATTCTACATTGATATAACACTTGCATTTTGTGGTTAAAAAGGATTAGATTGATTTATTATTGATTCACCCCCCCTATCAGTAATCCAACAATTGGTATCAGAGCAGGTTCCTTCAGGAAACAGTTTAACCATTGGAAGGAGATCATGGATTATTCTGAGAATGGAGTACCACTGTTCAATGGTCAGAATGGTTTGAAGTATGAGATGTGGAGTAGAAGGACGAAAGTATTTTTATAGGCACAGGGGTATTATATTTGGATACCAGGCGTTACAGGATATGATAGTTCAAAAAGGGCAAAGACTACAACCAAGAAAGAATTGAAGAAAAATAAAAAAATAGTAATGGATTTCATCTGGGAAGGATTACCTAATCCAGTAAGAGAAAAGGTTGGTAAATGTTCATCAACCAAAGAAGTTTGGGATAAGTTACATGACATATATTCTTCACCCATCACAGATTCAAAAAATACAAATGCATATCAAGAAGAATTATGTTCACCATGTCAAACATATTCAAAAGATGAAGAGTATATAATCACCAGAGGTATGTTGTTTTTCTTTAATTGTGAAAAATGAGGACATATTGAAATAGAATGCCATGAAGGAAATGAGACAGAAAAACTAATTGAAAAGGAAGACAATTATGAAGAAGAATTGATTAGTGATTTAGATAAACTAAAAGAAGAAAACAAGCCACTCAAGAAATAATTGATGAAACAAAAGAAAAGTGTTCACATTTTTTAAGAAGCCCAACAGGTGATCAAGAACTTAAGAGCTCATCTAGAAGAAGCCAGAAAGATCAAAGGAAATATTGAATATCAAAAGCATTATTTGGAAGCCAACATAGCAACATAGAAGGAAGAAGTAGAAATGAGAGAAAATATATTGACAGATCATCTTAGGGAAAGAATTAACGATCTAAACCAGCTTGAGGTAGAGTTTGGTGAAGAAGAAAAAGGACTTGAAGAAGAAATAATCACATTAAAAATTCAGCTTGAAGAAGCGAAAAGAACAGAAGAAGTCATGAAGTCTTAGATAATGAAGAAAGAAGAAGAGGTTGAGAAGCTTGAAGAAGAAATTGTAACATTGAGAAGTAAAATCGTCAAGCTCAACAAGAATGTTGAAGAGACAGAAACATCCACATCAGTTATAGAGAATGAAGAGAAGCACTCTAGCTTGCTAGAGAAGAAGAATGAAGAAAATAGAAAGAGTTATGCATAAGTACTCAAATGAAGGAATCATGGTCAACCAGAATCTAAGAAAACTATTGAAGATACATCTTCAAGAGGACCATCCATGTTCAAGCCACAAAGAAGCTTCAATCATGATCATGACCAGTCAAGGAAGAAATTCAAAAGGACTACACCAAAAAGAAGATCATTCACTCCCAGGTATGCAAATTTCTTTTATGGTCATTGTTTTTATTGTACTAATTTTGGACACAAGGTTGCAGATTGCAGGGATTATAAAATAAATGTTCAACCAAGAAGTGCCTATGTGGCCCCACATAACATTGAATGTTACAAATGTCATAACTATGGACACATAGCTAGTGATTGTAGAAGCATGATCAATACTTCCATGAAAGAGAACATTGATATAAGATATAATAAAGTATGGATAAGAAGACACAAAGAACATGTGAACAAATACCAGGTCTCAGAGATCACAATATTGGAAATAAAATGAGATGAATACAATTCTATAGAGAAAGACGTCAGATACAAAAAGGTTTGGAAAATAACTGAAAGAAAAGAAGGACAGGTAAATAAGGAACAAGTTCAACAGATTGTACTTTCAAGAATTGCAGTGAAAGATGAATCCACAGACAGAAAGAAAGAAGTCAAAGCTCAGAGAGATGATGAATCTACCAATGAAGATGATGATGAATACACATCAGAGAAGGAATTTTTCTGAGCCATCCGGCTTAGAGACTCCTAGGTAATATGAATATTAGACAGGGGGATTCTATGTGATCGCTGTGACATAACAAATAAACATCCTTCGAGCATCTTGCATAGTTTGAGTAGACATATCTATAGTAGTGAGTTAGCAGAAGTACAATTTGACAAATTAATCAGTTGTAGTAGTGGCGACCTCATGATAGTATAGTGATAAATGGGTCAACATTATGGACAATTTTGTAGTAGAGTCTTGTATAGTATGGAAAGAGATGGATTCGTAAGAACACTTAGAAATTTTCGACATATATATGAAAGTGGACAAGAACATTGATTCATAGATTGGTTCAGAGAGTGGTTCAAAGACAAAGGAACATTATCATAATGGATGATAATTACACAGGAAATGGCTTGAACAATGCTGATGGATTCGAAATTGACAGATATTTTTTGGACACATGTAGTGCATACAAAATTTCACAATCAAAACATAGTAATGCTCAAAAAAGGAAGTGAAAAAATCAACCTCTACATCAAGGTAACTCAATATGGTATTTTATTAATTGATGTTTATGTTGATGATATTATTTTTGGAAGTATTGATGACAGGTTAAGCCAGAAATTTGCAAAGGATATGCATAATGAATTTGAAATGTCATTACTCGGAGAACTATCCTTTTTTATGGGTCTTCAGATATGTCAAAGAAACCGAGGAATTTTTATTTCTCAAACTAAGTATATCAAAGAAATGCTAAAGAGGTTTGGAATGGAATATTGCAAACCAGTTACCACTCCTATGCAAACCAATTGCAAGTTGAGCAAATATGATGATTCAAAGTCTACAGACCAGAGGCAATACAGGTCAATGATTGGTATCTTACTATATGTGACAACATCCAGACCATATGTAATGCAGGCAGTTGTACATGTGGCACGATTTCAAGCAACATCAAAGGAATCACATGTATTAGCAGTGAAGAGGATTTTCAGATATCTCAAAGGAACATAAGAGTTTGGATTATGGTATCCAAAAGGAAATGATCTATCACTTATTGCCTACACAGATGCATATTGGGTAGGTTACATTGATGACTAGCGAAGCACCAGTGGAGAAACGTTCTACTTGGGTGAGTGTTTAGTATCTTGGCTAAGAAAGAAACAATCATCAGTATCTTTCTCTATAGTTGAAGCAGAGTATATTGCAACAACATGATGTTGTACTCAGGTTCTATGGATGAAAAAAACTTTGACAGATATATAGGTTGAGTATGATGAGCCCATTCCAATCTATTGTGATAATATAAGCACCATCAGCATCTCAAAGAACCCGATGATGCACTCCAAGATGAAGCACATTCCAATAAAGTATCACTTTCTACGAGAATAGGTTGTAGAGAGGAACATCAGAGTTGAATATGTGGGCACAAAAGAATAAGTGGCATACATCTTTACAAAACCACTTCTAAGGGAAGCATTTGAGTATTTTCGCCAAAGACTCAGAGTAATTTCTACTCCAAAATGAATGCTTTTGAATGCTTATATTATATTTCTTATATTTACATGAGGAAGTACCATAAAGAGGACAATTTAGGTTGGGGGATCAATTTCAGGAACATTTCAGTCAGGGGGAGTATCCCCAAGGACAATTCAATTAGGGGGAGCAGCCTCGGATGGAAATATACCTTTTACATTGATGACAAAGGGGGAGAGATTTATCAGATGCAAAGGTAAATTCTTGGAGAAAGAACACAGAGGCATGGTTCTAGGGGGAGCAATGGTCACAGGGGGATCATGAGTGATATGAATTTGATATTGCATCAGAGTTTTGCCATCAATTCCAAATGGGGATATTTTTGATTAATTGGGCTGGTTGTTATTGATGTCAACCCTTGAATAAAGTTCGGTAGAAAATTCTGGTAGCACAAAGGTTTGGGTAATGGACCCAATTTTGTTTGATGGATAATGGTATGAGTTTTGATATATTTGCAAGTAAGACTATTCTAGATGGATAAAACATGTCATGCCATTTCTGGTGGTATGTGGAACTTCACATAACTCCCCACAGTTAGATAGTTATGGCCATGTGAAGTTAGAGAACTCTCATGAGTCATCTAGAAGCCCCAAAAGGTCAAAGTAGTCAAAGTGGTTGCAAAGAAGAAATTATTTAAATAATAAACTGAAGTGATGAGTGTACTATAAGTCAAAGTGGATACAAAATAAAATATTTAAATAATAAAGTTAATGGAGAAATTACTAAGTGGACAAGTGGTTAGAAGTGGGTTAGCCCTGAAATAAGGAAAGTGGGTTAAGATGGTTAGAAGGTAATTTAAATAATAAAGTGAAGTGATGAGTGTACTGTAAGTCAAAGTGGATACAAAATAAATTATTGAAATAATAAAGTTAATGGAGAAATTACTAATTGGACAAGTGGTTAGAAGTGGGTTAGCCCTAAAATAAGGAAAGTGGGTTAAGTTGGTTAGAAGGTAACCCCTTGAGGAAGCTACATGAAAGTATAAATAAGAGGCAATGGTATCTCATTTTTAATCACACTTGAGCATATTGAATATATACAAGTGACTGAGGTAACCAAAGGATATATAATTCAAATTTCAGTGGGAAGGTGAAGTAAAAAATGTTGAAATTCAAGGGAGGATAAATTCTTTTGATGATGCTTTCTAAGGTATATTATTTACAGGTCATCTCACCATTTTCGCAATAATTTTTTTTTATAGAATGATTCAGACCACGAAATTGGGAGGCCATTGAGGAAACATATCCAAGTAGTTGTGCTACAAATTTCATCTTCTGGGTCATTGTATTTTTGGAGTTACACTCCATGGAAAATAGGGTTTGTGGCTAGTCCTTAAACTAGTCTAAAAAGGGTGTTTCAGGTAAAAATGTCATAACTTCTTAATAACAAATCCAAATTATATAATACCAAATGTATTGGTTATAGTACAGTCTATAGTATTTTGTGTACAATTTTCAGATCCATACAACAAATATTATGTGTGGGCCATGCTCTACAAGTTCTCTCTCTAGAATAAGCAAGAATACAACAAGTTATGTCATTTTTGCTATAACTTCTTTTCTGAGAGGTTCCAACTAGTGAGATATGGAGGAATTGCATAAAAGACATTAAAAAACATGGTGTACCATTTTTACATCTTTATTCATTATAGGTACATAGTTATGATTATTGCAAGTTAGGGTTGTTGACTAATCCAAAATTAGTCATGAGAGACTAAAGTAAAGTTTGATGAAAAGGCTAGTCTCTTGTTGTTAAAGTTAAGGAAGTTTTGTAGGTATGTGATCATATACACCAGGTTTGTTATAGAGTTACAAATCAGATTTGGATGATGAAATTGATGAGGGATTTTGGTTGAGGTGTGTTACATATAGAGGTTGTATAACAGTGAGGTTGTGACACATGGTTTGATGTAATGGTTTATGGTATTTGGTTATGGATAGCATGATGTATTTATAGAGAAATTTTGATGGTTATATTGGTATATCTATTTGGTATATGGTTGAGGTACATGTTGGGTACATGGTTGAGACAAGTAGTTGATGAGTTAGCACATACATGAGGTGTATAGTTGATGATGTTGGTACATCTTGATGAGTCATAGTTTATGTGTATTTGATGCATGATTGGTACATATTTGGTGCATGGTTGATGCACTCATTGATGGTACAGGTTGAGGTACAAGTTGGTGCATGGTTGATGCACTTGTTTATGGTACAGGTTGATTACAGGTTTATTGGTACAAGTTTACAACAGTATATCTCAAAGTGATAGTGTGACAGTGGTTCCATCATTCTACTTATATTTCAGGGTGATTGGAGGAGGAAATGACAGGTGGTTGTAACCACCTTCTGGTCATAGCCGGAGAACATAGGGGGTTGTAGCCTCCTTTTGGTTGTATCCAGATAATTGGGGAGTTGGAGATTCCCTTGGGTTGTAGCTTGAGAAACTAGGGGGTTGGAGCCTCCTTCTAGTTGCAGCTGGAAAACAAAAGAAGTTGGTGCTTCCAATGAATGTAATTCTTAAAGACATATAAGAAAAATCATTCTGTGATTTTCTCCCACTTTGAGTTTCCATGTAAAAACTCTCACTTTGAGTTTCCACATAAAAACACTGGTGTATTGTGTATGTGTATGATTGCTCATTTGTTCATTGTTTATTTACTCTGCAACTATTGGATGATAATGCTACCTTGATATAACACTTGAATTTTGTGGTTAAAAAGGATTAGATTTCTCTATTGCTGATTCACCCCCCCTCTCAGTAATTCAACAACATATTATTAAATGAAAGTGATACCCAAGCCTCAAATTTATTATACAACCACATCCAATGAAAGAATCTGTAACTATTTGGCTTGAGAAGAAACCCGAGGCACTTGAATCCATACTCCAACTCCTTCCTAGAGAAATGAATAAGGTTTCCAATCTGTTGATTTAGACTATAAAACCAATAATGAGGAATTAAACATGATTTATCGATATTAATTTCCATACATGAAGCCTTACAATATGAATTCAAATCTTATTTTAAGGTGGTAAGGTCCCTCATAGACCCTTGGGAAAAATATAACACACCATCAACAAAGAGGAGATGTGAAATGGTTTCTTGGCCTAACACCTTTACTCCCCCGAGGACTCCTTTCTCCATGGTATCTTTAATCAATTTACTCAGTTCTTCAATCATTATTAGAAACATGAATGGGGACAGTGGGCATTGTTAGGATATTTAGACACTTAGGAGTTAGTTAAGATCTACTTGGTCTAATGTGTTGTTAGGTAAAAATGTGTTTCTTATTGTGTTTGTTTAGTATGCATTAGTATGCATTTGTAGTTAGGAAATCTGATGGTCACGATATGTTCCCGACATAAAGTGATCTAACGGTTCATATTCTCCTCAATCTTAACGACTACATTGATCCATGTCTTAACACCCGATTGGTCCATGATATATATTTAAAGAGAATGGAGGTTCATTTGTCGATGATCGATTGTGAGAAACTCTCTTGTAAAATCTCTTTTTAATCTTTTTCTTTTTCATTAATAAATTGCTCCAAGTGGCTGCGTTGGTTGGGGTCGTGGATGTTTCCATGTAGGGGTTTTACCACATCAAAACATCGGTGTGTTGATATTTGATCAGGTTATGTGAGTGGTTATTGAAGGTGTTCATCCTCTTTTGGAATACTTGTTTATTCAAACATGGTATCCGATCCCGTTTGAAGACCCGCTCCCATTGTAGATCGAGATCGTGAAGCTGAATTTCCTCTTCTCTGGTATTCCTCCATTTCCATACATTTCTAGGGTAAGAGGATTGTTCAATTTTGTTTGAAGCACTCATTTAAGTCATGAACACTTTTCTTTTCACTCGAAAAGGTTTACATTTTCCCAAGATACGATCATTTCAGTCAAATCTGAAGCAAAAAAATTTCTTGTGTGATTTTTTTTTTTATGAGCACGCTCTCCAAGGTCATCTTCCAAAACAACAACAACAACAACAAAAAAAAAATACTCCTTGTAAAAAATACAATATGTCTTGCTAGCTCACTTGGTTAAAAGTTGCCTTATTAAGTAAGAGGTCTTAAGTTCAAGTCTTTTTTTTGTTACTTTTTTTGAACAAGTTCATGCATCCATTGTAATGTATATTTCACTCCAATGTAAAAGTGGATCACTATAAGTATCTTTAATATTTTATTTTAAAGTTATTGTTTTGCATCCAACTTTATTTTATAAAGTAACTTCATTATAAAATTGATCCCTGCTTCTTTTTATAAAAGTTGGTCACTTCATAAAACAACTTATTTGTAGAAGTGAGGGCATAAATTTCACATACGAAGTCCATTTTCAGTGCCATTTTTTAAAAAACGCCTAATTTTTCAAGATATTTCCATCCATATCATAAGTTTCAGTTTTTAAATCCATATTATCTACATATTTAATATGGATTCTAGTATGAGCCGCCCCTCTCCTTCACTTCTCTCCTCGATGGCTACTCGACCTCTCGGTCTAGGATCGTTCAATCGCTTGAGTTCAATCGACTCTTCGGTTACCTACAGAAACCCAATGAAATTTTCATAGGTCCCCATTTCTCCAAAGTGTAGGCTCTATCAGACCCACAAGATCCTCCTCTTCCCATTTGAAGAGTTTAGAAAGTGGATGCTAGCTTCCTATGCTAGGCCCCTTCTCCCATGTGACCTCGAGCTATGTCCCGGGGCTAAATCCAAAAAAAAGAGCTTTGGGCTTCGGGCTTTGGCCTTTTCGCAATATCCAATTCCTATTTCCCCAAACTCTGAATCAGCGAACACAATTGATGCAAGGATCAACGGTCCTCGTCACTCCCTTAAATCAATGATTGTGATCTGTTCCAGACTCTAGCCTTCGAGAGTCTTTCTGTTTGTCCTCATTTGATTACTTCTGGAGCACCACTTATCCAAAATGTGTGGATCTCTGTGACGTGTCCCTTCCAGATTCAACGGTCTAGATTCACTCCGCTCTTCAGATTTCCTGAATATTGCTCTTTTCTCTACGCAAATGTTCCTGAACTCTATCTCCCGGATCTCCTGATACTTCACCGACGATGGGCGATTTTGCTTGACTTCGGGACTTCGGTAAGTCCTTACTCTAGTGCACACTTAGAACTTTTCTTACTATCTGAAGCTTCGACTTCTCTTGGCCTTTCTGCACTCCTTTCAGGAACTCTGCGCATGACTTCGCTAATCCTTTCCGAGCCTTACTTTCTCAAACCTTAAAGGTTCTCGACCTATCTACGTCCTTCTACAAAATTTCTGGTGCCCTCTAGGGAACTCGATGCTCTTTCTCCTAAGCTTGTAAGATGAATTCCCTTTGTCCTTGACACACTCCTTACACTCGACTTAGCCTCTAGAAGGCTTCTTGTGACACTTATCTAAGTGTTGGCCTGGTGCACTCCTTGTACATGTCTTACTTCTGGATTCCTGAAATCCTTTAGGCTTTCTAAGGAAACTTCTACCTTCCGCTCAATGCACACTTGCAGAGATTTCTTTCCTCGGAATGTTCAACAACTTTGGGTTCTCCTAAACTTCCCCAATACTCCAAAATGTGTTGGTCCTATGCACGTTTTCACCTTCTCAATGCCCTCCTGGAAGAGCTTGAAAAACTCTTCTGTAATTATGCTTTTGTGCCTCTACACAGTTTATCCTTTAAGGTATTCAATAACGTTGAGACTATCCTCTAAATATGAAAACTATTTTGGTGTGCCCTCCCATGACATCCTCCACTGAATCAAGAGATTTTAGTCACTTACTCCTTGTGTTGGCTCACATAGTTTCCACACTCTGTCGCGCACTCCTTGCACTTAGCCTAAAGGACCCAGAAATAATCCAACGACCTCGCCGATAGAGGATTCTATCTTTATCTCTGTAGATGAAATTATAGCTCATGCATCTACAACATATAATCATAAACACACAACAAACATTCATGAAACACATAAACACATAGAAATAATCTTATGCAAGAAAAAATGCTCTTTCTATTAATATGAATGTATGTTTTACAGTGTGTACAGAAGCTCGAACTACAACAGAGTCTCGACTCTCAATTCTCCTCTTGGCTTACAATGAATTTTCATCAATATTCAACAACCTCTACTGGGCATACAATGCAAACATTTATACAAGAGGGACTCGATGATCTTTCCCTCTAATCTACACTAGTGGTGTCTAATCACCATTCAAAATGCCTAACTAATGAAGTAGATTACAATGAGTAGGAATCTAGCCTGAATCAGGTCTATATCTTTCCTATCGTCATCCAATTAAAGTGACCTCATCTACAACCTGTGTGAAATCACGGCTTGGCTCTTCCAACCTGATAGCATTCAATTTCCTTAATTTCATTTAAATTTCCAGGGGAAAACGAGAGTTTCTATGCCTCTCCCTTATTTGAATGCGCACCAACGTGCTAGACAACTGGCGTGTTATGAGGTGGAGAGATGCTCCTACATCATACTCCACTGATACAAAAATTCATGAGCTCCTTCTCATGAGCTTCCCAACTCTGTTCAAATCCTCTTGGATCCCAAAATTTCTCCTAGAGATGTCCTCCCACTCCTTTTCTTTGCTTCTTTTGTTGCTGCTGCTGCATTCCTGCTACTCATGTAGGTATTCCTCTGTTCATCTTCCCTCTATTGACAAATTCCTTTTCAGACTTCACCATCAGCCTCCTTAGCTCCTCTATGACCTCTTCCAGCTATTTTCTCGACTGGATTTCCTCATGCATTCTACTCAGCTGCAACTCCTCACGTCGGTTGATGAGAAGACCAACCTAATCCCTCATGCTACCTTCATCTCTTGTGACATTGACTAGCCACTCTGTTGCAGAATCCAACTCTGGAAGCTCCTTATTGAGTTGTTTCTCAACTATCTCCTCTAACAGACTATCTTATGCCAGCTCCTCTGCTTGCACTGGTTCCATTCCAACTTCCTCCAAATGCTCCTCATGTTGGCACATTTCTTTCATATTGGATATCTCATGGCAACCATCTTCTGGTCCTGTATTGTCCAACCAATCCTCCAACATATTCAACTCCATATCCCACTGAGTGAGTGACTCAACTGGGTGCTCATTTTCTACTAGTGGGGCAGACTTTAGTATCTTCTACTTCTCCTCCATGACAATCTCTACTTGTTGTCCTTCTGCTGCATCCACAACACATATGCTAACCTCTCCTTGGCTGCTTGGTAGGAATATCTCGATTCCTCCAATGACCATAATGCTCCCCTAATATTTATCCTCGACGGTGGAAGTATTTAACTTCTCATCATCTTCATTCATGTGGCTTGCAACTCCACATGAATCTTCATATGGATGAGGCCTTTCTTTCGACTTCTTTCCATCTGTCAACATCCCTTGCTGACATGAAATCTCAACTGAGCTCATTTTTTCTCCCTTGCCCACCTGGAAATTTGGGATGTCTCCTCTGCCCTCCTGGAATTTAATGATATGAATTGATATCTTTTCATTTCCCACCTGGTAATATACGATACCTCTTCCAGATCTCTTTCCCTCATCACTTAGGTTCTCAACATGCCTCAGCCTCCTTTTTAACACATGTTTCTACCTTCTATCCAACAACTTTCAAACATGCCACTCGGATTTATTTTTCAAAGGTCACTTGTATCTCCATCGTACCTTTGTCTCCTGTCACATATTCAATGCTAGCTTCTCTATCTCTGCTCGGATATCATCGAGCTCCTTGTTAATTTCCGCTTGGATCTTCTATGGGAAGTCCTCTCTTCGACCGTGCTTATGGCCTTCAACAACCATATTTCTTCACCTGTAACCCACCTGGATGTTTACCATTTGCTTCACACCTTGTAAAAGTATCCATAGAGCATCACACTCTATCTCTCTTCACCTGCAGTCTATAGGCGATGTTCTTCTCTGGCTCTACTCGATATAGCCAGACTATCTCCTTTTCCTGAAAACAATTTCAGGCTCTGATACAACTCTGTTGGTATCAAATTATATCCTCTTCCTACTCATTTTCCTACGATCTATAGACAAAATTAGGCTTTGATACCACTCAGGTGAAACCCCCCCCTCTCCTTCACTTCTCTCCTCGGGGGCTGCTCGACCTCTCAGTCTAGGATCGTTCAATCACTTGGGTCGGAATGAGTCTTCGGTTACCTATTGGAACCCAATGAAATTTTCATAGGTCCCCCTTTCTCCAAAGTGTAGGCTCTATTAGACCCATGGGCTCCTCCTCCACCCCTTTAAAGAGTTTATATAGCGGCTTCTAGCTTCCTATGCTAGGTCCCTTCTCCCATGTGACCTCGGGCTATGTCATGAGACTAAACCCTAAAAACGTGCTTCGGGCTCTAGGGTTCAACCTTTTCACAACAACCAACTCCTATTTCCCCGAACTCTGAATCAGTGAACATAAATGATGCGAGGATTAACGGTCCTCGTCACTCCCTTAGATCAACGACTGCGATTTGTTCTAGACTTCAACCTTCGGGAGTCTTTCCATTTGTCCTCCTTTGATTTCTTCCAGAGCACCACTTCTCCAAAATGCGTGAATCTATGTCACATTTCCCTTCTATATCCAATGGTCTGGATTCACTCCGCTCTTTGCGATTTCGCGAAGATTTCTCTTTTCTCTATACAAATGTTCTGGAACTCTATCTCTTGGATCTTTTGATCTTTCACCACCTGTCCTCTCCTGACAATGGGAGATTCTTCTTTACTTCGGGACTTTGGTAAGTACTTACTCCAATGCACACTTAACACTTTTCTCACTTTTTGAGGCTTCGACTTATCTCAACCTTTCTGCACTCCTTGTAGGAACTCTAACTGCGCTAATCCCTTATGAGCCTTTCTTTCTCAAACCTTGAAGGTTCTCGGCCCATCTGCGTCCTTCTACGGATTTTATGGTGCCCTCCAGGAAAATCGATGCTCTTTCTCTTGAGGTTGTAAGACGAATTCCCTTTGTCCTTGGTGCACCCCTTGCCCTCATATTAGCCTCTAGATGGCTTCTCATGACACTTATCTAAGTGTTGGCTTGGTGCACTCCTTGTACAGGTCTTACTTCTGGATTCCTGAAATCCTTCAGGATTTCCAAGGAAACTTCTACCTTCCACTCAATTCACACTTGCAGAGATTTCTTTCCTCAGAGTGTTCAACAACTCTGGGTTCTCCTCATCTTCCCCACTACTCTAAAATGTGTTGGTCTTGTGCATGCTTGCACCTACTCAATGCCCTCCTAGCAGAGCTTGACACAATCTTCTGCAATTTTTCTTCTATGCCTCCTCTGCGCAGTTTATCCTCTATGGTATTCAATAACCTGGAGGCTCTCCTCTGAGTATGCGAACTATTCTGGTGTGCCCTCCTAGTATGTCCTCCACTAAATTAAGTGAGTTCAGTCACACACTCCTTGCGTTGGCTCATAGAGTTTCAACACTCTATCGTGCACTCTTTGCACTTAGCCTAAAGGACCCAGAAATAATCCAATGATCTTGCCGATAGAGGATTATATATTTATCTTTGTAGATGAAATTATAGCTCATGCATATGAAACATATAATCATAAAAACACACCAAACATTCATGAAACACATAAACACATACAGAAAGAATCTTATACAAGAAAACTTGCTCTTTCTATTAATATGAATGTTTGTTTTACAGTGTGTACAGAAGCTCGGACTACAACAAAGTCTCGACTCTCAACTCTCCTCTTGGTTTACAATGATTTTTCATCAATCTTCAACAACCTCTATTGGGCATACAATACAAACATTTATACAAGAGGGGCTCGATGAGATTTCCTTCCAAGCCACACTAGTGGTTTCTAATCACCATTCAAAATGCCTAACTAATGAAGAATATTACAATGAGTGGGAATCTAGCTTGAATCGGGTCTAGCTATTTCCTACCGTCAGCCACTTAAGGTGACCTCATATACAACCTGTGCGAAAGAACGACTTGGATCTTCCAGCCTGACAACATTCAATTTCCTTAATTTCATTTAAATTTCGGGGGGAAATTGAGAGTGTCGACACCTCTCCCTTCTTTGAATGTGCACCAATGTGCTAGAAAGATGGCGTGTGCTGAGGTGGAGTGATGCTCCTGCATCAACTTCTTCCAGCGATCTTTTTCTTACCAACACCAACTACTTCCAATGGAAATCCTATATGGAGGATTTATTAAGAAGTAAATGCATGTATCAAATTACCTTGGGAAAGGAAAAAGAAACCACTAATGATGAAAATAAATTCAAATGGGATAATAGGAATAACGAAGCACATGGACTGATCGAAATGTCCATCTCTTCTGATTTAAGGTTCCACCTTCAATAAATTGATGACCTCGATGAATCTTGGGAAAATCTTGAATCTGTGTTTGGTAAGCACAATATTATTCGAGCACATCAGTTAGAAAATCATATATTGACTTTAAGTCCAAATGATTTTTCTTGCATTGAATACTATCTATCTAAGTTTAAAAAACTTATAATTTTATGTGAAGAGTGTAGCATAAAGTTGGAGGAAGAGTGTTGCATCTATATTATTCTTTCTAAGCTAGGTAATGCATATTTTATGTTTGTATCTACCTTTTATGCCATGAGAGAGGCTCTAGGGAAAGCTTATCAAAAACCCACTCTTTAGTCCTTTTGTGATGCTTTGATTAGAGAGAAAGATAATCTTGTAAAAATTGGAGTGATCAGTACTACAAGTACCTCCAACAAAGACTTAGTTGCCCAACAGAAAGATAAACCCAAGAATCCCAATAAGCAACATCCTTGCCACAACAACAAGCAAAACAAGGGTCCCAAACCCACTCATCCAACTTCAGCTCCTAATGGTAACAAATGAGAAAAATATAAAAATAAGAAGACTGTCAGACATTGCAACTTTTGTGGGAAAGATGGTCATGATGAGTCCAAATGTTTCAATAAGATGGCAACTTTAGAAGCAATGATGAAGAAGCACAACATCAATATTGATTTTACTTAGTATTCTTCTTCTTCTCATGGACATACACTTTCTGCTTCTAGTTTCTCCTTCAATGCAACTTCTACTTCTTCTTTTGATGAGTGGCTTATTGATTCTAGAGCATCTTATCATATGGCTAAGGATAAAGCCACATTTTGTGCTCTAAATGAATGTAACACCAAGAAAATATTTGTTGGTGATGATATATCTCTTAGTGTTGTAGGATATGGAACAGTTCAAGTAGATAATGGACATTTCAATGATGTATTATGTGTTCCAAGCCTTTCCCATAACCTTATGTCAGTATATCAAATCACTCACTCAGGTGAAGGTAAAACCGTAGAGTTTTCACCTTACTAAGTTTTAATCAAGGATCTAAAATATCCTAAACATGTTCTTGCAACTCGAATTGTTGATGATATTACCAAGGTGTACAAGTTTGAAAACTTTGGGTCATCATATTTTACATCAATTTTTGTTTCTCATAGAGATGACTTGAGCAAACTTTGGCATGATTGGTTTGGTCATCTAAACTATTTCTCATTGCAACAACTATGTAATCAACATATGGTGACTAGTCTTCCTCTTGTTTCATGCAGAGATGGTGTTTGTGTTGTCTTTGTTCTTAGGAAACATTATCGAGATAGTTTTGACAAACATGCCTCTTGGCATGCCTCATGCCCTTTGCATCTTGTGCACAATGACTTCTGTGGTCCACTTTCTTCTTCTTCTTCTTTTTATGGGTGCAAGTATTTCTTAACTTTCATTGATGAATTTTCTAGACGTACTTGGGTTTACTTTTTAAAACTTAAGAGAGAGTTTTTTGACAATTTTCTAGCCTACAAGGCCCTTGTAGAAAAGAAATACGGACATCAAATTCAAAGGTTAAGAACATATAATGGAGGAGAATATGTGAACAATAATTTTACAAGTTACTGCACTACACAGGGCATCCAAATGCAACACACTGTTCCATATACACCACAACAAATTGGTGTTATTGAGAGAAAGAATCACACATTAAAAGAAATGGCTAATTGTATGATCCAATCTAAGGGATTAAGTCTAAAGTATTGGGAAGAAGCCATCAATTGTGCAAATTACATAGTAAATCATTGTCCCAAAAAGGCTCTTAAAAATATAACACCGGAAGAAGCATGGACTAAAATTAAACCAGATGTAAGTCACTTCTGTGTATTTGGAAATATAACGTTGGCTCACATTCCTTATGAGAAAAGGTACATTGCATCCTAAAAGTGATAAGTGTATAATTGTTGGTTATTATGAATATGTCAAAGGTTACAAACTTCTTCAACCACATTGTAATGAAATTATTATTAGAAGAGATGTTAAATTTGATGAAAATCTTTTGGCCTGCGAGCCTAATTCGACGTTTGTGCCTTCTTCGGTCTGCGATCCATCTTCAACGTTTGTGCCTTCTTCTGTTCCTATTCTAGTTTATTCTTCAGATGATTACAGTGAGGATGAAAATACACCTCCTCCTACCCACCTTCCTCTAGATGAGTCCATTGAACCTGAACCAACACCAACACCAACACCCCCACTTCCTAGATGGGTTCATTCAACATGAGAAGTAGTTGGTGATCTTGTCGGTGATCCTTCAGATCAACATTAGACACGTTTTCAGTTCCAGCGAGCCTCTCCTCTTTTGGATCAAGTTTTAGCGACTCATGATCTACAGACATTTGCAGAATCTTCAGGTCATCCAGATTGGGATACAACAATGCATGAAGAGTATCATTCTTTAATGGAAACTGATACTTGGGATCTTGTACCTATTCGAAAAAAAGAAAACTTTTCATATGTAAATGGTTCTATAGAACCAAGTATGAATTAGATGGAAGTGTTGAAAGACACAAGGCTCAGTTAGTTTCCAAAGGATTTTCCCAGGTTAAAAGAATTGACTATAATGAAACCTTTTTCCCTGTAGACAAAATGAATTCCATCTTCCTTGTTCTTTCCCTTGCTTCCTCACATAAATGGGAGGTCAATCAGATGGATGTTAAATCTACCTTATTTCATGGGGATTTTCAAGAAGAGATATACATGGAACAACCTCCTGGATATGTCCATAATGACTCTATATTTGTTTGTCCCCTTAAGAAATATGTTTATGGTCTTAAGCAAGCTCCCCGAGCTTGGTATGCCAAAATGGACAACTTTCTTATTGACACTGGATTTTCTAGATGCCATTCTAATCCTAATGTCTATACCAAGAAAGTAGGAATCCATCTCATAATCTTTGTCCCTTATGTTGAAAACCAGCCTTAAGAATAAATTTGAAATGACAAACTTAGGATTTTTGCACTATTTCTTTGGCCTCCAAGTTTTTCAAACCAATGAAGGAATTTTTATTTCCCATTCTAAGTATTCTTGTGACCTTCTTCATCGCTTTCACATGGACGATTGTAAGCCATCCCCTTCTCCCTTCTAGTCTAGAGCCAAGCTTGTTTCCACTTGTACTTCTCCCAAAGTTGATTCCACCTTGTACCGTCAGTTAGTTGGTATCCTCTTATACTTGACTCATACCCATATTGATCTTTCCTTTGTTGTTTCTATTGTTTCCTGGTATATGCAAACACCCCATGAAAGCCATTGGAAAGCAGCTAAAAGGATACTTTGGTATGTTCTGGGTACAATTCAGTTCGAGATACATTACAGATCAGGGGGGAATCCTTTATTGGTTGGTTTCATTGATTCATATTGGGTCAGAGACCCTGATGATCAAAAGTCTACTGTAGGTTATGTTTTCAGCCTTGGTTCAGGAACTATCACTTGGGCCTATAAGAAAAAACAAGATATTTCACTTTATTCACCAAAAGCAGAGTACTGAGTAGTGTTAAATGCAAGTCAAGAAGCCTTGTGGATTCAACAGATCCTTTCAGAGTTTGGATTCTAGAAGCAACATCCGACTAGCCTTTGGTGTGACAATCAGAGTGAAATCAAGCTCGCTAAAGAACCAGTTCAACATTAGTGCAACAAACACATCGATCTACATATGCACTTCATAAAAAAACTCATTCATGATCAAGTTATTGAAGTGCTCTTTTTCCCTACAGAAGATCAAGTTACAGACATTTTCACAAAGTCTCTTATAGAAGAAAAGTTTTCCAAACTTCGATCTATGTTAGGAGTTCAAGAAGTTTTCATTAAGAGGGGTTAGGCTCTAATGCCTCCTTCCTTCTCCTATTGTATCACTATTGTAAATCCTTCAATCCTATCCCAAGTTGTTCTTAAGGGGGGATGTTAGGATATTTAGGCACTTAGGAGTTAGTTAAGATCTACTTGGTCTAATGTGTCGTTAGGTAAAAGTGTGTTTCTTTAGTATGCATTAGTATGCATTTGTAGTTGGGAAATCCGATGGTCACGATATGCTCCCAACATAGAGTAATCTGATGGTTCATATTATTCTCGATCTTAACGACTACATTGATCCGTGGCTTAACACCTGATTGGTGCATAATATCTATTTAAAGAGAATGGAAGGTCATTTGTTGATGATCGATTGTAAGAAAATCTCTTGTAAAATATCTTTGTAATATTTTTCTTTTGCCTTAATAAACTGCTCCAAGTGGCCGTGTTGGATGGGGTCATGGATGATTCCTCGTAGGGGTTTTACCACGTCAAAAAATTTGTTTGATGATCTTTGATCTGGATGTGTGAGTGGTTAATGAAGGTGTTCATCCTCTATTGGAATACTTGTGTAGTCGAACATGCATCCATGTCTTAGTCCACATGAATCTCAAAAGAATCTGGAGGGGCTCCATTGAAGAGAACCGCAAAGGAAACTTATGATATACACCCCATGATCCAATTAATGACGGATAAATTCATTCCCATTTTCAATAACACTAACTAGAGAAAGGTATAGCTTGCTCTATCATAAGATTTGGACAAATCCAGTTTAACGACAACAATAGTCTGATTGAGTTGTTTGACAGGATGAAGGGATTATTGGGCGATTTCGATAGCATCATAAATTTGTCTACACTGAAGGAAACCAAATTGTTATTTAGAAATAATCTAAATTAAAATAGGCTTTGGTATCCTTGCTATGATTTTGGCCAAAATCTTATATATCACATTGTAGCAAGAAATTGATCAATAATCCCCAAAGGATACACCTTCTTCTTTTTTGGGGATGAGTGCGATGAAGGTAGAATTGAAGGACCTAAAACATTTCCTAGTCCTTTGATATTCACTTACTACCTTTAATGAATCCTCCTTCAACAAGTCATAAAAACCAATAAAAAATTCCATGGTGAGAGTGTCAAGCCCTGAGCTCTTAAATTTTTGCATAGAAGAAAGATCAACTTGAATTTTAGGCTCTAATACCTCTTCTATTAGAGAATGATTCATTTATTTTGTAAAAATTGGAGGTAATTTAGAGATCACATCTAGAATCTCCTTGATTGGAAAATCATAAGGTTCCTAAAAGAGGGGTTTGAAAGGGTGCACCCCCTCCTCTGATTTTTCTTTAAAAGAGTGAACAATAGAACCATTTAAAACTCGAACTTCCTAGATCGTATTCACATTTTATGAAAATTAGTGAACTGATGAAATTTTTTGTGTTATTATCACCTTCTTTGATCCATATTGTTCTACTCTTAATCTGCTAAGTTTTCTCCTCTTTTTCTAGTATCGAGTGTCGAGATGATTCATATTCCAGTAACTAAGCAATTTGAGCAACAAAAAGTGAACTCATAGTATTGTCTTCATAAAATTGAGAAATCTTTTTCTCATCTTCTTTCAGCTGAGATTGAGTCCTTTCCTTATAAGATTTTATCCATTTCTTCAAATCCTCGTTGACTCTAGATAAATTTTCCGTGAATTGGCACATGAAGGACATAAAATAGGAGGAAGTAAGATGCTCCCATGAGTCCTCAATGAGTACCCTATTTTATTCCTCTGCTATCCACACATGATTGAAGTTTAGAGTCATAGGGGGAGAGTCACCGCTTGAATCCAAATTGAAAATTATTGGCGAGTGATAAGAGAGACCTCTGATGGACACCCATGACATCTTATAAGTTCACTATTCCATAGTGGCTCTAAAACTAAAAATATATCCAATCGTTTTTACACAACTTCTTCATTAAACCAAAAATTCCTCCAAGTAGGAACCAACTTCACTGACTCAATATCTATTAAGTGGTGTTTTTCAAAGAAATCTAAGAAGAAACTTCTCTTCATGTATTTTATGGGACTATCCCCCCATACTTATCTTAAATATAGTGTAAGATTCAAATCCCCTCTAACTAGGATCAATGAATCATTCCAAGTGGCTCTGAAACTAAAAATCTATCCAATAGTTTTTACACAACTTCTTCATTAAACCAAAAATTCCTCCAAGTAGGAACCAACTTCACTGACTCAATATCTATTAAGTGGTGTTTTTCAAAGAAATCTAAGAAGAAACTTCTCTGCATGTATTTTCTGGGACTATCCCCCCATACTTCTCTTAAATATAGTGTAAGATTCAAATCCCCTCTAACTAGGATCAATGAATCATTCCAAGCCAATGTGTCTACCAATATTTCCCAATAAGGGACTCTATCAGAATAAGGCCCATAAATATTTAAAATATTGAGGGTAATTCCAATATATTTAATCTCCAAACTTTTCTTAAATTGTTGAATTGAATGGTGTCGAAGAGAGAGCATTAAAGGAAAGACTCCATCCCATCAATATTATTCCTAATTGTCGAACTCTATCCACAAAACAAAATGACCACCTTTTTAGCTATGGTTCAAAAAAGGTTCTCGCTCTAGAGCCTTCACACTTTGTCTCCTGAATTAAAATTACATCCAGTTTATGACTCAAAATGAATCTTTTGAGGGATAGTTGCTTGCAGGAACCCTCAACCCTTCTTGTGTTGAATGATAGCACAAACATGGAATAGGATTATTAAGGGATTTCATTGCTCAAAGGGCCCTTATGATGGTGGAATGCTTACCTTTCCTAATATCCCAAATAACTTTTTGTTGTGCTCTCAAAAAATGGGACTTCCTCCCCACATGATTGGGTTGTATAGGTTCAAGTGATAAACTACCTAGCAAAGAGGAATAATATTTTTGTTTACCACACGGCCTAAGGGGATACCCTTTTTTTGGGGAGGATACTTCCCTCTTATCCTCAATATAAGGATGAATATCCACCTTTGCAGCTCCTGAATAGTTCATGGAACAACACTCTATGTCTGGCCTCCCTTTCAAAGGGGAAACATGACTAGGGGAAGTAGGGCTACTAATCAGAGTAGAGGAACTAGATAAAGGCTTAGGAGAACCCAATAATTTTTCACATTTTACCTTAAGAGTATCTGAAGGGGAGGGAATCATAGATAAAGAAGGGACATGGAGCAACATACTAGGGTTGGATACTATAGGGCCCCAAAAGGGTCCTGGAGTTTGACTGGCACCAGGTTGCCAGGAAAAGTTTGGCTGCTGGCCTGGATTCTGGTAGAAACCATGGCCCTGACCAACGTAAGGGTTTTGCATCTGTGGAGACATCATTGGATGATTCCCCATAAAGGACATAGGGTGTTGGGCATGCATCATGTTTGAAGGACTTTGAGAAGGATTACCCCATGCCGGTCCTGCTGGGAGAGGCATAGAAGTCTATCCAGGGTTCCATTGACTATGGAAAGAATTACCCCATAATGAAATTCTAGAGGATGGAATGGATCCTTGTCCTGAGTTCCAAGGTCCTGCTATATGTGCCCTCGACGCATGAATAGTACCCTACGTCGGAGTAGACTATCCAAAAATGGGAGTGCCCCCAGATGGGAAAGCAGTGGATGCGAAAGTGTTGTTACCAAATGTCCCGTTCCAAACAAACGGTGATGAACCTACCGGCAGAGTTTGTGCAGGTTTTCCTTGACTCCTGGCTCCAAATAAAATCGTGTGTGCAAGCTGCCTGGCGGACTGCTGATGCAGACCACCAAGCGAAGGGGATGAAGGAGAGATATGACCTCCAGCGTAAGGAAAAGAATTAAAAGGGACAGGAATTCCCCCAAGTTGACCTTGCAGAGGAGCGTTAGAGCTCCCTGCCCCCAGACCCAAAGTTTGTAAAGTGGAGTGAGTGAGTGCAGGACTTGTGCTCGAACTAGGCATACCATATGAGAACGGAGAGCCTATCACACTAGGTGTAAAGAGAGTTGTGGCCGCCGCGATAGATGGGGTCGGTCCACTGTGCGACGTAGTTGCGGTCGAGACCATAGTGGCCCGGATCGACGACGGTAAGTTAGGAGATGCTTCTCCTGTGGTAGCAACGGTGGTGGGAATGGAAGAATTCCCAGAGGAAGTAACAACGTTTGTTTCCATAGATGTGTGAGGCACTGACAGGCGTTCGTAAAATTGGATTGGTACACTGACCGATGGCCAAGTATCAGTGGTTCAATCGAACCAAGATTGGCATTTGATTCCTCTGGGAGTTGTTCGGGCACAATGGTTTGTAACCCAGTTGCTTTGAAAGACCCTTGTTGGTCTAGCTTCCGCCTTAATGGTGGCGGGGGTGGCTCCAGTATAACCGGCGACAGGCCCAGAAGCCTTCGTGACCTACGGAGCTCGGGATCCTCCACTGTGTGGATAATATCCAAGACATGCTAAGGTATTCTAGACGTTCAAACAGTAACACACACTAAAAAAGAATCCCCTAAGAGATAAGACAAGCAATCACTAACTATTTTGAAGAACAGTTACAACAACCAACACTAAAGCAACTTACCGGTGCAAGTGAAACTCGAAAACGCAAGCACCCTCTGGGTATACTCTGCAAAGCGTGGCCCGATTTCTGTCTTAGGTACCACGGTATACCCCCGCAGTCACCTGTGTATGTCCCTAAAAAAGATTGGTAACTAGTTTGCCAGCACGCGAACAATCACCAGGCGGGTACAGTCGATAGTTGGGTAGACCACAATGAGCAGGGTATCAAGCCTGAAACCTGTCAAGGGTATCAAGAGAAAATGGTTCGGAAGACAACTGAGGACCTCGAATGGATTCGAGACCCACAAAGCCCCGTGGCAAATGAAAACGACGAAATCCCAAAACAAGCCCTCGATATGTGTTCTCCACTACGCTTGGTCCGGCTTTGGAGGGGTTATCTCCGCTATCTTTCCTCACGCGACCTCTTGTTTATCCCCTGTGTTAGAGGGGGGTCCTGGATAACTTCCACAAAACTGGACTTCTACACTCCCTATCACATACTCCAATGTTTGGTTTTGTGTGGCCTTGGAGAGTTTCCTCTCCAACCTAATCTAAGGCCCTAGTCCTGAAATAGTGTATGAACCCTACAAACAAAAAGTCTAATAGATTTTAAATTAGCATTGCTTTTATGGGATTTTTTACGTCACAAGGTATGAAGGTGAAACTGATGATGTGTAAAGACTCAAAGAAAAAACGAATGAAAAAAGATGGAAACAAAAGACTTTTACTAAATGCAAAAATCAACAACTTTTCACACAAGCAAGACTTCTTTTTCTTTTCAATTTTTCTAAGATTTCATGCAGCAAACATAAAGGAATTTCACTCGACTACGAGCTACTTATGCTCTAAATGAACTGCAAAAACTTATGAACAAAAAGACTTCTCCCTAGCTATTGATGCAGAAACACAATCTTCAAACAAAGAAGAAAATGAAAAGATTTTTTTATTTATTTTATTTACGTGCTAATAAAGCAACAAAGGGAAAATACCGACAAGCACAAAGCAAAGAAAAAACAAAATTATGGCTTAAAGCACAGATCACAAAGAATCAGAGCAAAGACACACAATGGCAATCAAGAAAGCACCGACTCTTACGCTTGTCTAAAAACCATAAAACAAAATTTTTCTTTTTTATCTTTTCTATCAACTATCAACTAAGAAAAAACAGGCTAAGGGTAAGAGGCCCTAACCTACTGATTGTTCAACCCTGGACTCAAACACTTGAGAGGAACACTTCTCACCACAGGAGGGGATGACTGCCCCACCCTGATTGAAAAGCAACCTGTCAAGCACGCCTCTGTCACTGAAATAGCACGCGTGCAAACGCGTGCTGAGCTACAACAGAGCGTGTGTACCTACGGGTTGCACTTGCACATGCCACGTGTATGTATAAACTACAAGACAAATATAAACACAGGTAGCCCAGACCAGGAAGATGCCTCTGGTATTGATAACCAGGGTCTCTTGAAGGCTTGGATGCTTCTTCTTAATAGAAAAGAAAAATAATTGCAAGGAATAACAAAATGCAATAAAGCAAACTGAGACAAGACTCTGAACCAACAAGACTCAGACATGATCCAGAAAGCCCCCTGAGAATGTATAATTATGACAGGGAAGAGGAGGACTACCTCTCAATCTCTTTGACTCCTACACGCTACTAAAACCTCTACAGCTAGCGTTCACACGCGGGCTGAAAGAGATTAGGGCACAAGTACATGCGTGCAGGCCTTCTGTAGGCCGCGTGTACCTCTATGTGTCCCAAAAATTTCCGTCAAGCAACAGTTAGGGAAAAATGGTATAAAGAACCAGGTTCCCTGCTAGCTCAGGCCTTACAGAAAAAAGACAGGCAAAGAAACATAAAATCTAATCTCTTAAACTACCCAAAAACTCAACTAAATCTGGAAACCCTAAAGAGTATCTTCCTTAGTATGGTCGCCAATTCTGTTGTTGGGAAATAATACCCTACGGACTAGCAAACTAGGTTCAGACTTGCATGCATATTTTGACTGTAAAGAAATGACCTTTTAACCTACCACCCAAAACTTAAACCCCCCTTTCACGATACATGCATGGAAAGGAACTACTAACCTTTTTACTGATGTTTGGTGTAGATCCTCCATTGCGCTCTTGACCGCTTGCTTGTGTTGCTCCTTCCAAAGTTATCCTGCAATCAAAACAAACAACCACGCATGCATGCTACTTTTCTATTTGAGGGTTAGAAATTAAGCATAAATTACACAAACCACATATAACTCATGCATTGGGACGGGAAAAGTATTCTTTTATTATTTTCAAAATGAATCAACTTACAATAAAAGTCGAGACCAGCCACTGCTCCTTGATCCTGATCCTGGGCTCCTCCTCTTCTTTTGTCCTCCAACTACTTTGCGTTAATTCTCCTTAGGCTTGAGGAAAGGCTAAAGGGTTGGGACAATGGATTCGGCAAATGGGCATAGTTTCTTCACTATAATTTTCCTCCTCCAAATAGTACCCCTACCCCTTCTTTTATAGGCTAGAAGGAGCTAGGGTTTTGGACGAACTCTCGGCCATGCATGGCTGGGAGTTTCAGTTAACTGACCCATAGCTTTTGTCCCGTCGGTAACTTTCCTATTTTTGTGTTTTGTTAGTTAAACGCGGGCTGTAGTAGGCCTGCCAGCATTCACACGCGTGCAGTAGTGGGTTAGGGCGCATGTACCTTGACCTAAGAGGATTTTCAAGAGTTTGTTCAGCATAGTTTTGGCAAGGAAGGGATATGAGTTGGCCTGATGCCAGGTAAGCATGTGTGGTGCAATTTAGGGTTATAACACCTAGTCACTTGCACATCATCTAGAGCTTCTAGGGAGCATACTCCACCTCCATCCACCTACATTGTCGAAATTTGACTACCATTCTTCTATTCATCCTTAGACTTTTTCACCCAAACTTTCCTGAATCAATCCATTCTTGGAAGAAATGTTTTACATTGTGATTGTAGATGACCAACCTCATGGAAGGTGAAACATCATGTGGTAAACCAACTCGGTTTACTTATGTAAATTTCCAATGTAAATAGGACAATATATTTAAATCCATATAGGACAAGTAATAAATAATTGAATAAGATATGATTGAATGATATGGTTACAAATGAGAAATGAGGGTTGTATATATACCCACACAGGGGTTCCCTTTCATAAGATACATAACCTTTCATTAGGAAGGTGTCTCTTCATAACATATTTAGTTATTGAGTATTAATTATTATTATTTAATCATTGTCTATTTATATGTATATTTGTGTTCATAACACATCGAAATGGAAACCTATAGTAATCTATTTTTTGTATCCACTTAAAATAACCAAATGCAAATTCCATATCCCCTACCAGTCCATCTCTAATATCCACATCAATTGAATTTAGACCCATTTCTTATTCGCCTTAGTTTCCAATTGGTTCCAACCCCACGAATTTTCCCATTTTATTTCTTATAGCTCAAGGAATTTTCTTTTCCAAAATACTAGGGGACGCCTAGGAAGAATGGGATAGACCTACACAACTATCATAGGATCCATGGAAAGGTTGAAATCAATTGACCATTTATGAATTACCAGTTCTGATGGTCCCCGAATCCATTTTTGTCCTAAAATATTCTTGTAGTCTTCCTTCGATCGAAAAATAAAACTCAACCATCCTCATACCAGGATATGGAAGACATGCATATACCCCATCACAAGTGCCCAGTTCAAATAAAACCATCGAGTCAAAGATTCCATCTAAACCACCTTGTAGTTTAACCTTTCAACTAGTTCCTTGCCTAAAAATGACATATCATCGATCTTGACATCCTTACCAACCACCATGTCGATCTTCTCCTTCTGATCTCTCACACACTTATTTGAATTTTTAGTTGAACCAAACCCTTGGCCCATACCTATTTCTACAAATTCTACCACTCCCCTCTCATCGAATTTCAAAGGAGAAACCAAAGAGCTGGGAGCATAATCCATGGAAGCGGGAACCGATGAAGGGGTAGTAAATGTTTCCTTGAAGGGAGTTTTACCATCCACCTCGATTGTTTCCTTTTTATAACTTGAGACTGGGAATCAATGTCCACCTCATACGGGATGCCATAGGATCTATCATGTGAATACATGACTTACCAAGGGATATACGAAAAGGGTCCATAATAGAACTCAAACTATGGATGAAAAACCCATCTATGACACGAGATTTCCCTGCAATCCACTTGCTCGATCTCCATACCATCCAAGATACCAAACCTTTGCTAGAAATGATCACCATAAATCACGAGAAAGAAACACAAGACTCCTTCATAGCTCAGAAAACCACCATCGGTCGATATCAAATCTCTGATGTATATCACCGAACCTCACTAAATTAAATATAGGAGCATATAGATCTGCAACCTCGAGACCGAAATCATAGGGCCTCCATTCAATCATCCTCCTTAATCACATGGATAATGTTTATCTTTTCAATTTTGGATTTCTATGTTTATCTATTTATTATTCATTATTACTTAGCTAGAATTAAGTATGTAACATTGGGGAAGAGAGTCATTCCTGCACCAAATGCATGGTATCTATACATATATATACCATTATACTTAGCCTAGTACATTTTGTTGATTTTTCTAATTTCCAGACCTCATAATTATTACCTTATTATTTCAAACATATTTTAATTCCATTGTTATCATAGAATAATTACACACTGAAAATTTCAACTAAAATAAAATTCCAATGGAAATAACAGAATCACAAAGAGATAATCATGCATAATAGACACAAGATTTATCCTGGGAAAACCCGAACTCGGGAGAAAAACCCAACAAACTTTTCTTTAGAAGAAATTTAGTCCAAGTTCACAAGTACATCACAAGAAAATGAAGAATCCAAGAACATAGAAAGTTGTACCCTAGCATGAGGAATATCCCTCAAGACTAGCGAACCACTAGACAAAGATAGCACATCTTAAAATTTGTGCAATTGGCAACTGGAAACTACAATTGCAACTGTAACTGGAAACTACGACTACAACTGCAACTACAATTGTAATTGGAAATTGCAACTACAGTTGGAAACTACAATTCTAGTTGTAAATGTACACTATATGATAAGAGATGTGTTGTGTGTCAAAATGAAATGATCCAACCTTTATTTATATAGTTTGAGTCACCTTGTTTTACTGGCAGGGTGAACTTTTCATTTTTGTAGTTTTAACTTTATTTTATTTCTTTTGTTTCTTTTACAAGTGTTTCTTCAATGCTTCAGTGGAGTCGACTCAATATTCTTGTATTCTATTTTCTTCTTATGCTTTATGGATTCGTCTTCAATGATTTCTTTTGTATTTTATTATGGAGAATGACTGCTTGAAGTTGAAAAACTTCAACACTTCCTCTCAATGAAGAATAGATTCTCCATACTTGGATTTCTTCTGTCATAGAAAAGTTTCTTCATGAGCCATGTTGATGATCCATCTCCACAAAAATGTGTCTAGCATCTCGGGTCTCAATGAATACCACACCTAGACCATTCACCTCAACAAGTACACCCTTGTGAGTGAATGTCACCATAGGTAAACCCATGTGAGTGAATCTTCCATTCTTTGCTAGTTAAAACTACCAATCTTGGGAGAATGACACTTGATGCTATCTAACACGTGGAATCACATCGAGTCCACAGGTAAAATTCTATAAGTAAGGACTACACTTGGGTCCATTTACTCTAGAAGTAAATGTATCCTTATCCCTCGGACATTTATAGGATAAGGCCTTCCTGATGCTTACCTGGGCCACTCACCACCATAAGTACACCCTTGTGAGTGAGTGTCACTTATAGGTAAACCTCTATAAGTGAATCTATCAATATCCACTGGTTAAAATACCAATCCTAGGAGAATGATGCTCGATGCAACCACACACTAGAGGAATAATAGCACCTCGAGTCTTCTATCCTTTGAATACTACTCCTGGGTCATTCACCACAGGTACACCTCTATGAGTGAATGTATTCCCGATGCTTCCTCCTAAAGATCCATCAACACCTCGAGTCCTCTGTCCTTTGAAGAATACACCAGGGCCATTCTCCACTAGTTAAATCACCATGACCAATCCTGGGAGAATGTTTGTCCAATGCCACTCAAACATCAACACTCCCTCTTAGCGAGGTAGACATTCTGCATCATGCCAAGCTTATCCCTCAAGTAAACAAACTTCTCTCTGGACAGAGACTTGGTGAGAATGTTTGCAATATGCTCATCTCTAGATGTGTACTGAAGCTTCAATGCTCCCTTCTATACCATGTCTCAGACGATCCGTAATATACTCATCCATGGATATGTACTGGAGCTTCACTACTCCCTTCTTCATCATGTATTATATGAAGTGATATTTTATCTGAAGATCCCAATCAAATAGTCTTGCAAGAAGTTTATGAAGCCACATTGCTTCACGACTTGTAGCACTAGCAACGATATAATATGTATCTATTGTACCGAGTCCTACAGAAACATGATTCTTAGTTAAACCAAGATATCATATTTGATCCTAAGTTGAAGCAACACCCCTGGGTTCTCTTTCTTTCCACTGCACTCCATGATTGGTCAGAATATGTATATTCCTGCAACCTCACTTCACCACCTGAGACATATCTTAGACCTTATCCAAACATACCACGAAGGTACCTCAATGCATGATTTTTTTCAGCCTAATGGAAGTTCCTTGGCTCAACCGTGAACTGGCTCAAGGTGCTTAGTGCAAAGAAAATATTTGGCCTAGTGTTAACCAAGTACATCAAGGATCTAATAAACTGCCTATACATAGTGGGATCCACCAAATCTGAGTCTGAAGTAGAATCACTCAACTTCTTCAGATTTGCCATGATAGGTGTATCCATGGACTTGTAGTCTGTCGTACTGAATCTTGTCAATATATCAACTGTGTAATTTCCTTGTCCAAGGAAGATTTCGCCTGGTATATTCCACGCCTTTAATCCAAAGAAATAATGCTTCAAGTCAAGATCCTTCAGTTTTAAATCTGAGGCCAACTCCCTCTGTCACTAAAGAAAACCCTATTGTCCAGTCTACCTCATTGGCTACTCCCTCTGTGACTGAGGAAAATACCATACCCCATTCCTCCTAAATGGATACCTCCTCTTTCACTTTAGCAAATCCTATTGAAAAAAATGAATCCTCCCAGTAGGTCTCACATATCCTAGAAGCATCATGCCTCTGAAGCTTCTGTCTGGCATCCTCAAGTCATGACACCTATCTGTCAGTCCTGGAATATGTCTCTCTCCCACTTAAACCCGAGGGGGAACTCCCTTTGAATGATCGGATCTCCCTCTAAGCCAACTAACTCTCTCTGAGATCAGTCTCACTTCGAGTCTACATTCTCCCTCTGAATTTTGACTCCCTCTAAATCTGTACAATCTCTGAAGCCATCTTCTCCCTCTACACCTGTTGAATTCCTCTGAAGTCTGATCTCCTATGAATTGTCCTGGGAGGTTTCTCCTCCCTAATGGATCTAGAGGGTCGAATCCCTATGAAACATGGCTCCCTCTAAGATGGTACTTGGTGGGGCCACCTGCCTCACCACTGGTGGAGCCAGCTTCTCCTCACCATAACTAGAAGGCTTGGAATCAATGATGTGACTGATCAATTCCATATAAATCAAGAACCTTTGAGGTTTTTTTTTCTCCCTAGAATTATCATTGGAAGCTTCATGCCTCTATGAATCATGTAAAGTGCCACGAATCCAGGTTGGCCTATTTCGGTTTACTGCAAAATATCTAGGTCAGTGCATTGGGAGCATAAAGGATGCAAAAGAAGTGTCTAGGTGAATGGGCTACTGACCCTAAGGTCAAGTGTGTTCTTGTTGAGGGAAGTTCACCTCGAGCTTTTTCTGCAGGTATGGATATAAAAGATGTAGTTATTGCTATAAAAGAAGAAAAAAACACTAATCTTGTGCGAGAGGTCTTCTCGGTAGAGTATACTCTCATTTGTAAAATGGTTCATTATGAAAATCCCTACATTTCTTTTATGGATGGTGTAACAAGGGGTTTTGGAATTGGACTTTCTGGTCATGTTCGTTACCGAATCATTACTGAGAGGACTCGAAATGGAGACTGGATAGAAAATGGATATAATAGCAACCTTTGCACTCACAAAGAGGACAATGCAGATTTCCACACTGATGATATCTCGTTTTGAGATCCCAACACTATTATAGACAGTGAAGTATGTAGGCAGATCGCTTTCATGCCTATCCCTATAACAATTCCCATCTTCTCCCGTGAACAGTTCCGTGAGTTGGAAAGGGGTGTTGATTTTCTTTTCGCAACTCCTGGACGTCTTGGGGACCTTCTTGAAAGGGGAAGGCTGTCATTATCCATGGTACAGTACTTGGCATTAGATGAGGCTGATCGCATGCTTGACATGGGTTTTGAACCCCAAATTCGCAAAATTGTCCAAAAAACAGATATGCCTCCAGCAGGCAGAAGGCAGACCATGCTCTTCAGTGCTACTTTCCCAAAGGGCATACGGAGGTTGGCTGCGGATTTTCTTTCAAATTACATATTTCTGGCGATTGGAAGGGTTGGTTCCAGTACAGATCTGATTGTTCAAAGAGTAGAGTTTGTTCCTGATGCTGATAAGCGTAGCCATTTAATGGATCTTATTCATGCTCAGAAAACTGAAGGTACTCATGGAAAGAAATCTTTGGCTTTAGTCTTTGTGGAGACGAAGAGGGGAGCCGATGCATTGGAATATTGGCTATCGTCAAATGGGTTTCCTGCAACAAGTATTATGGAGATAAATCTCAACAGGAGCGCGAGCTAGCTCTCAGATCTTTCAAGAGTGGGACTGCACCTATTTTAGTTGCGACAGATGTGGCTGCACGTGGACTTGATATTCCACATGTTGCACATGTAATTAATTTTGATGATATTGATGACTACATCCACCGCATAGGGCGTACAGGTCGTGCTGGTAAATCAGGGTTGGCAACTACTTTCTTTAATGAAAATAACCTTTCTCTAGCAAGGGCATTGGCTGAACTCATGCAAGAATCAAACCAGGAGGTTCCATCATGGCTATCAAGTTATGTTGCAAGGTTTGTGTTGACGATGATCTATCAGAGTATGCTCAAAAGCCTGAGTGTACCAGAAGACTGAGTGTCAAAGATGTCATACGTCTGTTTGAAAGGAAGAAAATGAGATGAGACGGTTTGGAGGTGAGAGAGATGATCTAACTCACTGGACGCGGCCTCAAATTGAATACAAGTATTCTCGAGACACAGTCATATGGAAAACGACTACCTGAATTTGTTGCCGGCGATAATGGCAGACTTCTTGTTGTAGATTGTGTGAATCAGAGATCTGACCTATTTGTTGGCGCACTTGCTCATATAGGCGTTATGGGCCTGTTGCATTTCTGGCCACGCATGGACTACTAATTACGGTGCTTGCAGATGATGCAAAGAGATTCTCCTGACAGGACTGACATCACTTTCAATGGCCGTTTGAGTGCATTGCTCTCGATTATTGATTACCTCTGGCCATGAAGAGAACCAAAACAATGACATTGAGAGGACTAAAGATATCGGCCAAAAGTTTGAAGTTAGTCGTAGCAAATGGTCAGGTTCCCTTGAGTCCGCGTACGAGCTGTCGACCGATGGTGTAATTTGCGCATAGAATACATGCCTCAAGGTCCTCTCAGTCACCATTTGTTTGACTGGGAAAACCACAATCTGAAGCCATTGGATTGGACAAAGAGACTCATGATTGCATTGGATGTTGCTAGAGGTAGTGAGTATCTTCACAGTTTGGCTCACCAGAGTTTTATTCATAGAGATCTTAAGCCTTCAAATATACTTCTTGGGGATGATATGCGAGAAAAAGTCTCAGACTTTGGGCTTGTTAGGCTTGCGCCTGAAGGCAAATGCTCCATTGAAACCAGACTGGCAGGCACTTTTGGCTACCTTGCACCTGAATATGCAGTCACTGGTTGTGTGACAACGAAGGCTGATGTTTTCAGTTATGGAGTGATACTTATGGAACTCATAATAAGTTGAAGAGCATAAGAGGATTGGAGAAGCTGACAAAGCTTCAAGAACTGGATGTCTGCGACTGCTGCAAATTAGAAGAGCTGCCCGAAGTTGAACATTGTATGTCACTGGAGACGCTTCATGCTTTTGGATGTCCCCAATTGCAGTGGGATGGGGGAGTAGTGGAGCGGCTGCACGAACGCGTCATCTTAACAATACAGTAGCTACTCAACGAAAGCATAATTTTATCATTACATTCTTTCTGTCCACAGTGATCTTTCTATCCACAGTGATCAGTATAGGCTACATATACGGCTATGGCGGCCTTCAAAAGATTTGGGTTAATTTCAGTGTTTGTCAATGTTAGGTTTTTATTTTCCTTAATAGTGTAGTGGACAAAATGCACGTTTCTTGTGGCAAGCGACAGAGTTGTAGTGGTTCATATGGATGTGGATGGAACAAGTTTCATTTCTAGAAAATGTTTGTTCCAAATTTTTGGTGGTAGGAGTTGGTGTTGTTTCTGACAACTGTAATGAATTCTCCAGTTTCAAATAGCTCTTCATATTTTAAGGAGTGGAACACCAGACATGAGATGATGATTATGGCTCCAGATGCCTTGGCTATCACTGAAACTATATATGTTCAAAGGAATATCAATGAGTTTTCTCATTTTTAAATGCCCACACTGCAATATCAACTCCCACGGGGAGCTAGGATTGGCCTTGTGCTCAGGTATTGTTTCAACTTTCTGGTATAGGTTTGAAGCAAGATCTGTACAGCAAGGTCTCTTCCGACCGAGAGTTGTTGAGCAGCAGTATCCAGAAAGCTGCAGTAGGATTTTGTTTTTCATATTATGGCTATTAGGCAGTGAATGGGCGAAGGAGGGGAGAACTCTCGAGGAAATACAATCACTATTTCAATAAACTTGACCAGATTATATTACTGCAGTGAAGGCATCTTGTTAGTTGGATGATTCTGAAGCAAAACCGTAGCTTTCAAGTGCCAAGGAAGGAATGACGAGTGGTCAAACGATTAGTAACGGTTCCAAGAGCTGGCAGATGCACCTGGCAGTTGCAAAATGCCATGAAGACGAACCGTTTCAGATTTATGGAACACTAAGAGTCTTATTTTTCTTTTTAAAAGACTGATGTATGTAAAAAGGGGGGAGGGGTGCATGAGCGCAGGACTGGGAGAAAAATCTTTGTCAATAGAGATTCATTGTAATTGCTGAGTTATTGTGTAAGCCATTATTGGAGTAATAAAAAAGATGTTTACTTGCGACTGTGAGATTCATCACGGTCGATTTCTTTCAACATGTTCTTTTTCTTTTCTGCTGTGTTAAAATCTGTTTGGATTGCATTTATGTGTTCCTAACTCGCAGTTGATATCGTTGTTACCATAGCCTTATGTCTTCCTTAATCCAATACAACTGTATTACATTTTGTTTTCCTCTAACCGATGGGCTTCGTTACACTTTAGTACGACCACTACTGTAACGAAAGGATTTGGGTTTTCTGCAATTGTTTATTGCCTTTCCTCTGCACCAGCTATTAGCTATGTAAGACCAATCTGCATTTTCAGATTTCTGCATGTATCCTTTGTTACGTCGGCCTCTCCTTTTTCTGTCCACTGCCGCATCATGATTTTTCAAAGCGCTGAAAGATAGACTTACTTTGCCTCGCTTTCCGCAAGTATTTGATCTCTGCTATTGTTTCTTTTCTTCGATTTTCATTTGACTCCATGCCCAATGTATCATTTCCCTGGTTTAACACCCAAACTCCAAAAATCCAAGACCATATTTTACCCATAAATCTGCCCACTGTTTCACGCTTATTTCAATTTATTTGGTGATATTTTTCGAGAGATCCCTCTCGGGTTGGGGGAGGGAAACCTTCCAATCCAAAGTGGTTCAAGGTTGCCTCGGGATTGATTTGCTGCAGCCCATTTCAGTTCTGAGTGTCAACATTTTTGCCACCACTGCCGGGGACAGAGGATGAAGTTATCTTCCCTGGGATACGACAAAGTTCAGATCTATCTCTTGATGGTGAACAAGGGATAGGCATTCAATTGGCTGTGATCATTCACCTAGCGACTCCTTGGTTCGTAGACTCTACATGATTTTGTTGGCGACTCCACTCGTCTCAAATGTCAAACTCGTTCGCTGCTCGAATTGCTGCAAGGTTTGCTCCTCTAGACTTTACAAATGTTTATGGCTTTCCAAACACTGTTCCAAACATTAAAATTTGGAGGGATATCCTTCCTAAATTTGGAGAAGATGAGGACGACAATCCTGGTCAACATTTGTTTGAATTCCACAAGCTCATGGAGGAATTATATGTACGTCATGAAGATGTCCTCATGAAATTATTTATGTTTTCATTGGAAAATGATGCTAGACTCTGGTATAAATCCTTACCCCATTCCAGTATTCCTTCATTGAGATGCTTTCACACACTTTTCCATCAGCATTGTAAGAGGATATATTCTGTTGAAATCCTTTTTGAAGATTGTTGTGATACAAGTCCTCTTGAGGAGGGGGAAGAAACGATAGAAATTTCTCGAGTTGATGAAAATGATCAGTATGAGGAAGAGTTGGCTCATGAGAATGCTGGACCTTGTGAACTTACTCAGGAAGAAGATGTAAATATGTTTTTAAATGGTGACAGTCAGGTATTTCATGGAACCCTACAGGAAGTTAGTGAACCTATTTGTGATGATTTCCTACCAGAAGATCAGATCCTAGACTCTGCTTTGTTTCATGAAAAAGAAATGGTTGCCATGTTTAATGATCCTGAGCATCATAAATCAGAACATAGAGTAGTCATGGATGTTTTAAAACCTCAGTATGATATGTTTTTCCAAGACCCTTTTGCTGAGCTTTTAGATTCATTTAATGGAGGAGTATGCTATGTCATGAGCATTTGGTCACAAGAATTGATGGAAGGTGTGCAAATCCATGATCACCAACAGGTCGGATGGGGATTGTCAATTTCTTTTTTCAGCCTGCTCCAAGAAAGTGTCAAAAAATTTCCAATGAGAAGACAATTATTGGATTGGCTTCACTGGCGTTTTCATATCATTTGATTCTGGAAATCTTTCAGTAGTTAGAGTAGGTGATGTATATAAATAAGCTTAAATTCAAGCATTAGATTACATTGATAGTATTCAATATGTTTTCAGTTCAGTTTTGAATCTAGTATGGTTTTGACATAAAGCATTACGACTCCATAGCCCAATGGATGAATACGCATATTTTCGTTTCGCTGAGATGCAAGTAAAGGGACAGCGTTCAGGATTTGATAAGTATGATTTCGGGAATCCAAATGGATGGAGGCACCTGGTCTACTTTTCTTGGCACTTTACGAGAAAGCACCATCCCTAGTTGGAGCCAATGTTGTAACATATATTAAATTCGACTATGTTGCCCAAAGTACAAATCGGTTCTCATTTATTCACATTAACAAGGGGTTGCTGGCATTGGGAATGCCATCAGTGCATTGGGAGCATAAAGGATGCAAAAGACGTGTCTAGGTGAATGGGCTACTGACCCTAAGGTCAAGTGTGTTCTTGTTGAGGGCAGTTCACCTCGAGCTTTTTCTGCAGGTATGGATATAAAAGATGTAGTTACTGCTATAAAAGAAGACAAAAACACTAATCTTGTGCGAGAGGTCTTCTCGGCAGAGTATACTCTCATTTGTAAAATGGTTCATTATGAAAAGCCCTACATTTCTTTTATGGATGGTGTAACAAGGGGTTTTGGAATTGGATGTTCTGGTCATGGTCGTTACCGAGTCATTACTGAGAGGACTCGAAATGGAGACTGGATAGAAAATGGATATAATAGCAACCTTTGCACTCACAAAGAGGACAATGCAGATTTCCACACTGATGATATCTCGTTTTGAGATCCCAACACTATTATAGACAGTGAAGTATGTAGGCAGATCGCTTTCATGCCTATCCCTATAACAATTCCCATCTTCTCCCGTGAACAGTTCCGTGAGTTGGAAAGGGGTGTTGATTTTCTTTTCGCAACTCCTGGACGTCTTGGGGACCTTCTTGAAAGGGGAAGGCTGTCATTATCCATGGTACAGTACTTGGCATTAGATGAGGCTGATCGCATGCTTGACATGGGTTTTGAACCCCAAATTCGCAAAATTGTCCAAAAAACAGATATGCCTCCAGCAGGCAGAAGGCAGACCATGCTCTTCAGTGCTACTTTCCCAAAGGGCATACGGAGGTTGGCTGCGGATTTTCTTTCAAATTACATATTTCTGGCGATTGGAAGGGTTGGTTCCAGTACAGATCTGATTGTTCAAAGAGTAGAGTTTGTTCCTGATGCTGATAAGCGTAGCCATTTAATGGATCTTATTCATGCTCAGAAAACTGAAGGTACTCATGGAAAGAAATCTTTGGCTTTAGTCTTTGTGGAGACGAAGAGGGGAGCCGATGCATTGGAATATTGGCTATCGTCAAATGGGTTTCCTGCAACAAGTATTATGGAGATAAATCTCAACAGGAGCGCGAGCTAGCTCTCAGATCTTTCAAGAGTGGGACTGCACCTATTTTAGTTGCGACAGATGTGGCTGCACGTGGACTTGATATTCCACATGTTGCACATGTAATTAATTTTGATGATATTGATGACTACATCCACCGCATAGGGCGTACAGGTCGTGCTGGTAAATCAGGGTTGGCAACTACTTTCTTTAATGAAAATAACCTTTCTCTAGCAAGGGCATTGGCTGAACTCATGCAAGAATCAAACCAGGAGGTTCCATCATGGCTATCAAGTTATGTTGCAAGGTTTGTGTTGACGATGATCTATCAGAGTATGCTCAAAAGCCTGAGTGTACCAGAAGACTGAGTGTCAAAGATGTCATACGTCTGTTTGAAAGGAAGAAAATGAGATGAGACGGTTTGGAGGTGAGAGAGATGATCTAACTCACTGGACGCGGCCTCAAATTGAATACAAGTATTCTCGAGACACAGTCATATGGAAAACGACTACCTGAATTTGTTGCCGGCGATAATGGCAGACTTCTTGTTGTAGATTGTGTGAATCAGAGATCTGACCTATTTGTTGGCGCACTTGCTCATATAGGCGTTATGGGCCTGTTGCATTTCTGGCCACGCATGGACTACTAATTACGGTGCTTGCAGATGATGCAAAGAGATTCTCCTGACAGGACTGACATCACTTTCAATGGCCGTTTGAGTGCATTGCTCTCGATTATTGATTACCTCTGGCCATGAAGAGAACCAAAACAATGACATTGAGAGGACTAAAGATATCGGCCAAAAGTTTGAAGTTAGTCGTAGCAAATGGTCAGGTTCCCTTGAGTCCGCGTACGAGCTGTCGACCGATGGTGTAATTTGCGCATAGAATACATGCCTCAAGGTCCTCTCAGTCACCATTTGTTTGACTGGGAAAACCACAATCTGAAGCCATTGGATTGGACAAAGAGACTCATGATTGCATTGGATGTTGCTAGAGGTAGTGAGTATCTTCACAGTTTGGCTCACCAGAGTTTTATTCATAGAGATCTTAAGCCTTCAAATATACTTCTTGGGGATGATATGCGAGAAAAAGTCTCAGACTTTGGGCTTGTTAGGCTTGCGCCTGAAGGCAAATGCTCCATTGAAACCAGACTGGCAGGCACTTTTGGCTACCTTGCACCTGAATATGCAGTCACTGGTTGTGTGACAACGAAGGCTGATGTTTTCAGTTATGGAGTGATACTTATGGAACTCATAATAAGTTGAAGAGCATAAGAGGATTGGAGAAGCTGACAAAGCTTCAAGAACTGGATGTCTGCGACTGCTGCAAATTAGAAGAGCTGCCCGAAGTTGAACATTGTATGTCACTGGAGACGCTTCATGCTTTTGGATGTCCCCAATTGCAGTGGGATGGGGGAGTAGTGGAGCGGCTGCACGAACGCGTCATCTTAACAATACAGTAGCTACTCAACGAAAGCATAATTTTATCATTACATTCTTTCTGTCCACAGTGATCTTTCTATCCACAGTGATCAGTATAGGCTACATATACGGCTATGGCGGCCTTCAAAAGATTTGGGTTAATTTCAGTGTTTGTCAATGTTAGGTTTTTATTTTCCTTAATAGTGTAGTGGACAAAATGCACGTTTCTTGTGGCAAGCGACAGAGTTGTAGTGGTTCATATGGATGTGGATGGAACAAGTTTCATTTCTAGAAAATGTTTGTTCCAAATTTTTGGTGGTAGGAGTTGGTGTTGTTTCTGACAACTGTAATGAATTCTCCAGTTTCAAATAGCTCTTCATATTTTAAGGAGTGGAACACCAGACATGAGATGATGATTATGGCTCCAGACGCCTTGGCTATCACTGAAACTATATATGTTCAAAGGAATATCAATGAGTTTTCTCATTTTTAAATGCCTGCACTGCAATATCAACTCCCACGGGGAGCTAGGATTGGCCTTGTGCTCGGGTATTGTTTCAACTTTCTGGTACAGGTTTGAAGCAAGATCTGTACAACAAGGTCTCTTCTGACCGAGAGTTGTTGAGCAGCAGTATCCAGAAAGCTGCAGTAGGATTTTGTTTTTCATATTATGGCTGTTAGGCAGTGAATGGGCGAAGGAGGGGAGAACCCTCAAGGAAATACAATCACTATTTCAATAAACTCAACCAGATTATATTACTGCAGTGAAGGCATCTTGCTAGTTGGACGATTATGAAGCAAAATCGCAGCTTTCAAGTGCCAAGGAAGGAATGACGAGTGGTCAAACGATTAGTAACGGTTCTTGGAGCTGGCAGATGCGCCTGGAAGTTGCAAAATGCCATGAAGACGAACCGTTTCAGATTTCTAGAACACTAAGAGTCTTATTTTTCTTTTAAAAAGACTGATGTATGTAAAAAGGGGGGAGGGGCGCATGAGCGTAGGACTAGGAGAAAAATCTCTGTCAAGAGAGATTCATTGTAATTGCTGAGTTATTGTGTAAGCCATTATTGGAGTAATAAAAAAGATGTTTACTTGCGACTGTGAGATTCATCACGGTCAATTTCTTTCAACATGTTCTTTTTCTTTTCTGCTGTGTTAAAATATGTTTGGATTGCATTTATGTGTTCCTTACTCGTAGTTGATATCATTGTTACCATAGCCTTATGTCTTCCTTAATCCATTACGACTGTATTACATTTTGTTTTCCTCTAACCGATGGGCTTCGTTACACTTTAGTACGACCACTACTATAACGAAAGGATTTGGGTTTTTTGCAATTGTTTATGACTTTCCTCTGCACCAGCTATTAGTTGTGTAAGACCAATTTGCATTTTCAGATTTCTGCATGTATCCTTTGCTACGTCGGCCTCTCCTTTTTCTGTCCACTGCCGCATCATGATTTTTCAAAGCGCTGAAAGATAGACTTACTTTGCCTCGCTTTCCACAAGTATTTGATCTCTTCTATTGTTTCTTTTCTTCGGTTTTCATTTGACTCCATGCCCAATGTATCATTTCCCTGGTTTAACACCCAAACTCCAAAAATCCAAGACCATCTTTTACCCATAAATCTACCCATCATTTCACGCTTATTTCAATTTATTTGGTGACATTTTTCGAGAGATCCCTCTCGGGTTGGGGGAGGGCATCCTTCCAATCCAAAGTGGTTCGAGGTTTCCTCGAGATTGATTTGCTGCAGCCCATTTCAGTTCTGAGTGTCAACAGATCCATTAGCAATGTTGGCTCTACTAAATCCTCCTGATAGTCTGAAGAATGAACAACTGGTCTATATGGATCTGTACCTTCATCCTTCAGAGCCAACTTCTCTTGACTATCAATATCCATATGAGACACTATGTATGCCATAAATGCATGCTTATTTTCATAAGGTTTTAACTTCTTCATCTTCTCCTTCGATACACAGATGTATACTAGCATGTACACAACTCCTTGTCTGGATAGTCTGCTCCATGTCTCAAACCAAATACCATTTGACCTATTGCCACCTACAACCATCACTATATATCCCTCTCAGATATATCAGCTATGATAGACCCAGAATAAGAACAAAACTCCTCCAATTTTGTGACCAATCATTTTTCCACGGTAACTTGCCCAGAACAAGAACAAGAATGAAAGATAAGAATGGTAATTTTCTAGTGTTGTGACCAATCATTCCTCCACGATAACTTGTCTGGAACAAGAACAAGAACAAAAGACAAGAACAACACTTTTCTAGTGTTGTGACCAATCATTCATCTGTGATAACCTTCCTGGAAAAAGAACAAGAACAAAAGACAAGAACAACACTTTTCTAGTGTTGTGACCAATCATTCCTCCACGGTAACCTTCCCAAAGAAAGAACAAGAACAAGAAAAAAAGACAAGAACACCACTTTTCTAGTGTTGTGACCAATCATTCCTCCATGGTAACTGATGTAGGAGCATCGCTCCAAGCCATCATCGTGCCAACCAACCAGCACATCAAGCATTGATTCAATGAAAGAGAGAGGCGCCGCCCTCTCGATTTTCAAATTTTGAAAATTGTAATAAATGTTGTAAGGTTGGTAGAGCCGAAAAGCCATGCATATGCATAGGATTTAGTGTAGGTTGCCTTAAATAGTTGTAAGGCTGAGATCTAGATCTGATTCGGACTAGACAACCATTCAATGTAAATTGAATGTAAATTAATGAGAGTTGGTGAGGATGAAGGGGAGAGCTCGAGGATACCCTCTTCTGAAAAAAAAAAGGACCTTCTTTGTATCGGTAGAGTTAGTTGAGCAGATAAGAGAGAATAGGGAGAAGAGAATAGCTGAGACTCTGTTGCAGTCCAAGCTCAAACACATTGTAAAGAGGCATTTCTTGTTTAATACAAAATAGAGCATTTTTTCCTGCATGTTGTTATTCATGTGTTTGTGTGCTCATGAATGAATGTCCTTATGTGTTTATGAGATGCTGTATATGTATGTTAGATATGCATTTGTAGGGATAGATAGATTTTACTATCTGTGAGTTCTTTGATTCCAGGTCTGGGTTCTTTGAGGCTTCATGCAAAAGGTTGCATGACAGAACACTGTGGGTTCTCTAAGCTAGTGCATAGAGTCCACTTATGAATTCTGTGGAATTTGGGTGAAGTTGTGCCAGGCGGGGCACACCAGAGGAAGTCTTAGACTTAGGGAGAAGCCTCAAGGTTTCTAAACACCTTGGAGGTAAGATTGTGCAGAGGAAGGCATAGAGAAGACAAAATTTCTGAGAATTCTGTGGAAGCTGTCCCAAGGCGGCATTGAGCAAGTGCACAGAGTGCACAGGAGAGAACTCTATTTTGAGTTCGTTGAGAAGAAAGAATCACTGAGGGTTCTATGGAAGTCCTACCAGGAGGGCATTGAGCATGTGCATAGAGAGCACAAGAGGAACTCTGTTTCGAAGCTCGGAGAGAAAACATAATCACTGAGGATTCTAGAAAACTCTGGCAGGTGGGCATTGAGTTGGTGCAAGTGTGCACAAAAGAACTCTTTTGAGTTCAGAGAAGAGAAGAAGTGTCACAGGAGGAGACACTCACAGGGTTACTGAACACCCTGTGGCTCAGTAAGGAGTGTTTGAGCATAAGTTTCTAGAGGGCACTTATATCCTTTCAAGGAGAGAAAGGGACAGAGACTATTGAGGTCCGAGTTGTTGAAGCTCAAGGAGAACAAAGACCTGTGCAAGGAGTGCACCAGGCCAACACTCGAGTGAAGTGTCGATAGACAACCGTCTGAAGGCTTGTCAAGCACATGGAGTGTGCACGGAGTGAACTTGTCTCAAGTTCAGAAGCTCAGGAGGAACAGTGTCTTAGTGCACAGAGTAATAGCGGAGAGGTGCAGAGTCGAGGAACCCTTAGAGGTTTCACAGTCGACAAAGATCAGAAGAGATAGCACATTTGTGTACAGGGACCCTGCAAGGAGTGCAGAGGTCCGGAGACCCTTGGGGGTTTAGAGTTGACAAATTTCAAGAGAGGGAACACCTCTGAGAACGCAGATGAGACCAAGGTTGCAGGGCTCGTGGGAAGTAGAAGGAAGCAAAGGCTGAGACCTTTGATACTTTGGAAGTCTTCCAAGCTTAGGAAGAAGCGCAAGTTCAGAAGGGAGCTACGACTACCATTGGATCGGTGTCAAGAGGAGAAGATCTAGACCATTGAAATCTACGTCCAGGCGCAGGTAGGAAAGTGCACAAGGAGGAGAGATCTGGGTCATCAGATCTTATGCGAATGCCCGACAACCGTTAGATTCAGAAGAAAGTCACATAGAGTTTAAATCTCTAAGAGTGTGCACAGGCGAAGAGCAGGAACGAACGGCGGAGCCACTTCGTGAAGAAGTGCGAAATGCCGTGAGCTGTTAGATCTCGTGGATCGGCGAGAAGGGTAAGGGAGTGTCTTTCGGCACCCACAAGTTTAGGAGAGATAGCGACTGTTGGATCCAAACCAACGAGAGCCATTAGATCTCGCATGAGAATTCTTGTTTCGGAGTTCGGGGATTAGAACGGCGAGGAGAAGGAGTTGCTACATCGCGAACTCACAGTTCGTGAAATCCTGATACAGTAGGAGCCATCGGATCAAGGCAGATCACAGCCGCAGATTGTGCAAGGAGGTAAGGCTTCGAAAGTTTGGGTTTCAGAGTTTCGAGACTCAAGAGGACGTGGAGTTGCATGGTCAATACAACTCTCAAAATTTTGAAAAGTGAAATGCTGAAAGGTGGGTCCCAGGAAGCGGGCCAAAGGACACGTGTGGCGGAAATGAAAAGAGTGATCGAGGTTTCAGGGAAATCCCCGATAGTCCATTTCGGTATTTCGGCTACCGGAGGATACAAAGGACAAGAGTCGGGACTCTTGACCCATGAAATCTCGAAGAAACGTAGGCCGTCAGATCAAGGGAGGCTTGTAGCTGTTAATCCCATTGAAAGTGCCATTTCAGAGTTAGGGGTTTTGAAGTGGGAGAGGAACAATTGTCGGATGTTCGTTCAAGTCCCGAAATCCAAAAAAATCATGTGACAGGTGGCAAGAATCCACGTCGGAAACATAGTACAATGGAGGAGACAAGTGGCATGTGCTTGTCGCTAGGTGGAGTCAATCTTCGTTGAACATTTCAGGGTTTGGTACTTCGGTATTTTGGATACCGGGAGTCCGAAGGGGCAAGGATTGTTGCAGCTAGAATCGTGATTCTCCGAAAGGCGAAAACTCGAAAATGTTCGGAGGAGTACCCGTAGGTCACGATACATGGTCACAAATTTCGTCATTTAGGCATTTTCGTGGTTCAGCTTTTCTGCAATCCCGATGACAAGGAGTTGGGGAATAGAGTGTTGAAAACCCTGAAATCGTGAAACGCGACGTGCCAAAGAGAAGGAACTTCATAGATTTCAGCATTTTGGCTGTTCCGAGGACAGAGAGCTGGGGTTCTTTGTGCTAGAAATCCTGAAGTCACGAAACGCGACATGCCTTCGGAGTAGGTTGTAGTCACGCCTTTAGAGGAGGAAGCTGTCAAGGATTTCGGCAGTTCAACATTTCAGGTTTCAGAGGGTCGTGTTGACGAGCGAAATTGACAGCTCGTCAACTGGAAGAGCGATTCCGATCCGGGGTTGTCTAATCAACCCAAGCCATTTGGATTGACTCACTCTGACGGGTTTAATGGATCCATTGGCCAATCTAAAGTCCTAAAAGAAACAAATAAATGAATAAAAGAAACAAAATAACTTACTAATTACTAATCACTGATATATATATATGTACATATAAATATACAACTTATTTTAAATAATATTTACACATAGAACTGTTTGTATAATTTATACACATGTTATACAATTTATGACTTTTAATCTGAACTCACTAAAATCAATGTAAAAATAACTCTTTTGACGAAAGTAGATAAAGAAAGCAAAATGAACTATTTCTTTTTGGTTTGCTTTTTATCTCTATGCATCTGTAAGATTAAATATCAGAATGCTATGGAAACAGAATATGTAGACAGCGAAAAACATACCACATATAAGAATTTCTAAAACAAATAAGCAAATAAAAGGAACAAACTAACCTATTAATGACTTGAAGAGCATGCATCCGACGTTCGTATGATCATGAATCGTCCTTCCAATCTGTGCACGAGATAAATATGCAGTGTACCTTCACGCTATTTGGAATAAATGCCAGATAGTATATTGATTTCTATATTTTAATGATAGAATGATAGGACGCAAACAATAACTGTGATATTTGTGACTGTAAGTAATTACACATAAGATAAATTTGACAGTAACAACTTGCTTTTAATTATTCAACAAGACTAAGATAAACCTTAATATTTGAATTGAACAACCAATCACTATTTTCATATAACTGAAACATAAAATTGTGGACTGTATGAAATAAATTGTCTTGACAACATAACAATCTGTGAAGACGAAAGCTATCAATAATTGTCGAATTGTCAAGATAAGCAAAACATAGACAACAACAATATTTACAGATAGCTAAAGTAGAAATGTAAACATGTGTTCTGACCAAATTCTTGTATAAGCTGTCCACAACTAGCCCTAGGCCAAGATGATGTGATTACAAAAAATAATGAGTTTTTAAAGATTTCAGAAAGGTAAATGTCTCATCCTCTGAGATCAGATATTGATTACAAAAATAAAAGGGGGATATAACCACCCAGATCATACTAAATCTTCTAAAGCTAAAAAGTTATTTCTGTTTATACAAAAACGTATCATAGATATGGATGACAAGCCTAAAAAATGCTTCAGATCACTTGGTAACCATGAACTCCTAGATATCCTAAAAAGAAAAGAAAAAAATAGAGAGACTTAGATATATATTTAACCATTAATTTGCAAATTTCGAATTAGAATAACTGGCTACAGAATCTGTTGATTCTGTAGCTAGTTATTTTAGTAATGAAATCCAATTTATTGAATGAATAAAGAACTCTGATTTATTTAATAAATAACCCTATTTTAATATAAAAGAAATCATACCTCTAACTGTAAAATCAAATCATATCAGATGATCTCAGAATTTATTATTGTTGTTGCAGTCTCAACGTTTTTTAATATAACATTCCCTTTAGTCTTCATACGTTTCCCTTTTCTTTGAATGACAGACTCAAGCCTATGATTTTCATTTGTTAAGGCACCAACCTAATGAGTAAGAGCTTTAATCTGTGACTGTAGGATAGGTATATCAGTGTAGTATTTATCAATCCAGAATAGGTAGACTTCACACTTCGACTGAGCGACGGTCCCTTGGGAATAACCATGACTATGAACCGGAGCATCTCCAACATGTACTCTAGATTTATTACCCAACTTAATACCAAGAAACCCTTCACTATGTTTCAAACAAGGTGGTGGATTGTTCATGAAGTTGTAAGGCTGACCGAGGTGTGGTTGGAACGAAAGAGGGTCTTCTTTAGCGAGAAATCTGTCAATTTCAGAATCTAAACTCTCATGGATCACGATCATCTTGATCGAGCTCACATGACAGTTCGACTTGTTTCGGAGCTTCCTTGAAATTAACCTTCCAACTCTCTTATTTTTAAAACTCAAATCAACATCGCCTTTATATATCTTTCCTGTAGGTTTGTTTGAATTTTTGACAGAGTCATTAAGTTGTTTAGCTTGCTCATGGGCCTGCTCATTAACCTTTGGGTCGGGTGAAGGTTTGTTGTAGGTGTCCGTAACATAGGCCTGGGTAGGCAAGAGGGGTGTTGTAGGGTAGACCAAGGTTTCTTCAATCACAGGCTTGTCGACCTCATCAACATTGGGGTTAGCGAAACTGTTTCTAGTTAAAAATGAATCGCAATCATCGTTCCGCAACTTCAATTGATGTGCAAGCATAATTTTTATTAAGCCGTGATGGAAAAGGATCGAATCTAAACGTTTCTTTTTATATCTTTTAACCATTTTGTAAAGGATCCTCCATAGATAACAAGGCATGTTTAAAGGAAACCCTATGAAATTCATGAGCAGACACAGGTGATAAAGAAACAAAAAACCGAAATGGCCTCCACAAGTGACAAACTGTTTCAACACCGCAAGCAGACCATGCCATCGAGTTTCAGTAAAGAGACTGGCATACCTTTGTCACACCCTTTGATCTTCCTAGATGTAAATAAGAGACTCCAAGGAACCTCTTCTACCTTAGCATTCTTGAACCACCTCTGACCGCTCGCAGGAAGTCCTGTAGGTTGGCTTAAAAATTCCTCTGTGACTTCAAGTTGAATGTCCCCCACCTTAGCTCTACATCCATTGAATGAGAGAGCAAATTCCTGAGCAGTATGTAGGTTGAAACCCTAGAATTTTTCAAGGAAAACGAGCCAACCATTACCCTCGAGATCCTCTCTAGCATCGTCGCATAAGAGCAAGGTCTAAGTGCCGTTAGGTTCGACTCTAACAATAGGGGACATGGTGAATCAACGGACCATCAACCAAACACAATGCGTAGGGAGGGTTTGTAAGAAACAGACCAGAGCTATACCCTGAGCCCGAAAACCATCAACAGTGAACGACATATGAGCAGAAAATTCATAACGAAAAGATAGGTGTTAATTGAAATGAATGCGAGGGGTGTTGCAAAGCCCAAGACCAAGCTTCAAAATGATGGGATGACTGTAATCATATTGCCACCTCTCATAAAGTACAAGCCACGACCAGAGCATTAAAACAAAAATAAGTGCACAACATAGTGGGTTTGATCATAAGGTTTGGGAGAGTGAAACTTGTAAATCAAAGCCTAGTGATGAGAAAACATATGACCAAAAACCACACAAAAACCATATCAATGCTCAAATCAAAAGGTCCTTTGTTGACATGATTAACAATCCCTAAGCATGCTTGGCATTTAAGGAATTGAAACAAAGAGAATAGTCTTCATAGCAAGGAACAAGGCTTCATTAATAAACTGTAGAGACATTTTTCCTTTCATAATTTTTTCAAATAGAATGGTAACACATTCGTAAGTTTTAATGCTTTGTTTTCATGCTTCCAGTCATGAATGAAGCATGAAAAAATGATAGGGAAAACCAAAAACTTACAATTTTCATTTCAAAAATTGCTTATGAAGAACAAAAAAAATGGAGGACCCCAGTTAGGCAGCTACATAAATCATTTAATTGATATAAAAAGTTAAAAATATGTTGGGCTGCCAACAATGGAGACATGTTGGGAGAGGCAATTATCTCTGTAATACGAACAAGTTTAGGTTTGAGAAATTTGAAAGATTTCAAATCAAAGAACAACTGAAAGGTTATTTGAACATCTTTAATAATCATGACGCAGTCCAGTTTAAGATATCTTTCATTAAAAAGAACGAAATCTGGTGACAAACTTCACAAAAGAAAGCCACAAAGTTTAAGTTAATGTCTCCAATACTGTTGACAGGGCCACTGCTACCAACAGGCGTCCATAGCCTCGACAAGGATGTCAATTAACCCACTCTGACGTCTATATCCTGTCCAAGAAATTTCAAATCAGAATGAAGGACGCTTATGGTCAAAAACAAGATTTATACCTGAGAATTTTCTTTTACCTAACATCGCTTTGTTGCCAACGGGCCTGTTCAATACCTCGATGAAGTTGTCTTGGCATCATGCATGCATTTACCCGCTGCCAGTAGACCTTCTCAGTGTCTCGGCGGGTTTACAAACACTTCCCACAGCTCTCTGAGAAATTATTCACATTCTGATATAGTTTCAAAGATATTCAACAGAGCGGGGTGACGCTGAAAATTCCAGTTTTTTAACACAACTTAATATTTCTCAGGCCTTTAAATTTTTCTTGATAACCTTCATCAAGATATGAAAAATAGTTCATTAATAAAACTAATTTTCGAGGACAGGTAGACATTGTTGAGTTGCTTTCTTAAAGAGTAGGAACAACGTAAAGAGCTTTTTTTTTTAAAGATAATCGTGAATACTTTCAAGTGCAAATTGAAACCGAGAAATCGACTTTCAAACAAAATATCATCTTTAAATAGCCTACAATTTCAGAGAAAGACAACAATTGATGCTCTGATAGCCTTTAACAATTATTTTGAGATGAAGCATTCTGTTCTCTTTTTCTGAGCTAGACTGTAATACAGGCATGTTTGACTCAAAAAGGCCAATAAACAAAAATGAAAATAAAAACAAACCAGCAAAGAAAAACGGAAAGCAAAGAAATCAAAATAGAAAAATATGTACAAAAGGTGTATCGGAGATTTGTTAGGCAAAATACCTTTTGAGAGCTTGGCCATTCACCGAGAAGGTGTCTGGCTGTCCCTCTAAATTATGTAGGCAGAAAGAACTAGGACCTAGTTTTTCAGCAATTAAGAATGGTCCCAACCACAGGTTTTGGAACTTAGTATGTTTGCCTTTCCCCTCATGAGGTTTGTCCCACTTAAGGACAAGATCACCTACCTCAAAATTTCTGTCTGAGGCAGTATTGGAATCAAACTAGCTTTTAACAACAAGTTGATGTTGATCCAGTTTTTGTTTTTCTTGAGCCCTTACTTCCTCTAACTTCAGCAAAGCATTAATCTGACTTTCCAAAGGAGGACAGTCTTATTCTTGAACCTTCTACAATAATTGCAGAGATGGAAGAAGAACATGCGGTGGAAGAATTGCTTCCCTACCATAAATGAGAAAAAAGGGGGAATTACCAACAACAATTTTTGGAGTTACCCTATCAGCTCAGATTGCATTGAATAGTGCATTATGCTAGTTTTTTTTATTTTTGGAGACCGTCCTCTTGATGATCTTGATCAAGTTTTTATTGGTCGATTCTGCCAAACCATTTCCTTGGGGGTAATAGCTGGTATAATACTTTAGTTTTATTCTTTTTTCTAAAGAAAAATAACTTATTTCGAGAGACGATAAATAGGAAGCATTATCGAACACTAGGCATTCAGGAATACTGAAACAAGTGATTATGTTTGAATTCAGGAAAGATATTACCTGACTGGTGTTTACTACTTTTAATGGTGTAGCCTCGGACTATCTGGTGAAATAGTTTGTCGTTGTCATGATGTATTTATGCTTCTGCAAGGAGGTGGGGTTAATTGGGCCTATAATGTCAAGGCCCCGTTGCTGAAAAGGGAAATCTACTGAGATAGGTTGCAGTGAGAATGCTGACTTCTGTACTCATCCAGAAGCCTTTGACAGATTACACACTTGCGGCATAACGCATGGGCATCTTTAAAAAGAGTAGGCCAGTAATACCCTTCCCTTAATACTTTGTGGGAAATAGTGTCTCCACCGAAATGCCCACCAGATTCCCCTGCATGTAATTCTAATAAGACTTTATCTGCTTCATCTTTTTCCAGACAACGCATAAGTATTCCATTGAAATTTTGGCGAAATAATACACCATTCACCAGCTGAAAAGAAGCAGATTTTAATCTCAACGCTCTCCTCTTTTTTGGATCAAGGTGACAGGGAGTTGATCTGTGTATTAGATAAAACTTGATGTCATCATACCAAGGACTAGTAGGATTTTGTACACAACAGATTTGATTTTGATTATGCTGATCTTGAATTAACATATCAGTTTTATTCTACTGTTCTACAGCTGAATCAACGACCAATTTACATAAACCTTGGCCTCTAACAATTTGTGTTGGAGTGATTTCGAGGTCATATTTTTGTAAGGATGTGACCCAGTTTTCCCTTTTTTCACCCATTTCTTTCTGAACTAACAAATTTTTGACAGCAGGGTAAGGGACAATGACTTTCGTCCTAGATTTCAGTAGATAAGATCAAAAGTGTTTTACTTCTTTAAAAACAACATAAGCCTGCTGATCTATTGCTGGGTAATTAAGTTCTGCTCCCTTAAAGGCTGAGCTCATAAAGGCAATAGGAACTTCCTTATTTTCAACATTCTTTTGGTTTAGCACAACGACATAAGACCGATTAGAGGCAAACGTGTAGAGAGTGAAATCTCGCGAAAAGTCGAGGCTCATTAGGGATGGAGCCTCTACTATGGCCTTTTTTATTGAGTCAAAAGCTTGACTTTCTAGAGGTCCCCAATGGTACTGTACATCCTTTTTTATTAAGTTCTATAATGGCCTGACCATTTCTGAAAAGATGGGGACAAACCTTCTAACAAAATTTATCTGACCTAAAAAAGATTGCATAGACTTTTTGGAAGAGGGGGGGGGGGAGTTTTGAAATGACTTGAGTCCTTTCAGGGTCAATGACCATCCCTTCATTGGATACAATGAATCTGAGAAAATTTCCTTGTTCTACTGCAAAGATAGATTTTTTTGGATTTAAAGAGATGCCATACTTACGACATTGTTGTAAAACAGATCTTAGATGAGCTAAATGATCTCCTTTATTCTTTGAGAAGACAGTGACATCATCTAGATAGACTACTACAGATTGATTGATAAGACCATGGAAAGCAATATCCATCACTCTCTGAAAAGTGGCACCAACATTTATAAGACCGAAGGGCATCTTTCTATAAGCATAGATACCCCATGGAGTACGAAAAGTGGTTTTTAGCTGGTCTGGGGGGGAAATGAGGACTTGGTTATACCCTGAAAAACCATCCAGCAGTGATAATATTTCAAAACTGGATACCTGTTGGAGAATTTGTTCCATGGGAGGAACATGGTAGTTGTCTTTATCAGATGCTCGGTTTAAATTTTAGAAATCAACACATAGTCGAATTTCACCACTTTTCTTCCTTACAGGGACAAGATTAGAGACCCACTGTGTATGTCTTACCGGGAAGATTATCTTAGCATTCAAAAGTTTGTTTAGTTCTTTCTTGATTGTTGGTTCAATTTTTGGGTGCATCTTTCTTAACTTCTGTTGAAAAGGTTGAGTCTGGGGTTTCATGGGAATAATGTGTTGTATGATGTTAGGATCAAAGGTTTTTAGATCGTCATATGTCCAAGCAAAGACATCCTTAAATTTCTTAAACAACTTAATAAATGTTGACTTTTCTTGCTTAGAACATCTCATTCCCAAATTGATGCATTGTGGGTTATCTTTAGTTCCTAGGTTCACCTTTTCATGGGTCAAGGAAGAACTATTCGTTTTACAATTCACTGATTTTCTAAATTTATCATGCAAATCATAAAACTTTTCTAATCTTACCACAGATTTTGGGATAGAATTTACCAGATCTGATGTTGATTCCAAAGATCTTGGGTCCGATATTACCATGAAATTGTGGAGGTCTTCGTCATGGGTACCTTCATCGATAACTGCACCTTGGAAAGTATCCTCCATGTGCAGAAAACTGATGATCTGTTGATCGTCATCGAAAACTCTCCAATTTGTGATGTTGTCCGGGATGGATGGTCTGAACAACAACTCGACGGAAAACATGTTTGGAGAAAGGCCCTCTATAGGAAACAGTTTAGAAGCAACATTAGCCAACAAGTCAGCCTCATAATTATTCAATCTTGGAATAGAATTAATGTTAAATGAAGAAAATTTGTTCATTAGATTTCATACCTCAATTTGATATCTTTTTAGGTGTGGAGATAGGCAATGAATGGAATTTCTTACCTGTCTAACCATAATTTATGAATCACCAAAGACTATTAAATTATGAACTCTTAGACCTAGTGCCTTTTTGAGACCTTGCAGGAGTGCCTCGTATTTGGCTGTATTGTTTGTGCATTCAAATTCTAACCGGCAAGCGATCAAAGTTTTGTTACCTGCTAGATCAATGAGCACACATCCTGTGTCAGCTCCTTCCTTAGATTTAGATCCATCGAAGTAAAGAGACCAGATATGATTTTCATCAGTTGTATATGACACCTTAGAGAGGGTTGTTGACTGTGTGCATGTCATGAGTTCGGACTGTTGTTCCAGGTCAGTGATGGTAGAAGTTTCAACAATGAAATTGCCGAAAAAATTGTTCATCCCCTGCATTTCGGGTGAATTGGTGGAAGCAGTGAATGGTTCATTAGGATCATTTAAATCAGTTACCGTAAGCTTGAGATAACATTCACGATTGATCTTGATTATGTTTGGCTTTCCATTCTCTAGCAGCCATAAGTGAGACCAATCTGACACAAAGTAACCATGTAGTTGTTCAGACTAATCCCTACTTAAAAATAAGCCATATACTTCAGAGATATCAACGACAATAATATCAATAATCTGGTGGACTTTAGGATTAGATGATAATCTGATAAGTACATTTTTTAATTCACCTATTACCTTAAAACCGGTCCGATCAAGCTGAATAATTTTCAGACTGGAAGGTTGAACTTTAGCATTGATTTTTTGGCAGACCGACCAAGGCATTACGTTTGACGATGCACCAGAATCTACCATACAATTATGTACATTGCTATTGAAAATTTCAAAAGTCAACAAAAAGGGTGGGATATTTCTACAAGTATTAACAACAGAAGTTTGTTGGTTTTTAGTCGCAGCCCCTGGAACTATTTTATCTACATTTGTTACTCTTTTTACAGCAAGGTCTCTTTTATCAGAGGACTCTAGTGTCGTTTTAACGGAGACCTTTTGAGGTGTTTTAAGGCTGTTTTCTGCAAATTTGTTACTGTTCAGATTGTTGTTTTTGTTGTTTTTTGCAATATTCTAAAGCATCTTTTGCAGAAGAAAAGGAAATTTCAATAATTCATTAACATAAATATTTGCTCTGAGTTTTTTGAGATCCTCAATCAAATCATATTCTAAACTTGGAGTTGCTAAATTCTGTTTATTTAAAATTTGTTTAGACTATTTTTTAGGTGCATTAGTTCCGATTTCAGAAGAGGATTTATTCGTCGTTTTGCTTCTGGTATTGTAAGGATGCACCATTTCGAAATTGGCTTGAAAGATACTATCCGAAAAATGCCCGAAGATGTTGGGAGAGGATTCATCCTCTTCCACTATTTCTTGTTCAACCACGTCTTCGGGAATCTTGGGAGGAATTAGGTTATCATGTGCTTCCAGAATTGTCGGGATAACATACTGTAGGATTTCAAGATTTAGGCCTTCAGAATTTGAATTAGGCCAGTTTTTGGGAAAAAGGCTTTCTAAAAGGGGGTTTGTAAGACCCTTTGCTTGAAGAAGCTTCTTTAGCTGATCTCTTTAAATCTATATCTTGATTTGACAACTTCTAAACGATCTTGTGTAAACTTTCAATATCTGAACCGTCTGATTGAGTTTTGGTTTGGGGAGGTCTAGGAAGAACTTCTATTTTCTTCTTGGAAGATGAGGTAATTTCTGCCTCATTATAGATATTGTCCTTTAGGCTGAGAATATCTTTCTCAATTTGGCTCACCTCCTTGAAGGCTTCCAATAATGTTGCTTTCTTATACCTTTTTACCCATATTGCTATGTTTTGATGTAGGGATTTCGTGTAGTATGCAGCGATAAGATTTTCAGCAGGCATTAAATCCATGGGGATTCAATTCTTTAATGTTAGAAACCTTTGATTAAAGTCTTTTATTTTTTCCTTGGGGTTCATCTTTAAACTAGAGAGTTCCATGACTAAGACTTCGGGAGATTTGTCGTCTCCAAATTTCTCAAGGAAACAAGATTCAAATCTATCCCAAGATACAATGGTGTGGGGTTGTTGGGAAAAATACTAGGTAGAGGCATTGCCTTCAAATGTGTATGAAAAAAGTCTACATACTACATATTTGTGTTCTGCACTTCAAAGTCTAATGGCTAGCATGAATTTTTTAATATGATCCTCAACGATCTGCTTGGAATTTGGATCGAATTTAGGGAGCCATTTCTCCAGATGTTTAGGCAAAGGATGTTGGGGTCTAGGTATGGCCACTGCATCTTGATCGAGCCAAGGTCTGGCGGGATTATTCATATTTTCCATAGGCATGGGTGGTGTCGAAGGCTGAAATGAAGAACTGCCTTCGTCAGATGACTCTTCTCCTAAAGAAGAAGGAGATGAAGGGGGTGGTAATGGTGGGATACCAGCTCCTCCTGCTGCAGGAGTGAGGGTGTGATCTGGATCTGTAGGGTTTAGGGTAAGACCAGTGCCTTCAAGTTGATTTGTAATATCAGAGAAGTCTAATGGTTGATTCAATGGCCGACCTAGTTGTCTGATATGGGACAAAGCACCGTGTGTCCTTAGAAGTGATTGACGAACAATTTCTTGTACGTTGACCCCTGGGGGGTTTGGTGTTACTGGTTCAATGGTAATCTATGGATTTTCATTTGATGTTGTTGCTATTTGAGAGGTAATATTGTCATCAGAATGACTTCTTGTTACTATAGGTGAGAGGTTGTGTGGGAGAGGAGTCTTGAGACCTCCACGTGCCATCAATAGTGTTCAGGCCCTCCTTCTAGCACCATTTGTTGAAGAGAGAAATTGATCACTCGTCAACTGGAAGAGCGAGTCCGGTCCGGGGTTGTCTAATTAACCCAAGCCATTTGGATTCACTCACTCTGACGGGTTTAATGGCTCCATTGGCCAATCTAAAGTCCTAAAAGAAACAAATAAATGAATAAAAGAAACAAAATAACTTACTAATTACTAATCACTAATCACTGATATATATATATATATATATATATATATATATATATATATATACAACTTATTTTAAATAATATTTACACACAGAACTGTTTGTATAATTTATACACATGTTATACAATTTATGAGTTTTAATATGAACTCACTAAAATCAATGTAAAAATGGCTCTTTTGATGAAAATAGATAAAGAAAGCAAAATGAACTATTTCTTTTTGGTTTGTTTTTTATCTCTATGCATCTGTAAGATTAAATATCAGAATACTATGGAACAGAATATGTAGACAGCGAAAACCAAACCACATATAAGAATTTCTAAAATAAACAAGCAAATAAAAGGAAAAAACTAACCCATTAATGACTTGAAGAGCATGCATCCGACGTCTGTATCATCATGAATCATCCTTCCAATCTGTGCACGAGATAAATCTGCAGTGTACCTTCACGCTATTTGGAATAAATGCCAGACAATATATTGATTGCTATATTTTAATGATAGAACGATAGGATGCAAACAATAACTGTGATATTTGTGACTGCAAGTAATTACACATAAGATAAATTTGACAATAACAACTTGCTTTTAATTATTCAACAAGATTAAGATAAACCTTAATATTTGAATTGAACAACCAATCACTATTTTCATATAACTGAAACATAAAATTGTGGACTGTATGAAATAAATTGTCTTGATGACATAACAATCTATGAAGACGAAAGCTATCAATAATTGTCGAATTATCAAGATAAACAAAACATAGACAACAATAATATTTACAGATAGCTAAAGCAGAAATGTAAACATGTGTTCTGTCCAAATTCATGTATAAGCTATCCACAACTAGCCCCAGGCCAAGATGACGTGATTACAAAAAATAATGAGTTTTTAAAGCTTTCATAAAGGTAACTATCTCATCCTCTAAGATTATATATTGATTACAAAAATAAAAGGGGGATATAACCACCCAGATCATACTAAATCTTCTAAAGCTAAAAAGTTTATTTCTGTTTATACAAAAACGTATCATAGATATGGCTGACAAGCCTAAAAAATTCTTCAAATCACTTGGTAACCATGAACTCCTAGATATCCTAAAAAGAAAAGAAAAAAATAGAGAGACTTAGATATATATTTAACCATTAATTTGCAAATTTCGAATTAGAATAACTGGCTACAGAATCTGCTGATTCTGTAGCTAGTTATTTTAGTAATGAAATCCAATTTATTGAATGAATAAAACACTCTAATTTATTTAATAAATAACCCTATTTTAAGATAAAAGAAATCATACCTCTAACTGTAAAATCAAATCATATCAGATGATCTCAGAATTTATTATTGTTGTTGCAGTCTCAATGTTTTTTAATATCACATTCCCTTTAGTCTTCATACGTTTCCCTTTTCTTTGAATGACGGACTTGAGCCTATGATTTTCATTTGTTAAGGTACTGACCTGATCAGTAAGAGATTTAATCTGTGATTGTAGGATAGGTATATCAGTGTAGTATTTATCAATCCAGAATAGGCAGACTTCACACTTCGACTGAGTGACGGTCCCTTGGGAATAACCATGACTATGAACCGGAGCATCTCCAACATGTACTATAGATTTATTACCCAAATTAATACTAGGAAACCCTTCACTATGTTTCCGACAAGGCGGTAGATTGTTCATGAAGTTGTAAGGCTGACCGAGGTGTGGTTGGAACGAAAGAGGGTCTTCTTCAGCGAGAAATCTGTCAATTTTGGAATCTGAAATCTCACGGATCTCGATCATCTTGATCGAGCTCACATGAGGGTTCGACTTGTTTCGGATCTTCCTCGAAATTAACCTTCCAACTCTCTTATTTTTAAAACTCAAATCAACATCGCCTTTATATATGTTGCTTGTAGGTTTGTTTGAATTTTTTACAGAGTCATTGAGCTGTTTAGCTTGCTCATGGGCCTGCTCATTAACCTTTGGGTTGGGTGAAGGTTTTCTATAGGTGGCCGTAACACAGGCCTGGGTAGGTGAGAGGGGCGTTGTAGGGTAGACTAACGTTTCTTCAATCACAGTCTTGTCGACCTCATCAACATTGGGGTTAGCGAAACCGTTTCTAGTTAAAGATGAATCCCAATCATCATTTTGCAACTTCAATTGATGTGCAAGAATATTTTTTACTAAGCCGTGATGGAAAAGGCTCGAATCTAAACGTTGCTTTTTATATCTTTTAGCCATTTTGTAAAGGCTCCTCCATAGATAATAAGGCATGTTTAAAGGAAACCCTATGAAATTCATGAGCAGACGCAGGTGATAAAGAAACACAAAACCGAAACGGCCTTCACAAGTGACAAACTGTTTCAACACCATAAGCAGACCATGCCATCGAGCTTTCAGTAAAGAGACTGGCATACCTTTGTCACACCCTTTGATCTTGTGAGATGTAAAGAAGAGACTCCAAGGAACCTCTTCTACCTTAGCATTCTTGAACCACCTCTGACCTCTCGTAGGGAGTCCTGTAGGTTGGCTTAAAAAGTCCTCTGTGACTTCGATTTTAATGTCCCCCGCCTTAGCTCTACATCCATCGAATGAGAGAGAGAATTCCTGAGCAGTCTGTAGGAAGAAACCCTGGAATTTTTCAAGGAAAACGAGCCAACCATTACCCTCGAGATCCTCTCTGACATCGTCGCTTAAGAGCAAGGTTTGAGTGCCATTAGGTTCGACTCTAACAACAGGGGCCATGGTGAATCAATGGGCCATCAACCAAACATAGCGCATAGGGAGGGTTTGTAAGAAGCAGACCAGAGCTATACCCCGAGCCCAAAAACCATCAACAGTGAACGATGTATGAGCAGAAAATTCATAATGAAAAGATAGGTGTTAATTGAAATGAATGCGAGGGGTGTTGAAAAGCCCAAGACCAAGATTTGAAATGATGGGATGATTGTAATCGTATTGCCACCTCTCATAAAGTACAAGCCACGACCAGAACATTAAAATAAAAATAAGTGTGCAACATAGTGGTTTTGATCATAAGGTTTGGGAGAGTGAAACATGGAAATCAAAGCCTAGTGATGAGGAAACATATGACCAAAAACCACACAAAAACCATATCAATGCTCAAATCAAAAGGTCCTTTGTTGACATAATTAATAATCCCTAAGCATGCTTGGCATTCGTGGAATCGAAACAAAGAGAATAGTCTTCATAGAAAGGAACACGGTTTCATTAATAAACTGTAGAGACATTTTACCTTTCATAATTTTTTCAAATAGAATGGTAACACAGTCGTAAGTTTTAATGCTTTGTTTTCATGCTTTTAGTCATGAACGAAGCATGAAAAAACGATAGGGAAAACCGAAAACTTACAATTGTCATTTCGAAAATTGCTTATGAAGAACAAAAAAAATGGATGACCCCAGTTAGGCAGCTACATAGATCATTTAATTGATATAAAAATTTAAAAATATGTTGGTCTGCCAACAGGTCGAAGAGTCAGAGACTCGACAACAGGATTTGCAAAGTTGCGAAACCCGATATCCCATTTCGGCAAAGTTCGTAACCATATTTGTTGGTCAAGTGGATAGAGTTAGCGCCTGGTATTTTCTCACACATGCATAACTTATAAGGACCTGTGGATACACCGTCGTGTGTGTGAGGTATTCCTTGTGGGGGAATCGAAGGGTCAATCAAACTCAGGGGAAGATTTTATAATGATCCTGTGTGGACCTTGACCCGAGGGTCGGGGGTCTGTATCAAGTGGTATCAGAGCAGGACTTCGTCTGTATATTTCAAATGAAGAAGAGCCTATAGGAGGCAGGTAAAAGGTGAAGGTTGTTGCAAGGTGTGCAACAAACAAATAGACAGTCAGATCGACTGTAAGGAGATGCTGGAAGTGATCTTAGTTGCAGAGTGATAGTAGTAGACTTGCCAAGAGGGAAGGTAGAAGGTGAGGATGGCTACTAAAGGGCATGGACGTGGTGGAAAGAAGAACCATCAGTAGCCGAGAAAAGATGCGATGGATAAAGAGCTCGCCGAGATAAGGGCGAGGATGGAGGAGATTGCACTGTTGATGCAGTGGGATGCAAGGACACATTGGGTGTATGAATGGCCTCTAAGGTGGAAAACAAAGTGGCCAGTCCAGGAATTGTCGGCCAGAAGACAACAGAGATTGTTGAAAGGATGGATGAAGCATGTTGAAAGCCTCAAGGATGAACAGGAAGTGGTTCACATTTGTGAGATAGAAGCTACGAGAAATATCAGTGATGATGATGAGGAGAAGAGATCACTGGAAGATCTCAGAGACTACTAGGCGGGCAACGAGGAATTTTCAATTTTCCAGGTGGGCAATAAGAAGAGGTCACGGGATGATCTCAAATAATGTCAGGAGGGCAGAACAAAAAACTCAGGTTGCTAGGAGGGAAATGAGATGAGATCGTTGGAGGATCTCATAGACTGCCAGGAGGGCAGAGAAGAAATCCCATGTTGCTAGGTGGGCAAGGGAGAGCAGATGGGACTGTATAACAGTCTCATGAACTCAAGGATGAGTTCGGATCTGCAAGAGGAGCTGACAGAAAAGATGAACTCAGAGGTGAGTTCATATCAGCGAGGAGAGATGATAGAGGAAGATCAAAAGAGCATTCTGATGATTGGAGGAATGGAAATATTCCTGCCATATAGCCCGGTTGAGGCCAGCGTATGTGTTGCAGATACAACAATAGCAGAAAGAAAACCATTTGTGATTTTCAAAGAGATGGAGTAGATGTCAGAAGCTACCCAAGCTGAGGAAAAGGAGCATTTAGAAGAATGTTTCAAAGTCTTCAACCAGGAAGCTGAAAAGGATATGACTGCAGCACTGGAGCTTGCAACAGAAGAAGATGAGCATTTGCTGGAATGGCTCAAAATTTTCAACCAGGGAGGCGAACAGAAGGTAACGGTAGTATTGGAGACTACAAAAGATGAAGAGGAGGAAACTGACAGCATAGAATTTGTTGGTCTGTGTGAAGAATTGGAAGCCCTGGAGAGAAGGGTGATGGTGAAAATCTTGCACATACGATAGGCTAAGTTGGAAGAAAATAATATGGGAGATTGGGATGATCTGCCCATTTGTAGAGAAGAAGTGCAGCGGAGCAGATTGCAAAAGGAGAGCCAGCCATGGGAGCAGCTGGACGAGGTGATTGAGGAAATCATAAAGATGATGTTCATATCAGCAAAAGTAGTCAGAAAAGGGAAGCTGAGCAGAGGAAGACCTGTAGGGCAGCAGATGCAGCAGAAGCAACAAAGCAGAGGAGTAAATGGACAGCTCCAAAGAACTGTTTGGGATCCAGGTGGATTTCAAAAACGATGCTTGGAAGCTTATGAGAAGGAGCTCATGAATTTTTCACAGCAACGGAGTATGATGCAGGAGCATTGTTCCAAGGCAGCACCGTGCTAGCCAACCAACACATCAAGCATGCATTCAATGAAAGAGAGAGGTGCCACCCTCTCGATTTTCAAATTTTGAAAATTGTGATAAATGTTGTAAGGCTGGTAGAGCCAAAAAGCCATGCATATGTGCAGGCTTTAGTGTAGGTTTCCTTAAATAGTTGTAAGGCTGAGATCTAGATCCGATTCAGATTAGACAGCCATTCAATGTAAATTGAATGTAAATTAATGAGAGTTGGTGAGGATGGAGGGGAGAGCTCGAGGAGCCCCTCTTCTGAAAAAAAAAGGACCTTCTTTGTATTGGTAGAGTTAGTTGAGAAGATAGGAGAGAATAGGGAGAAGAGAAGAGCCGAGAATCTGTTGCAGTCCGAGCTCAAACACCTTGTAAAGAGGCATTTCTTGTTTAATACAAAACATAGCAGGTTTTCCTGCATGTTGTTATTCATGTGTTTGTGTGTTCATGAATGAATGTCCTTATGTGTTTATGAGATGTTGTAGATGTATGTTATATATGCATTTGTAGGGATAGATAGATTTTACTATATGTGAGTTCTTTGATTCCAGGTCTGGGTTCTTTGAGGCTTCATGCAAGAGGTTGCATGACAGAACACTGCGGGTTCTGTAAGCCAGTGCATAGAGTGCTCTTCTGAATTCTATGGAATTTGGACAGAGTTTTGCCAGGGAGGGTGCACCAGAGGAAGTCTTAGACTTAGGGAGAAGCCTAAAGGTTTCTAAACACCTTGGAGGTAAGACTGTGCAAAGGAACGCATAGAGAAGACAAAATTTCTGAGAATTCTATGGAAGCTCTGCCAAGGGGGCATTGAGAAAGTGCACAGAGTGCATAGGAGATAACTCTATTTTGAGTTCATTGAGAAGACAGAATCACTGAGGGTTTTGTGGAAGTCCTGCCAGGAGGGCATTGAGCATGTGCATAGAGAGCACCAAAGGTACTCTCTTTCGAAGCTCGGAGAGAAAACATAATCACTTAGGATTCTAGAAAACTCTACTAGGTGGGCATTGAGTTGGTGCAAGTGTGCACAGAAGAACTCTTTTGAGTTCAGAGAAGAGAATAAGTGTCACAAGTTGAGACACTCACATGGTTACTGAACACCCTATGGCTCAACAAGGAGTGTTTGAGCATAAGTTTCTAGAGGGCACTTATATCCTTTTAAGAAGAGAAAGGGACAGAGACTATTGAGGTCCGAGCTGTTGAAGCTCAAGGAGGACAAAGACCTATGCAATGAGTGCACCAGGCCAACACTCGAGTGAAGTTTTGATAGACAACCATCTGAAGGCTCGTCAAGCACAGGGAGTGTGCACAGAGTGAACTTGTCTCAAGTTCAGAAGCTCAGGAGGAACAGTGTCTTAGTGCACAGAGTAATAGCCGAGAGGTGCAAAAGTCGAGGAACCCTTATAGGTTTCACAGTCGAAAAATCTAAGAAGAGATAGCACATTTGTGTCAAGGGACCCTCCAAGGAGTGCAGAGGTCGGGAGACCCTTGGGGGTTTATAGTCGACAAAGTTCAGGAGAGGGAACACCTCTGAGAACATAGATGAGACCAAGGTTGCAGGGCTCGTGGGAAGTATAAGGAAGCAAAGGCCGAGACCTTTGATACTTTGGAATTCTTCCAAGTTCAGGAAGAAGCGCAAGTTCAGAAGGGAGCTACAACTACCGTTGGATCGGTGTCGAGAGGAGAAGATATGGACCGTTGAAATCTATGTCCATGCATAGGAAGGAAAGCGCGCAAGGAGGAGAGATCTGGGCCGTCAGATCTTATGCGAATACCCGACAATCATTAGATTCGGAAGAAAGTCGCACAGATTTTAAATCTCTGAGAGTGTGCGCAGGAAAAGAGCAGGAATGGACGGCGGAGCCACTTCACGGAGAAGTGCAAAATGCCATGAGCCGTTAGATCTCGCGGATCACAGAGAAGGGTAAGGGAGTGTCTTTTGGTACCCACAAGTTCAGGAGAGATAGCGACTGTTGGATCCAAACCAACGAGAGCCATTAGATCTTGCATGAGAATTCCTGTTTCAGAGTTTAGGGATTAGATTGGTGAGGAGAAGGAGTCGCTACATCAAGAACTCCCATTTCACGAAATCTTGATACAGCAGGAGCCGTCGAATCGAGGCAGATCACAACCGTAGATCATGCAAGGAGGTAAGGCTTTGGAAGTTCGGGTTTCAGAGTTTTGGGACTCAAGAGGACGTGGAGTTGCATGGTCAACGCAACTCCTGAAATCTAGAAGAGAGAAACGTTGAAAGATGGGTCCCAAGAAGTGGGCCAGAGGACACGTGTGGCAGAAGTGAAAGGAGCGGTCGAGGTTTTGAGGAAATCCCGGAAAGGCCATTTCAGTATTTCGGCTACCGAAGGATACAAAGGGGAAGAGTTGGGAATCTTGACCCACGAAATCCTGAAGAAACGTAGGCTGTCAGATCAAGGGAGGCTTGTAGCCATTGATCCCGTTGGAAGTGCCATTTCAGAGTTCGGGGTTTTGAAGTGGGAGAGGAATGGTTTTCGAATGTTCGTTCAAGTCCTGAAAGCCGAAAAACTCGTGTGACAGGTGGCAAGAATCCACGTCGGAAACATAGTACAGTGGAGGAGACAAGTGGCATGTGCTTGTCGCCAGGTGGAGTCAATCTTTGTTGAACGTTTCAGGGTTCGGTACTTCGGTATTTCATATACCGGGAGTTCGAAGGGGAAAGGGTTGTTGCAATCGGAATCATGTTTCTCCGAAACACGAAAACATGAAAGTGTTCGGAGGAGTACCCATAGGTCATGAGACAAGGTCACAGATTTCCACATTTAGTCATTTTAGGAGTTCGGCTTTTCAGCAATCCTGATGACAAGGAGACGGGGCACCGAGTGTTGAAAACCCCGAAGTCGCAAAACGTGACGTGTCGAAGAGAAGGAACTTCGAAGATTTCAGCATTTCGGGGATTCGACTTTTCGATTGTTCCGAGGACAGAGAGCCGGGGCGCTTTGCGCTGGAAATCCCGAAGTCGCAAAATGTGACACGCCTTCGGATTAGGTTGTGGTCATGCCTTTGGAGGAGGAAGCCATCAAGGATTTCGGTAGTTCGGCATTTTCGGTTTCGGAGGGTCGAAGAGTCAGAGACTCGACAACAGGATTCGCGAAGTTGTGAAACCTGAAATCCTGTTTCGACAAAGTTCATAACCATATTTGTTGGTCAAGTGGGTAGAGTTAGCGCCTGGTGTTTTCTCACGTAGGCATAACTTATAAGGACCTGTGGATACACCACCGTGTGTGTGAGGTATTCCCTATGGGGGAATCGAAGGGTCAATCAGACTCAGGGGAAGATTTTAGAACGATCCTGTATGGATCTTGACCCGAGGGTCAGGGGTCTGCGTCAGTAACCTGCCCAGAACGAGAAAAAGAATAAAAGATAAGAAAAAATCATTTCTAGTGTTGTGACCAAACATTCCTCCATGGTAACCTACCTGAAACAAGAGCCAAAAACAAAAGACAAACTCAAGATTGTCAATAATCCCGAAACCCTAAAATTTCAACCTTGACCAAATGTCAATCTAAGAACACCAGTAGATTCGCTAGGACAAGGCGAGTTTCTCTGTGGTGGAGTTATTCCCAATGATTTTACAACAAGTTCTCAACAAGCTTGACAAAAAAAATTGTGTAGAGACAAATTGCATGTGCAACAAAAAATATCAACAAAGCTCTGAAACCATGTTGATTTTTCTAATTTTTATATCTGATAATGATTACCTTATGATTTCAAACATATTTTAATGCCATTATTATCAAAGAATAATTTCACACTAATAATTTCAACTGAAATAAAATTGCAATGGAAATAATAAAATCACAGAGAGATAGCGATGCACAATAGACACAAGATTTATCCTAGGAAAACCCGAATTTGGGATAAAAACCCAACAAACTTTTCTATAGAAGAAATTTAATCCAAGTTCATAAATAAATCACCAAAAAAATGAAGAATCCAAGCACATATAAATTTGTTCCTGAGCATGAGGAATATCCCTCAATGATAGTGAACCACTAAACAAAGATAACACACCTCAAAATTTGTGCAACTGGCAACTGCAAATGAAACTATAACTGACAACTGCAACTACAACTGTAACTGACAACTGCAACTACAACTACAATTGTAACTGTGCACTAGATGAAAAGAGATGCGTTGTTTGTCAAGATGAAATGATCCAACCTTTATTTATACAGTTCGAGTCACTTATTTTACTGGCAGGTCCAACTTGTCATTTTTGTCCTTTTAACTTTATTTTATTTATTTTGTTTATTTTACAAGTGTTTCTTCAATGCTTCAATGGAGTCGTCTTGTTCTTGTCTTCTATTTTCTTCTTGTGCTTTTTGGATTATTATTCAATGGTTTCTTTTGTATTTTATTATGGAGAATGACTTCCTGAAGTTGCAAAACTTCAACTCATTTCTCATATGGCACAGGCCTAAAATATAAAACAATTTGTTAAGCATGCACAAGGAAAATTACTCACAAAGTAAATAATTAAAATCCACGAAAACCCCAAAACTAACCTTATAATTTACCATAAAATAAATTTTATAGGGATTTACTTATATTTTTAGGTTCCATATTTTTCATAGTGGGATTTAGATATGGAACTCATATGTCTCCTTTGTCTATTCTATATCCTCTACCATGATGGGCTCCTAACCCTTCTCCCTCCTCCCTCTTACCTCCTCCGTTTGTTGGTCTCTGTCAATTATGGGATCGTAGGCTCACTATTCTGTAGTTTACAACTCCCTCTGATTGTCTCTTTCAGTGGTGATCCCACAAGCTCAAAGTCTACAACTTGATTGACAACCGAAAATGCAGGGTCACAAGCTCTAATTTCCTTGCTTGTGTTTGAAACATATGTTTTATAGATGTTAGTTTATTTTATTTATATATATATAATTGTGTGTGTGTGCATGTGTTATTTATAATTCTTAATTGTGAACTATGATCATGAGAATGAAGATTACAATGATGACGATGATGATGATGAGGAGGAGGAGGACAATGACGAGGACAATGAATATGACAATGATGATGACCACACGCTTACTTTTATTGTTGATGCCTCCTCCCTATTGGTTTCTTTAGTTGACTCCACAACGATGTTGTGCTTGGACCTTTTGACCCTATGGTTCATTTATCCATTGGTCTTCTCACTGTGCAACCTATCTTGGAAACCCCAACTTTTTGTTATGTTGAAGGATGGAAACTTATTTTCTCCATGCCACTTGTATAAAGGAAAACAACACATAATGTTTCCCCTTTGAATTTTCAATTTGTCTTTAAAAAATGAATTGCAATATATGAAAAATAGGATGAAACTAAAATTTGACACTAATGTAACTCAACTTCACACACCATGTATAGATTTGGAATTATTGAGCCTAAAATGGATTAATACCTTAATATAATCTCAACATGTATAACCTCTATAATCAAACTCTTCATTAATAACAACTAGAAAATTTTAACATTTAACAAGAAGGAGAAGAAAACCTAAATCAACATTCACATTCTAGTTGTAGAAAACTAATGATAGTGGGTGTTTGAGGATTTTGTAAGTTCCTACATTTAAATTCTAGGATTGTATATTTGTTAATTGTTTTGACTATTACTATTTACATTTCAAATACTAAAAATAAAATAATTACTCTTTGAGAAAGTATATAAGTCAAGTAATCAAGTTAGTTGGTAAATATGGTGTCACTTTTAGGTAAGATGGATTAAGCTTAATCTAGAAGATGATTCTGCAATTCTATTTTTGGGCCACAAGTTATGGAATCAACATGAAATGAGGATCTTGGTACCCACATCCATCAACATGTCTAATCAAATCGAAGCCAACAACTAGACATGGTAAAATACATTAATCATATAGTAGATCAAGTCATCCCAATTAACAACACAATATATCCCACCTCCAAAAGGAACTATAGGAAAAGTGATCCAAGAAATTTTCTTTGGGTGAAATTATAAGTGTTCCAAGAGAAACAAATGCTTCCATAAGTGTCTCTTATCTTAGAGGACAATGTCAAGGAGGAGGAAGACGAACATACAAAATAAGTCACCCAAAATATAAAAAATTGAGGATGAAGTTGTTACTATCATGCATTAGTAAGAGTAACCACCCCCCACACTCTTAAAGTGGAAGGTTTCATAAAAACTAAATGAGTTATGATCCTCATAGACTTGGGAAGTACACAAAATTTTATTGATAAGAAGTTGGTGGCATAATTCCCCTATTTGATTACATTGTTAAAGACTTTTAGGTGATGGTTTCCAATCATATAATGTTATCTTATTTGTTTGTGGG